>CM062819.1:609086121-609570302 GCA_031772625.1 Pinus tabuliformis
TAACAGGAAGTGCATTACAATGCACCACAATACACTACTCACCAATGTTATCACATAGGTTTTCCACTAGATACTCGTGTTACCCCTTCAATTCCTCCTTTCTTCCATCAGCTCAACTTCAGGACTTCTAGAATTTATCCATCTACTTCTTCAAACATCTATTAAACAAGTAGATCCTTTGAAACCCATAACAAGTCTCTGGTAATCATGAGAAATGTCCAAACATGTTCTCTACAAGCATCAAGACATCAACATAAACCCCCACCTTGTTAGGTACATGTGCATCCTCCTGCAACTATTTTGCCAATCACAAAGGGTGAGATACAATCTAGGTTGACATCAACACAATACAAACTCTTCTAAGTACTTGCTAAAATCAATTCCTACACTACAATACCAAAAATTATACTATAAAAAAACTGGAAAGTTGTAAAGGTTCCAATAATGTTAAAAAACATAAACATTCAGGAAAAGTAGGGATGGGGGATGAAGAAGTAACTAGACCTAACTAAAAGGAACCTATAACCTTCAAACTCCATATCCAAGATCATAATGGATTGGTTGAAATGAAAAATATTTCCCTTTATGACCTTTCAAACTTTCATGACCTTGCAAAGGAGGATACATATACCTTTCTATTTGATTTTGATGTCCTTTTTCATAGCTTTGAATATTCCAAAGATGCTAAAAAAATGAAATTATTTCCTGCTACCTTAAAAGGTGCATCTCTCCTTACATTTATGGAACTTGGTAGAAACTCTATTCCAAATTGGAACAATATGAAGAATAATTTTTAAAATAAATATCAAGACTATTATAAAGTCTGGGATATTAAAGAGGAAGTCTTCAAAATGTCCCAAGAGGATGATGAAAGTCTAGAGGATTATGTAGAAATATTTAAATACAATTTACAAAGGATGAAGCAAAAAAATTTAGATAAAAAAAAATTGCATATCCTCTTTCTTAAAATAATATGGGAGGATTGTATTGATACATTAAATATCATGGGAGATGGAGATATTTCCCTATTAACATATAATGATATTTGTGAATTTTGTAAGAAATATTCTAGAGGAAATTCTAAATACGAAAAGAATTATTTGGACATAATATCCAAAATTAGTAGATAAAATGGAATAGTGGTAACTAAAGATGAGATAGGGAGCTTATTAGAAAAATTTAAAACTAACATCCTTAGTACACTTAGCTCCCAATTAGACACACTACAAGCAAAAAAGAAGAAGGAAGAAGTTGAATTGGCCTTAGCTATATTTCACTACAAATGTCGAAAGAAACAACTCCTTCAAGAATGTCCTTTGAATGGTCTCAAAATATGTATCATTTAAAAAAAGGGTCATTCAAGATTGTCCCTCCTTACCAAGGACTAAGGAAATATTTTAGGAAGCTAATGTAGAAACCAAACAAATATGTTTTGTAGCTCAGACGAAACCTTAGCCCTTTGACCATTTATTTCAACACCTTACTCTTCTTAGTATATTTCCTCATATCAAACTCTAGTTCTATGATGGTATCCCTCAATGCCATGGTAGTACTAGCCCACTCAAGTACAAAACAAAAAATAGGTACCATATTGGAGGGGACCTCCCCTCTCTAGGAACATGTCACCACAAGTTCCACAATATTATCCTTTTCAACCACATCCACAATAGGTTCAACCACCACTCAATAAACCTTCTCAAGATCATTAAATAGCTCAACTACCTACACAACACATACCTAACCCAAATAATAAAGTAGTACAATCCTCCTACAATGTTGAACTACCTTATTTTCGTACTTTTACTATCACTTCCATAGATTTTCAAGATATCAAATTATGATCAATGATTCAATAATAGGAGGATGAGGAATATCTTGTAATATTAGATAAATTTGATGATATTTCTTCTCCTCCTAAACTTACACTAGTAAATGAGCTAGTTCCCCCATATCTAGAGAGGCTATGTTTATAAAGCCTTCTTCACATTCATAGTTTGAGATTTTATGGGAACTCAAAAATGTTTGTATTTAAATTCCACTATTCCAAGCCATAAAATATTTTGTAATTTACACCAAGGTTTTTATGGAACTCTATCTCAAAAATCATGGGAGGAAAAAGAAGGACCCAAAAATTGTTCAAGTGATAGAAAAATTGGGGACCTAATGTTAGTGAAAGTTTTCATAGTTAAATGTATGGACCCTGGAAGTCGAGTTGTAAGTGTTTATATTAACAATGTTCCCATACCTAATAATTTGTTAGATTTTGGGGAAACTATTAATGTCATGACAAAACAAACAATAGAAAAACTCCAACTATCAATAATACTCCAACTAGTTGATTAGTCCATTGTAAAGCCATAAGGTGTCTCTGAAGATATAGCCATTTCTATAGATTCATGAGAATAGCTTGCTAACTTTATGATTCTCAAAGTAAAAATGAATCTTGGGGGGTATCCTTTAATTTTGGGAAGGTCATGGCTAGTTACATTTGATGCATACATTAGTTGTAGATCGAGGGATATGACCATTTCTCATGGTAACTCTACCAAGAATTTGACTCTCTATCCCCCTACCAAAAACATTATTTATTATGAAACTCTCCTCTGGCCCAAGGATAGTGATGAAGGAGCACTTCAACCTCTCCTTATCTTGACGAAGTCTCAAAATTTAAGGAAAATATTGAATTTGATTTTGTTTTCACCTTTATCACTCAACCTCACATACCTATCCCCTTTCCTCTTGCACATCTCCTTGAAATGCACTCTCAAGAAAATTATTCACCTGTTGAGTTAATTCAACATAGGGATAACATGACACATTTGGGTATTGTATTTGAGGAACGTTCCCATCCTATTGAAATTTATGATGGGAAAACTTTGAACATTAATATTGGATTAGAAATTGGCTAGCAACAACATCTTATTGAAATGTTATGAAGGCATTGAAATGCTTTTGCATGGGATTATACTGATGTGGAAGGATTCTATATGAATTGATGTACCCAATATTTCTATATTAAGGAGTATTCCCAACCTATCCAAAAACCCCAACAGAGGATGAATCCTACCCTTAATTATGTAGTTACGAAATAACTTCAAAAGCTACTTAGCGTGAGTTTCATATACCCTATTTCTGATAGTCGATGGGTTTCACCTTTGGTTATTGTGCCCAAGAGAAATGGTAAATGGAAGGTATGTGTAGATTATCAAAATTTAAATAATTCTACCTTAAAGGTCTATTTCCCTTTACCATTCATTTGTCAAGTCCTCAATACTTTGGAACGAAAGAATTTTTTTCTTTTCTTGACATATTTAGTGGATATAACTAGATTTAGGTTGCCCTTGAAGACCATGAAAAAATGGCATTTACATGTCCCTTGGGGACATATCTATATCGATTCCTGCCATTTGGTTTATGTAATTCTCCTCCCACATTTTAAAAGGTTGTTCTCAACATATTTACCAACCTTATCAATATTGTGTTGAAATATATATCAACGATTCCATCGTATACAAAAATACCTTTGAGGAGGATGTAAGAAATCTTGAAAAGGTCTTATTCTGGTGTAAGGAAACCAACCTTTCCCTCAACAGTGAAAAATTATAAATGATTCTTACCGAGGGCATAGTGTTGTGGCATCACATGTCTTGTGAAGGGATAAATGTAGATCTTGCTAAAATAGAGATCATATGTAATCTCCTAGCTCCAACTTCTCAAAAAAATGTCTACAATTTCTTAGAATATGCAGGGTACTATCGTATTTTTATAGAAAAAATTACTAAGGTAGCATCACCCCTACTTTTTTGCTAACCAAAGATGCAAAATTCTATTGGATTAATAAATCTCAATTAGTTTTTGAAGCTTAAAAAAAGAACTATTCATAACCCCTATGTTGTGAGTGCCTACTTGGTCCCTTCCTTTTCATATTACTACTTATTCTCTAGACAACTATTGGAGTTGTGGTAGGTCAAAAGGAAAATAAATGAAATTATACCATCTATTGTAGTAGTAAAAACCTTACCTCGACCGAGAAAAATCATGTTATGACCAAAAAGAATTGATGTTGTTGTACATGCCATTAATAAACTTCATTATTATATCACAATATACCTAGTATTTTTACACACTCATCACTATTCCATATATTATCTTATGAACTAAACATATTACTAATGGAAAGGTAACTAGATGGCTTCTTCTTTTCTAGGAGTTCGATATCATCATTCTAGATAGACCTAGAAAAGAGAGTGTTGTAGTTGATTTTCTCTCTAAATTGAATAATGAGGAAAAACATGTTCCAGTAGATTCAGATGTCTCCCTGATGAGAAATTATTTTCACTATCTACTAATGCACCTTGGTTTGCAGAGTTTGCTAATTTTTTTGGCTCCAAGGAAGTTTCTACAACATTTATCACCAAGAGAATGGAAGAAGGTTATTAGACATACTACTATGTATTCTTGGGTTTAGGGTTCCTTATTTCACACAGGGACATATCTTGTGATCTGATGTTATGTGCAAGAAGATGAGATATATGACATCCTTAAGGCATGTAATCATGAGACATGTGGGTGACACTTTGCAGACAAAATAACTACAAATAAGGTTTTGCGACTGGGATACTATTGGCCTGTTATTTGTAGGGATGCCAAAAAGTATGTATGTAGTTGCAATAGGTGTCAACAAATGAGACGACCTATATAAATAGACGAGATTGCATTGCAACTGTAGGTCATGATAGATCCTTTCAAAAAATGGGCCCTTAATTTTATAGGGCCAATCAACCTGCTGTCAAGACAAAATACATATATTTTAGTTTGCATAGGCTATGTGATTAAGTGGGTTGAAGAAATGGCCTTATTGAAAGCAATAGAATAAGTATTGGTATACTTTCTATATAAAGATACATTTTTCCATTATGGAATTCTATGAAAATTATTACAAACCAAGGAACCAACTAGTTCACTTCTCGACTTCTTAATTCAATTACTAAACAACTCATGATCAAACACCAAATTTCCACCCTATACCACCCCCAAAAAAATGGATAGCTGGAGGTCACCAATAAGGTATTAGAGTCCATCTTGACAAAAAAAAACCATCAAAATTATAAGGACAAGGATGAAAAGCTTCTCGAAGCACTTTGGGCATATTGAATCACTTGTAGAAGCACTATAGGCCTCACCCATTATGAGCTTGTATTTGGAAAACAAGTGGTACTTCCAATCAAATTCAAGTTAAAAATTTTGATGACTACACTCCAAGTTTGGGTGGATCTCACAGAAGCACAACAACATCAATTGGATCAACTTAATGATCTTAATGAACTTTTTCAAAATCCCCTCCAACAAACATTTTTTTTAGGAACAACAAGAAAAGTGGTGTGAAGGATTCACCAAAGAAAAGAAGTTTAAGGAAGGGGATTGGGATATTTTTTTCAACCCAAGATATAAAAGATTTAAGTCTAAATTCTACCATTGTCTTGGGCCATATGAATTCAACACAATATATGACAATGGTTCTATTAAATTACGTACCATTGATAGTAGTTGAACTCCATTGATGGAAAATGGAAAACAATTAACGCTATACCAAGATCTTCAATTGAAGAAGGAATTTATACAAGACTTTGTGAATCAAGTTGATATTAAGGTTGCATATAAGGTGGCCTCCCCACTCGATTTTTCAAACCCTTGATCCTTCCATGATCATGAAAAAAAAAGGATTTGGTAGCGAAATTTTGGTTTTGGAAGGCTTCCACACTTAGTGATATTGGCAAACCGCTTTCTTGCCAAAATAACTAATGAAATGAAAAAGTATTGCCCATTGCAAAAACCTTCTTAGAAAGCATTGTTTAGCAAGGTTATGCTAGAAAATTGGGTAATTAGATGGCAGAGTTTGAAAAAAAAGGAAAGAAAGGAAGAGAAAGGAAAAATGGGTAGGAAAAATATATAATACATTTTTTACTGAGTTATTTAATACCTTTCTTGATATCTCCGTGGAGAACTTAATGCGGATATGCAAGTTATTCTTAGGATGGCTGTAAAATCATGCAAAATTATTATGCATGTGACACACCAACCAAATCCTGAAAATGTTGCATTTCCTCCTATGACTTAGGTGCTCTCTTTCACTTTTCATTGATTTCTTTTCTTTAGTAGGTATTTTAATAAACTTTGATAAGTGAAAATATACGTGAGAGAGTCCCTCTCTTCCTACATTTCATTTTTCATTTGAAATGATCCCCTTTCCCATTTATATTTGACATCATATATTACCATTATCCTTTCTAAAGAAAGGAACATTTTTCATTTGACAAAATTATAGTGAAAACTTCTTAAAGAGCTTACTGTGAATTCATTTTTCTAAAAATGAGGGCGGAGGCTATCACTAAAAGGTTCATTTTCTGCCACCATTATCCCTCTTACCAACATCAAATAAAGTTTTTCTTAACTTTGCTAATAAAGGATTCAAAGTTTAGATTGAAAAGGGAAAGGATATTTAATTTGACCCCTAATACAAAAACCATATATCAACCACATGCCACCAAAATTATGTTTATATATAAATATGAGGGGTAATATGCTTACATTTAAGGTAATATGTTTCATATAAAGGGTGATTATTTTATATAGTATATGGTGGTATCATTTAAAATGTGACTCATGAGCTCCAAGATAATTCTATATGCAAAGTCATCAACACTTTTGAAAATCAACAAGTCAAACCTAGTCATGTATTACTAGTTGAGATGCACTTCACATGTCGATGACCGAATCAACACCCAATCAACAGTGACATGACATGTGATCATGTGATTAATGAGAAATTATGGTAATACTCCTCCACCACCTCACATTGATATAATTTCACAACATGTGGCAGATTGTTTGGCAGCTTGAGGCATGCACCATTACTCTAAATTGATTGCTCCCAAAGACCATCCATTAAGAATTGCAGAGACAAAACCAGAGTTTGTATCAAACACCATGGGAGGAGCAATTAATGAGGTTGAGCCAATGAATGTGGGATCTATGTATAGGAAGCCGAAGGTAGGCAAGGCCTTTATCAAGGCCAGATAGTCTAAGTTTCTTACTTGCTTTCAAGGGCATGATACAACCGTTGCATTGGAATTCGTACAAACTTTTAATGGGGCTTGGGCCCTAGTGTGACAACTCACAATAGTGGTGAATAATAAGTTGATAATGACTGTTAATAAACTATCATGAGAAAGTGGGTATGGTTAAAGAACTTCAATATTTCCAACCAATGTTGGTTCCTCTTCTTACAAGAGTCACCACCATTAGCAAAGTAGGTAGGAGGGAATCATTGTGAGGATCTCCTTAATTTGTCGTAGGGTATGATGTTTATAATGAAAAAAATTGACCTGTGAAGGTTGATACATCATGGTGTATCACTATCAGCATGAAAATCATCAATCTATAACACCATGAAGTTAGTGCATCCACTTCATCTACCCAAACGAACCTATAATAGTAAGGACAAACTCTTGGCCACCTTGGCCTTGAAGTTAACTGCTTTCACCATGTTGACAGTGTTGGATGCCACCAACATTGTAAGGGGATCCCCCTGATGTGAAGTCTCAATTAGACCTCACACCATTTTGTGTAGGAGTCTCATCCGATCATATGGTCTAGCCACCATTGGAATGATTTAAATATATGCCTTGGATACAAACAACCACAAGAGAACACACACTACTTTGGGGCAAACAAGAATGTGAGCTTTGTGAGACATCCAGTGTAAGGTATACGAGGGATACTTCCACGGGTGGTGAGGGAAACAAGCAATCGGTTAGAAAATTACTAGTACTATCCTAAAGGGGGACCCAGGAATAAAGAGAAAGAATTGTTGAATACCTGCAGATTAGTCCACATAGTAAACAACAATCACTAAATATTAACAACATTCATTCCTTAATAGCCATAGCTAAGCAACAAATTATTTCATTAACTTAGTATGTAAATAAACATATACCATAAACATAACCAGAATAGTCCAAATACATCTACGATACATGTATGAAGGAATGTTCGTTCATTGAGTTTTTGATTAAAAGTGTAAGATCCCAAGTACACTGTTATATGAGTGAAACATTATATCCAATAGTGGAACACGAAGCCACAAATTTCTTCTCCAAATAATGATCTGTCTCCTATGTCTTACAGGAGAGGACAAGGAAAGACATCTAGAATATAAATCCTTCCAAAAGACATGGCCCAAAAGACATGGCCCAAAAGACTTTTGCTTGAGTTATGAAGAGCTGTTTATAACAATTTGCCATGACCTTTGAGCTTCCTTATGACCCTTGAATTCCTATGACTATTCATATTCACTACATGACTCTTTACATTCCAATGTTTGTAATTTCATATTCCACATGTATCCTTTGGACTTCACTACATAACATTTATTACATAAGACAATTTACAAATGAGATGGTGGCCTAATAACATAAAACTGACAATGGGACAAAAATGGTCAAATGGATAAATGATTTGCTTCATCATGGAATTCACTTGTAATGGAAGTGTTCCATGATATGAACTCCTTCGTGATGGCTTCAACCCGGATTGGCAAGTCCTCTTTGTAGTGCATCTTCACCTCTAATGCCTCTATCGGTATGTTCTTGGAGCTTGAATGTACTTTATTCCATAGCCATGATAGCTTCATGTGTGCCTTGACTAGTGCAAAGGCCTACTGTTGAATAATGTATTTGGTTACCTCCAAGCCTTCCTATTTCATTTCTTGCTTGATCTGTTTAATATAATCTCTGATCTCCTAGAAAATGACCTCCCTGCCTTTGATTGCTTCAAGAGACCCGATGGCGGGCATCCCGTGCTTTTGTGTAAGAGACTCAAACCCATTATGCAGTTGATTGTATGCAGTCACAGTACTAAGCAATTGTGCTCCCAGATGTGAGTAATTATGTAGGTGGAGTATCACTTAAACTCAATCTATTTCTGCGGAAATCTTATCCTTCTTTTCCAAATGTTGTGGAGCATCCAAATATTTGGCAGTCCACTCCTACATCTGGTCAACTTCTTTGTTATATATCTTTAGGAGCTTCACCATTTCTTGATTATTCTTCTAAATGATAATGAGAGGACCCATGACCTATTGTATAAGTATCATATCATCATATAGTCATGCCATAGTATCCTCCATTAGACCTAGCTCTTCTTGCATGGTTGATTTCCATTCCATGACATTGAAGTTCTGTGATGATAATCGTTGGTTCTCCACTATAATATGTTCTACCTATTTCTTTACTACAACAAGTTCTCTTCTCAACTTAACATTCTCATTCAACAAGTACTTTGAGTTATCTCGTGCCGCTGTAGCGCATGCAATATTTTTTGCCATAACTTCCCTCAAATTTCTTCCAGTGTTGGTAGAGATCACCTTCTTTGTGGAAACTGAGACTAGATTCAAAGTATCCTTTGATAAACATCTATAAATTTGTTTCACAATCCTCTTCTTCAGCTGATCAAACATTACACTACATACATCCATGACCCTATCTATTGGCGGAGACATGATCCCCATCTCTCCGAATGGAAGATAACCTTTTACGAGAGGGTGTTCTCCTGGAGTACCTAGTTCTTCCTCCAATGGATGGATGATATCTTCTTCCTAGAAATTCTCATCTTCTAGCTCCTAAGTCAAATTTTCTGCTTCTAGTCTCTATGTTTCTTCCTCCTTGCGGGACTTTCTCTATCGCTCTTCTTCTATCCTCCTCCTCTCTTCTTCTTCTTCTTGTTTCTCTTCAAGCAACTCATCCTACTCACCTTTTCTCTCCTCTTATTTTGTTTCTCCTCTCTAATGATCTGCTTGAATATCTCCCAAGTTTAAGGGATCAACCTTCCATTTATTATTTCTCTCCCCCATCAAGGAATATTTGATCCTTTTCTTGGGAGCTAGTTTCATTACTTGAGGTGTTATCTCCTCCTCCTCCTATTCTTGCAAATCTTGAGCTAGTAGATTGTGGGCTGAGCTAGCCTCCATTAGTGGATGTGTCTTCATGTTGGAATTGTACCATTTCTTTATCTTTCAATCCTCTGTTGCAGACATAAATGAGTACCTTGTATTGTGACCTATCCTTTGACAATGTTGCCTAACAATTCGCCTAGGATCATATCCATGGAAATATTTAGTAGCGAAGTATAGGTGGTTCAGCTCTTGTATCTCTATTATTTTAGCCTTGTGACTCTTTAACTCATACAATCTGATCCTCAATGGAAAGATAGGCCAAGGGGCTTTCTTCCTCCTATGGTGTATCCCTGACAATCCTGTGTCTAGTTAATGTGCAAATTCTTGCATGACCACTTTGTTGATCACATATCATGGCATAAGATGAGGCAATATATGAAAACTGAAGCACCTGATGTATGCACCCTCTAGAGCTTCAAACCAATCCACGATATCTCAAAATGACTCCTTCACTTGATCTATCACACAAGGAGGACATATGTCAAAAATCATGCGAAATATGACAACAGAGAAGTGTTTAGCTAACTTGTCATATATGCCTCTAAAGCTCAACTCGGATAACACTCTACAATGAAATTAAATTGGGAACTTCTCCTCAAGGGTCTAGTTCCAATTCATTTCCGGGAACACAAACTATGCACAGATTCCATCTATGATAATTGCAGACATGTAGAATTTGGGTGCCTAGTTTGCTCATAAATATGTTTTTGCCTGACCAACCTGACGTTGTAACTCAAATTATTGGACACCTAATCCTCAATGGGTTAGTGTGGAAGCTGAATAGACTAAGTAGTCCAAGAGACCTTGGGATGTGAAACCCAAGAGTCACATAATGTACTATAAATGTATATCTCTTGTTAATAAAAATTGTACTCACATGACTTATCTTTCCTATTTTATGTTTCCCATGTGTGTCTAACATGGTATCAGAGCGGGCGATTGCTGGTCTTGCTCCAATTTGAGCCACTTGTTTTGTGGTCTCTATGTATATGTCAGTTCTGCGTTACCTGACCTCTGACTCTGCCTTATTCCCCTCAGACCTGAAATAACCTACCTCTGCCAGCGCTGCACATCTGTCCATACTGTCAAGTTTTACAGCATTGTCATTTCCTGTTTTAACGCTGGGGTCTGACGGTGCCACTGCAGAGATACACCACTAGCTCCTGGTATGCGTTGTTGAATGGTATGCGAATGGTATGCGTATGATTCAAGTTTGAATGCGTTTGGTAAGGCAGTTTGAATGTGTTATGCGTTATCAACGTTTGGTTTAATGAATGCATATTGCATTGATTGTGGGTGCTCATTTGAACGCTGTTGAATCTGCTGAGCCACGCAGAGATACCTGTATTGTTTTAACGTTGTGGTATAACGCTGTGGCTTGAACGTTGTGGTATAAAGGGTGGTTTTAACGCTGTTGAGTTTTATTGAATGTTGAATGGTAATGCTGCCCATGCGTTTGAGTTTGTATTGCTTTAAACTTTGAATGGTATATGCGTATTAACGCTGTCCATAACGTTTGAATGCGTTTGGTGATACCTGTATTGCTTTAAACTTTGAATGGTATATGCATATTAACGCTGTCCATCACGTTTGAATGCGTTTGGTAACGCTGTCTAATGGTATGCGCCTGTCCAAGTTCTGGTATTAAACTGAGTTGAATGGTATTGAACTGCATTGACATAGTTTTAACGTTGTCCAGTGGTATTTGAAACTGACATGGTATATGCCTATGCCTATGCGTTTGAGTTTTAACGCTGTCCAGTGGTATTGAAGCAGCATAGAGAATAAGGCATCCTTCCAGTTGTTAAAGATGGTATTATTGCATGGGAACCATTTTGTGAGATCTCCGCCAATTGTGGCATGCAATGCTCTTTGAACATCCGGATTGTTATAATAAACGATTGCATAGTTATCAAGACAGGGATCATATGATCCTGCCATTAATTTTCTTCTCGACTTTTGCCCAGCTGTGACATTTTCCAAGCACTTGGGTGTGTATAGACTATACATATCAATCTCTTTTAATTGCTTCAGCGTTTCGTCTACCGCTGTTTTACATTTAAGGTTGCTCCATGGTTTGCCACTGAAGAAATCGCAGTTGGATGCGATGATATGGTGAGTCTCGTCTGATATGATTCCATGACTCCACGCGTAATCCATGTTACGTTGCCAGTCATAGCCATCATGTGTGTTTAACACATTTTAACAAGCTGTGGGATTCGAATTCCAGATCTGAAAGATATGAGGGTTCTGTGTTTTTTGCATGTCTGAAGGGTGCTTCAACTGTACATTTTCAAGATTTCAATGCTGAAGTTTTACGTTGTCTCACTATACCAAATGCATATGTGAAGAGATAATAAAGATCACATGAGATGCTTACATTATAGTGGATATTCTGTTGAAAGAGCTTGTCCTGTGCATTCTAGTCCTCAAACTATATGACTTTAAGTGGCATTGGTTTTCCAAGTGACGGGGTCGTCATTGTGATGGTACTATCTGACTTTAAGCGGCATTGGTTTTCCAAGCAACGGGGTCGTCATTGTGATGGTCCTGTAACTCCTACACGGACTACTATTTTATCACCTGATGTTCACTTCTATGCTGGTGACTGGGGAAATCTACATACTTTACTGTCTGTTGTTGGAGAGAATCAGATTGGTGCTATTTAAAATGCATAGGTGAATAAGAGTTATTGGAACTATTTGGTTATGAGACATTGGAATGTATAAGATCTAATATGTGCTGCCAAAGTTCGATCTTTAAGGGCGCATTGAGTAAGGACAAGTCCAAGCCTTTCATTGATTAAAATAATGTTAAATTGAATATTAAAACATGGGCACATTGTTTGAATTTTGGTCATATATGAATGATGTTTATTGGGTTGATGAGAATTTGAATGATTTGAGTCATTGGGTTTAAGAAGTTATGAATTTGCCTGCTGATGAGTAGATATTGGAATTGAGATAATTCCATATATGATGGTTTTTAATGAAAGTATGAAATCAATGGTGAATGATTTTGAACCACATGAAAGATAAGCTTCCGCATGCAAATGGTACAGTTGTGAAATTGCCAGCTATTGAGGTTTTTTGATTTGGGTAAAAAGCTGAGATGCATGTTTATATGCGTGTGATAAAGATTCTGGGTAATAGCAGGGTTGGCCCTGCATCAATTTTGGTAACTACTAGTCCGTTTTAAAGAACCTGGATTCTGGGAACTTGTTGCTGATGCTGATTTGAAAGTGAAGGAGTACTTGAAGGATCCAAGCCAGTTTGCAGTTGCTGCTACCTCAATTGTGGAACTGTATTTAAAACTCATTATAGTTTCTGTCTACATATATATGCATTGATTCCTTGATTCATTTGCTGCACATCTACAAAGGATTTTTCTGTGTCTTTGTACTGTGAGTGGGTGTTACTTTTACTCATTGGGTCATAGTTGTAATCAGTTTTTTGAAGGGGTGTAATTTTGACAATGGAGAATATGCCTCGGATTACTTAAATATTAGAGTTCTTAAAAACTCTGATACATTCCTCTGATCATGGTACAGTAAGGATAAGCAAAGCTTCTCTGGTTGACATTAGAACCTGTTTGTATAATGTACAAGAGAATATTGAGTTTTTGCAGCTTGAGACAAAGCTACAGCAAGAAGAATTAAAACAGAGGAGTCATCATTCTAAACTTGTTTCTGTTCAGAACAATGAAACAGACTCCCATAAACAGCAAGACAATATTTCTGAAGTTCATTCAGATCCAATGCCCAATAAAGCAGCAAGGTTACATGCAGATGCATAAATTCAGTCTGCACTTCTCAAGCCCATCATCAGACCTTGGGAACAGCTTGTCCACAACAAGCACAGAACTGGTCTTGGATATGACAAGGACTTGTCCTTTCATATTTCATACTACTCTAAGCCCATTCAGTTTCAGAGTGCTGGATTCATTCATGACAGTTCAACTGCTCCTTATGACAGTTCAGCTTCAGTTGTTCCAGACTCTGCCCCTCTTCCACAACAACAACAACAACATCAAAAACAATAGATTGTGAAATTCCAACACTGTGACCGAGTTGGCCATATGAAAGATCACTGTTTTGATCTTCATCCATGTAAGCACTGTCATAAAACTAGCCATTTTTCACACAGATGCTTAAAAAACAAACATCCTGCAAGAACAACGATTCATCTTGGATGGATCGCTTCTTGGCAATGGGCATCAACAACCAAGAAGGTATTCCAAACACATGTCAGAACTTGTTCCAGAGTATTGAACAGTCTTGCAGTTGAATTTTCTCCATCATCTCACCTTGTATCTAACAGGGGGGAAATGATGGTCATCTACAAGCTTCAAAGTCACATCAAGCGAGCCTGAGTCACAACCTGCCACACTAGTTTCAGAGTTGTAGCCAGAGACAAAGATGCCCGTGAACATGCCTTCAGTTGGCAATCTGGGACACTTCATCTAGCAGAAGACTTCAGCTTCTTGCCAGTTTAGGAAGAATTCCAGGAACAAAATTGAGAACACTTCCTCTAGCAGAAAACTTCAGTTTCTTGCCAGTTTTGGAAGAGTTCCAGGAATTACATTAAGCATTCCAGAGTTTTTGGTCATCCTTAAACCATCACAGGTTGATACTTCCCTTTTCAGGTTGAAGTTCTCCCTTTTATACGGGGTGAGACCTCCCTTTCATGGTTGAAGGTTTCCCTCTTCAAAATAATAGGATCACTTCCTCTAGCAGAAGACTTCAGTTTCTTGCCAGTTTTGGAAGAGTTCCGGGAACTGCACTAAGCGTTCTAGTGTTGGTGGTCATCCTTAAACCACCGCCCTTTATACCAACATTTCAGAGAGCACATTCAGCCTAGTGCTACCATGCATTTTTGCACATTTTGTATTACAGCTCTCTTCTTGGACTCATACATAACCCTTCGGATTAAGGGGGGGAATGTTGGACACCTAATCCTCAATGGGTTAGTGTGGAAGCTGAATAGACTAAGTAGTCCAAGAGACCTTGGGATGTGAAACCCAAGAGTCACATAATGTACTATAAATGTATATCTCTTGTTAATAAAAATTGTACTCACATGATTTATCTTTCCTATTTTATGTTTCCCATGTGTGTCTAACACAAATGATAGGATATCTGCCCAGTTGAAAACCTTTCCACAGCTCACTACTATGTTGATCCTGTATATCAATTTCTTTTGGAACACCTCAATGTTCTTAGGCACACATAACCTACAATACATAGTTATCAAGTACTGATAGACATCTTTGAGGATCCTTGTCGAATACATTGTAGATGGGTGGTGGGGAAACTTGGCAGGTTCTCGACACCATGTTTTAAGAACATCAGTACTGTCAAGGATTTCCCATCTTGTGTAAAAGTCATCATTTTCATATTCGGTGAGCTTGAGCATCTTGTAATATGTCTGCATGTCTTCACTGTAATAGATGGCAAGTTGTCTATCACTCTCACATTGAAGCACAAGGTGAGAATCATCCATATGCATAATGATCCATTCAATTACTTCTGCACATGGCATGACCAGGAATCTATATGTGATCCTGTGCATCTTGGGCATCTTGATGTTGATATATGAACACAAATATTCTAAGTCTTTGGGAAACCTCTCCTGCATGAATGTATTATATATTTTTCTCCAAGTGACCTCTGTTTCCTTTATCAATTAAGCACTGAGTATTTACGTATATGGGAACATTGGGCCTTGTAACTTCTACAGGTTCATTAGTTATTACTTCTGAAAGTTCTTTGGAGATCACTTTGTGAGGTGCCATGTCTGTAACAAATGACAACGAATTGGTAACACTTGTAGCACAAGCCCCTATTTGGGGAAACACACTCATGGTGATAGTATTATCTTAAAACAACACAATTATTCAACAATACTTGTAAATCACATTCAAAGAGCCATTATATACAATAGATCATGAAATACTATGAACAGAAGCCTAAAATTACTTGCATGCAAGAGAAAATAGGCATGCAAACTAGAAGGGCGCACTTTCAAAGCACAAAGGGGACATGCATGGTCATTTGAGGCTTCGTAGTGTGCTCATGAACTCAAGAAAGGGGGAAAACAACTAGGGTGCATTTTCACACCTTGAAGGGTCGAAGGGATGGTAAATGGACGTTTAGGTCTTCCCTATGATCCCATGTGCTCAAGTAGACAAGGAGGGTGCACTATCGCACTCTGAAGGGATGAAGGATGAGGTTGACAAGGCTTTGAGCCTTCACAATGTGCCCATGCGCTCAAGGTAAAGGAGGGCGCACTGTCACATGGCGAAGGGATGAATGATGAGGTTTCATGCCTTCATGATGTCATCATGTGCTTTAAGGTAAAGAGGATGCACTATAACACTTTGAAGGGTAGAACGAAAATTCTCCATGTCATCGTGTTGCGCTCATGTGCTCAAGAAGAAAACTTGAACAAATAGAGCACAATTTTTGATGTTGAGGGGGGTTCGAGCTTAAGAAGTGTGCTCTACCTGTTGGAAGCTAAGAAATAAGTTCAATCAATAGGATTCGACAATAATATGAGGAAGAGAAATATCTGTAAGGCTTTATAGTTGTTGTCGCATGCATGGTGGAAGATGAATGGTTTCAAGAATGTGAATATTTTATGCATGTGACAGTGGATTAACACTTGTAACATGAAGATCCAGCATAAATGCTAACAAAAAAAACTGAAAAACAAGTGATCAAAAATAAGAAAAGGAAGATTTGGGACTGAAATCATGAGATGCAATAGAAGGATTTGACATGTAAAACTTACTTGCAGCACTGGTTGATGAAGAGATTTTTGATTCCCCAGTTCTACACTCAACTCAGATGAAATGATTATGCAAAGAATGATTAACTGAGTTTATTTAAAGAAATTAACATGCAAAACCAATTCATGCATGAGTGCCACTTGTCGTCGCATGAAAGGGTTAGTTAATAGGAGTTAAGTGGGTTCATATTTTCTAGGAGTGTGCCCTCATGCAGCAAGTTGTTTCATGCCTGCAATTAGATAGGGAACATGTCTTCGACATGAAGGAGTGCACCCAGGTAGGGCGCACTTGCTCAGCATGAAAGGGTGCGCTCAAGTTAAGTGCATGTCTTCGTCAACTTAAAGTGCACTTTTTCTTTTCGTAAGAGATTTTCTTGGTTTTGTTTTCTTTTTAGTGCCTTTGAGTGTGTTTTTAGTGTGTGCATAGCGATAAGGCAAGTTTCTAAGTCTAGAAAGATCATGAGATCACCTAACCATGAACTAATTAACTCAAGGGCTTCTAATGGTTAAGTGACGACGCTTAGGAAACAGTGACTTAGGAGGATACTACATTAGGAGAAAATACATAGATAACAAATCAAACAACATGGTGAATCAAAGGGGCTTGAAATGAAAGTTATAGTAGGTTCCAAAATTGACATAGGAAAACATTTTGGAGGGTCGTTTTCATAGCGACAACACACCACTACTATGCTTGACGATACTTTCACCCCACATTCACTTTCCAATCTTACTCTCATGAAGTTGTGCAATGCACCTATATCTATGAGTTCCTGCATTGTCCTTCCATCGGTCACCATGTCCACATAACTTATCCTATGTAATTGAATGTCTTGTCTTCTACTCAAGACACCAATCCTCGTATCCATTTCATCAAATGAACAAATGTAACAAGAACCTAGCATACCTCCATGATCACATACTTCGCTCTAACGATTAACCATATTTCTAGGATGCATGCTCTAATGCCACTTGTTACAATGCTAGAGAGTCTCTCCAAGCAGTAGTGCATGCACTCTCTAGTCATGCGACATAAACCTATTTCTCATTGATGGCAAGACCAACTCGATTTTACTTCACCCAAACTATGCCTCACAATTTCAACACTTAGAGTTATATGTCCTAGTTAAGTTATTCAACAGAAACAATAGTTAGCCAAAACTAAGTGCATCATTCTCCTACTTCCATCATCAACATGTTCATAAGCTTAAACCAAAGCTACATTATGATAAAACTACCAAGAGAGTCATGCCACACATGAAAAATCCAATAAGGGTGGAGTGGCCCATGACCTGACACTCTATGGAACTCTTTTACATATGCCAAAAATAAAATACAACAAGCTTTGACAGGTTCAATTCACCACCTAACCCTATCCAACCTCGTACTACAATATTTGGGTCCTACTTGGGTTGAGCCATTGATTGTAGCTACTGGTGGCTCATTCTGACCTGGTTGCAAAACCTCTCTCCCACTAAACCATTTGGTGCCAACCAATGCTCATGCTCACCTTGTATGCTCCTATGGTCCTCCTTCTACTCACATCTCAACTTTGGGTGGGTAGCAACCTTGTCGCACCCCTCAAGAGAAACACCAAAGATCTCCATAGTTGGGTACACCCTTATGCTATTTAACTCCCCTTCTCCATTCAAACTTTGTGAAGCTTGTATGAGTAATTATGATGTGTGTTCCAAATGAGAGCTTGATCGAACATATATATACCATCACATGGTTAGTATAGGGGTCGTGACCCTTTGGGTCACTCGGGCCGATGTGTGGCACCCATGCAGTCACTCGACCCTCCCTCTTCTAAGATGATGCTTAGAACAAGCCACCACGCTCAACTGAGATCTCAACCCATGTCAACCCAAGGGTCGACCAATAACTGATCATGCCCATTAGCATGTCATCTTATCTCAAGGAGGGAACACCAATAATCGATTGTGCCCAATGTTGTCTCAAAGGAACACCAATCACCAATCATGCCCAATGTCATATTAGGGGCATGCCAATAGATGGTTGTGCCCAAAACCTAGCTTACTAAGTTTGGGCGTGCCAATATGTGTGCTCATCCAAGTGTGATGGGGCATCACGACAACTTGCAATCCAAGTCAAGCATGTAAAGCTCGGGCACCTACCATGCTCAATATGATCGAAGGCATGCATAGGGGTAGGGGCATTATAACTACCTTCCCATACTATGGAATAATGGGAGGCAATGTAGAGAATTAAATGTGAGCTTACCATTAACGTTTCCCACTAGTTGGTTAACCACATCTTTATCATGTCATTAATCACCCCTGTTAAAAAATAACATACACAATTTTAAAATCACCATTATTATACATATAAATATAAAAATATCTGATCAAAATACCTTATTACACCCCCTTAGGCATTTATTTTTATATATTAAAATATACCCATACAAATTTATAAAATAATATTTAAATAAACAAAATAAATCAAAATAAATAAATTATCATATAACTAAACTCAATTAAAAATTATAAATATAGTTTTTAAATAAATAAACTAAATTTGTTTATTATTTATTATTTTTCCTTTTATTAACCTAAATATGAAATAATAATTCTCAATTAAATTTTAAATATTGTTTTAGTTATTAATTTTTTTTTTCAGCTTAAATGATCTAACAATTCTCAGTTAAATTTTATAACAATTCTCAGTTAAATTTTAAATAACATTGGCACGACCATTGCCAAAGGATCACCAGTTATGACGCCGAAGAAAAAAACACATTGACACCACAATTCAGTAATTATGCTTACTCTGTTTTTAATATAAATTCTTTGTATTTTCTTATATCATTAATCCAATACATATTGGACAAGTAAACACTGTTATTTTCCATATCAAAAGTTGTTTATGCGTTCTATTTAGTCAATGTAATAATGCAATATAAATATTTGATGAAATTAATAATAAGTGAAAAGTATTATATATATATATATATAAACACTTCTATTTCATAACAGAATAAGGTTAAGTGAAAAGTATATTTTAACTACATAACAAAATAAATATTATATAGCAAAATAAGAATTATTTGGTTAAAGAAAATCTATCAAATCCAATTAAATCTCACTACTTCCTAAATTATACATAAAAATGAATACTAATAACCACACTAATAACAAATTTCAATACAATAACACATAAAATAAGAAAGAATTAGTTGATGCCACACAATTAACATCTTACTACATAAAAATAACTTAATTTCCCACATTCCATAATCCGATAACGCTCAACCAAATCCAAGCCACCCGGAAAATGAAATCCAAGTCATATCAGCTTAGTGGGATGTTTTTAACGAGCAGTCGGGTCTATATATATATAGTGGCGTGGAGGAGATTTTGAATGCACTGCGAGCTACGAATCCTGAACTGAGGTTTTATATAAATATATAGCATTGGCCATTCACGGCCATAACTGCAGATGAGTCCTCTGTCTCAAGCAAAATCACTTGCTTAGAGATGGAGTTTCAGACAGCCCATGTAAGTAATTTTCTCTTTCGTGTGATTTTTCCAGATTTTTAGGAGTGGGCACGGTCGTGAGATCGAAACCTGCTGAGTATTGCTTGTCATGGTTTTAATTATTATTGAGATTAATAAAAAAATGTGCTTCAGTTGTTTCAGGTGCTTCTTTTGTGGGGGTGTCTGATATTGCTCGGTGTAAAAGTGGAGTGCCAGAAGGGGAACTGGTCATTCAGTTATGCGGCCCCTTCGTGCCGAGCGAAGACCGTATCGATTGTGGAGTTTGGAGGGGTAGGGGATGGAACCACTCTAAATACTGAAGCTTTTCGAAAAGCAATTGCTTTTCTGAGCGGATTCTCCAAAAAAGGAGGCGGCCAGCTTTACATTCCACCAGGCAGATGGTTAACTGGAAGCTTCAATATCACATAACACTTCACTCTTTATCTCCATAAAGAAGTTGTCATTCTGGGCTCTCAGGTAATCCCTCCTATTATTTTTTTTTGCATTATTTCTCCTTTTTCTGTGTACCTCCAGAAACATGCCATATATTATTTCAATTTAGCATCTATGGCATGCCTGATAACTTTGATGATCTAACCTGCAGGATCCAAAAGATTGGCCGTTGATTCCGCCTTTGCCCTCTTATGGAACAGGCAGAGATGCACCCGGTCCAAGATATAGCAGCTTGATAAATGGATATAACCTTACAGATGTTGTAATCACTGGTGTGGATTTTTCTTTGTTTATATCATTTTTCGGATTTTGAAAATACTTTAAAATTTAATGAATATGTGTAGTGTTATTTTTCAGAGTCATAGCATTTATGTTGGCTGGAATGGAAGTTTTCAACCAATTTCTGTGGTTCATCATTAGGATTAGATCTATGAGTAAAATAAGTAAGAGGAATCTCTGCAGTTCATCATCAGGATTAGATCCACGAGTGAAATAAGTCAGAGATTGGTTCGAAAAATAAATTCCAACAAACATGAATGCGAAAAGTAGATTCCAATAAACATGAATGCGATAACTCCAATAAATAACACTACACAGAATATAGATCGCAAAATAACACTACACAGAATATAGGTCGCAAAATAACACTACACAGAATATAGATAGCAGAAGCCTCAAATTAATGAATGTGATTATGTTTGTTTTACCGGTCTAAAGAAAATTATTGTCATATTCTAAATTGTAATTTGTTTTCAAATTTTCAGGTGACAATGGCACTATAGATGGGCAAGGAGCAATTTGGTGGCAAAAATTTCGCCAAAATTTACTGAATAACACACGAGGTTACCTGTTAGAATTGCTGTACACTAAGGATATAATAATTTCAAATCTAACTTTCTTAAATTCACCTGCATGGAACTTGCACCCAGTTTACAGCAGGTATGTAAACATATCATTATTCTCTATGCTGTCCAGTTTTGCATAAGGTTTGACCATTGCATGTGACCTTGGTTGTTTAAATGTTCAGCAATATCCTTATTCAGCACGTGAATATTCTTGCACCAGTTGACTCACCAAACACTGATGGAATTGATCCAGGTTAGTTTTAATATTTGCCACTAATATATCAATTGTTACTGTAGATTATATCAGGGTATTTTAAAAAATTTCACTTAATGTCTCTGATGATTGTTGTGAGTACACAACCCCATATACATATATATTAAGAAATGCATTTAATTTAAAGACCTTTTAAATAGAAATGAGATTGTATAAATAAAACAATTACTAAAATATTAATCTCAATCTGTACGATTTAGGACCATAGATCCCTTTTTAAGTATCATTCATTTTCACCAGCCTGCATTTAGAGGATCATTTTCGTTGTAAAATCTCCTTTTATAAGTATCACTCATTTCTGCCGACCTGCAATCAGACTGTCATTTTGGTTATGAACTTTGAGCATTATTAGTATAAAACTTTCTATAAGATCACACGTACTCAAATCCTACCTCTCTGAAGCCTACTTTCACAGCTTTTTTATTTCAAGTTGGGAAGTTTTGCTCAAACGTGTTATCTGCGTTTCTTCTTCAGTCGAAACAGTTAGAAGATTCATGGAATCATTCTAAAAAGTGTGCCAACCTGTCAGCACCAAATCCTCATCTCTCAAAAGAGTGCACACCATGTTTATAAGCAGACCTATGAATAGAAATTCTCATCTTGCAAGAAGGCCGATCCTATACTGTTATGGCAAAAAAAAACAGGTGGTCATTTGGATTTTCACATTCACTTTTTTGGGAATGGAACGTGAACTAATACTTACTCTAAGATTCATCCTGGGACCACTCAAAAAGTAATGATAATGGTTTGGAAGTTTATAAATGCTTGCCCGTTTTGGTGTAACATGGTATCAGAGCTTTAGCCCATAGTGTGGACTAACCCCACTCTGAGATCCACCTTGGGACCACTTAAAAAATAATAATAATGGTTTGGAAGTTTACTAATGCCTACAGATTTTGGTGTAAAAGAAAATCTTAACAAATATATCTTATATATACCTAAAAACATAATATGGGAATTCTATTTACCGTTCAGAAATTCAGAAATTCTGCTAACTGTAATTTGTTCAGAAATTCTGCTAACAATTACAGGATGAAAAAATTTAAATGTAGGAATTTTTTCTTTTGCTGGGAGCAAGCAACAATGGAATTTTACATATTTATTATCGAGCATTAACAGATTCCATACTTACTGCTTAGGTAATTGATTTGTTTTGCTTTTCATATGCAGATTCCTGTTCAAATGTGCTTATTGAGGACTGCTATGTCGTGTCGGGTGATGATATAATTGCAATAAAGAGTGGGTGGGATCAATATGGAATATCTGTTGGCATACCCAGTCAACATATTGTCATCCGTCGTCTTGTTGGTATATCACCTACAAGTGCTGTAATTGCATTAGGCAGTGAAATGTCAGGTGGAATTCAGGATGTTCGAGCAGAAGATATCCATGCCATCAATTCAGAAGCAGGAATAAGAATTAAGACAGTCCCTGGAAGAGGTGCGTTTGTGAGAGATATATTTGTGAATGGAATGACTATGGTGAATATGAGGTGGGCATTTGCAATGTCTGGTTCCTATGGTTCGCGCCCGCACCCTGATGACAAATTTGATCCAAATGCTATTCCTGTAGTAGAGAGGATTAGTTACAGCAATATAGTAGCAACAAATGTAAGTGTGGCAGGGAAACTAGAGGGCATTGCTAAGGCTCCATTCAAAGACATTTGTCTCTCAAATGTTACTGTAACTGTGGCCAAGTCCAAAAATGATCCATGGAACTGCACTTATATTCGTGGCTTCTCAAATGCTGTATCTCCACAGCCATGTAGCCTACTCCAGGAAAAACCAGTAGCAGGGAATGCGCTCTGTCCCAGTCCTCAGAAACTTGATACCACAGAAGAGAACAAATTACAGCATTGTTCTTATAGTGGTAGCCCTTAATCGGTTCCATAACTTAAAACTTCAGGCATGATTTTGTCGTTGCTACAGTGTTGGATCAGGGATACAATGAACGCTTCAAAATAATATTATCTTCAATATCTTCTATACTAGATCAGTATATCAGTATCAGTGTAATACCTTTGGATGATCACGTGTGTAGTTTCAACTGCACTTTTTCTTTACCCAATTAAAAGGGGATTGAAGAGATTATTGTTGTCAATGATTTTCAAATGATTTCTTCTAAAATGTTGAACAGGGAAATTATTTGAGTTTACTGCTCAAATTTTCTTTTTAGAGGCAAAGAACCAAAGTATATCTACTGTCCATGAAGTTGAAGGCTGGTTAATAATTACAAAGAGAGTGCCTCAATAGATTGAAGATGGAAAACAAATTACAAAATAGCTCAGTTAATAACATTTTAGTATTGAGTATTAATTTCGGCAAATGACATGATGGATGGTTCGGAGGTAGAAATAGAATCACCCGTCCCAAGTTCAAATAACATGATAAATATCTACAACATTTACAATACAAATATGTTCCTCATATAAAAATTACAACATTATACCTTAAAAAAATTGCATTTCAATACTGAGACAATTATTACAAGACAGGCAGTGCAGAAATACAGTAGTTTATTGGTAAGCCACTCCATGTAACACTGTATCCAGGTCCTTGTTCTGTTTCTTCATTCATTAGTTTATCTTAGTTATAACAGGTAAATGAGGATGAGAATACAAACATCTTCCTCTGCATTTGACTGTAAAACGCTGATGACATCATTGTCAGCATTTTCTTGTCAGCTTTCCCAAAAGCATATTTATTAACACCTTGAAACCCTTAGACAGGTAGCCAATTCTCTGTAGCACTAGCACAAATCTATGTGAACACTCTTTATGTATCGAGATATATCAAATTGAAGAATTCCACGTCAAGTGAGCACAAAAACATTGAGATTGTATTAAACGTTTGTATGTTTTTATCATTTTTATCATTTTTCTCCCTTTTCCGGAAGGAAAAAATTCAAATAAATAAATTTATCTATTGTCTCAAGATAAAAATATCGAGGAAAAGGATTTCAGTTAAGCTGAATTATCTTTATTTTCAAAAATAGATGGTTTTTAAATTACATTACAAAAATAAGTGAAACAAACGGATTTCAGTTAAACTGATTCATCTTTTTATAAAAATGGATGGTTTCTAAATCATATTAGAAAAATAAGTAAAACAAATAGAAGCAAAGTGTGAAAGTTTTGAGACCTTGTTCCCAAACACCTTTACCCATGCCATGTAGACCTCCAACTTCATATAACATGCTACAATGTTGTTGTTTGCTATGTATCTTACACAAAAAAAATTGTGGTGTGATATGAAGCACCATACAAAAGTTTTACCAATATGATGATCAATTAAAGGTGATATGTATCTCATAAGTGAATTTTCTTTTAGATTTGATGATAAACAAACTTTCCAACCAAACTGAAAGGTAAAACAAGAGGAGACAGACACAAGAAATTTTGAATCTTCCACACTATCAAAGACATCAAATGGAGTAAACAACTAGCACACAACATCCACAGAACTCCAAGCCAGAGAGATGTAGTACATGCCCATGCGAGATAATAAAATACCAAAGAGAACAAAGACAGTCATATAGAAAGCAGACAACACAGAGTAAAACTTGGCGGGAGCTTTCCATAATTCGCGACATAGATTCCAATTTCTTGCAGGGACCATTTTATAAAGATTTCCCCATAAGATACGTGAAACAAGAGAATAGGTTGTAGAGAGCGGGCAATGAAGAGGGTGAAGATAAATAACATACCTGATGGATTTGGACATGAGACTGAGGGAACCAGCAACACCAGGGTAACCAACCTGCAGAGCCTTCCTCTCGAATGACCATGAGCGATCCGGGAGCACTATACCAATACCAAATACTGAAACCAGAAACCAAACACTTGAGAACGAGGAGTGGCAAACCCTTAACACCTGTAAGGAGGTATCACTCTGGCTTGTCTCATTGTTATTAATTGTTGGCATGCACGATGCCACCATACCTTTGTTACCAAGCATGCAAGGGTTGTGGGTAAGCCACTCTCCGGCCCTTACATCTTTCAACTTACACATGGCCCAGATCACAACGAGATCCAGTTTCCAGCTCACATCCCGGTCAAGAAAAATATTAAAAATATTTTAAATAAACAACAATATTTTATTTATTATAATAAATTTAAAGAACTTTAATTTTTTTATAATTTAATTGTCAGTAATTTATAATTGAAAATATTTGATAACATTGCATATTAATTTAACCATGTTTACCTATCTTCCTAGTTAACCCTCTTCCTGGATCTGTTTCTTCATCGTGTCCTGAAGATGAACCACACTTGCTGGTTCGAAACGCGTCGACCCAAATCTTCAATGTGATTTCTTTCGAAAAAATAAAAAATCTTGACATGTTTAAATTCATATATTAGTATTAATTAATATATTTATATTACTATTAGTATTAATATTAATTATTTTAAATAAATAACCTTTAATAAATTATTTATATATAATTAATTATTTTATAATTAAATTATAATAATTATTAACTAAATCTTATATATAATATTTAAATAAATATATTGTAATTAAGTGAAATATTAATAAACACATTGATATATTGATTTAAACAACTATTTAAAAATATTTAAGAGTTCATTTTTTTTTGTAAACTTGGTAGGACTCTCTAATTTTCATGTTTACATGTTCATTATTCACCCTGCTACAGGGGGAGGATAGCACAAGATTCGAACCCAAGATCTCCAGTTCAGTGAGACTTCATTCCACGACCATCGCCACTTGAGCTACCCCAGGCGAACAAGAGTTCAATTTTTTTAAACTACTATACGAATATTAATTGATTGCACCAATTAATAGTAATATTAATGGTAGTGATGTTGTAATGTAATATTTAACATTTTGACTAAGTCAAATTACATATTAAAAAAAATTACAAAAATTGAATAAAATAAAAATATTAATGTACTGTAAACATTTTAACTTGGTCAAAATAAAATAAAAATAAATAAAAATAACCATATAAAAATAAAATAATAATCAAAATAAAAATGGCCCATGGTATTGAGAACCTGTGGGATTCATGTGGAATGTAGCCTTTGAAGAGAGAAATTAAACATCCATCTTAACTCCTTATCTACCAAGTTTAGAGAGGGATCAAATATCTTTGATATGCAAAGCTCTTTTTAGAGTGAAAATAGATTTGATCCCTCTCAACGCTTATAGGTCTAGAGCTAAAATGGATCTAGGATGGTATTAATATTAATTAATTGTAATATTATTATTATTATGAAAATGATATATTAATATTAATATTAATATTAAATAATATCAATATTAATATTAATATTAATAATATTATTCAATATTAATATTAATCCCTTGGGTTTATTATTCCCTTGAGTTTATAATATCAATCCCTTGGGTGTATTAATCTAAGGGTTCATATTCTCAGGGCATAATATTATTCATAAGGTTTATAATATTAATTTAAGGTTTAATATAAATCCCTTGGGTTTATAATCATGGTCAGCCATGGTCCAGCGTTGCATTTTGCAAAGATTGTCTCAATATGAAAATCAACTATGCTCAACTGTTGTCAAACATCGTTAACCATGGCCAATCATGGTCAGCCATGGTCGAATGTCATGTTCTGACAGAGGTTGTCTCAATATGAAAATCAACTATGGTTAACCATGGTCTAATGTCACATTGCGACAAAGATTGTCTCAATATGAAAATCAATCATGGTCAACCAAAGTTAACCATGCTCCAATGTCGCATTGTGACAAAGATTGTCTCAATATGAAAATCAACCATGGTCAACCATGTTTATTTTACCCTTTATAATATTAATCACAAGATTTATATATCTTGGTTTATAGTATTTCTCTTAGGGTTCGTCATAGGATTTTCTCAATATGAAAATCAACCATGGTCAATCATGGTCCACATTGGTCTAACATGGTTGATCATGGTTAATTATAGTGAATCATGGATAACCATGGTCAACAATGGTCCAATGTCACATTGTAACAAAGATTGTCTCAATATGAAAATCAACCATGACAAACTATGATCCAATTTCAGATTGTGACAAAGATTATCTCAATATGAAAATCAACCATGGCCAATCAAGGTCAACCATATTCCAACGTTGCATTGTGATAAAGATTATCCCAATATCAAAATCAAACATGGTGAACCATGGTCCAATGTCGCCTTGTGACAAAGGTTGTCTCAATATGAAAATCACTTATGGTCAACCATGGTCCTTGTACCATGGTTCTTGGCATTTTAGTATTAATCTCTTGGGTTTATTAATATAAGGGTTCATATTCCTAGGGTATAATATTATTCATAGGGTTTATAATATTAATCCTAAGGTTTAATATAAATTCCTAGGGTTTATAATCATGGTCAACCATGGTCCAATGTCACATTGTGACAAAGAATGTCTCAATACGAAAATTAATCATGCTCAACCATTGTCAACCATGGTTAATCATGGTCAGCATTGATCAAACATGGTCGAATAACCATGGTCGACCACGATCAATCATGGTCAACCATGGTCCAAGTCCACATTGTGACAATCATGGTTAACCATGGTCAACCATGGACCAACATTGCATTATGAGAAATATTGTCTAATAAGAAAATCAGTCATGGTCAACCACGCTCAACCATGGTAAACCACGACAAATAACGATGGTCCAACGTCACATTGTGAAAACCATGGTCCAACGTCGCATTGTGACAAATATTGTCTCAATATGAAACTCAAACATGGTGAACCATGATCCAATGTCTGATTGTGACAATGATTGTCTTGATATGACAATAAATCATGGTTAACCATGGTCTAACATCGCATTGTGACAGTGATCGTCTCAATATAAAAATAAATCATGGTCAACCATTGCCAACCATGTTTATTTTAAAGTTTGTAATATTTATCTTAGGGTTTATATACTTTGGGTTTATATTATTCCATTGGGTTTATAATCCCTTGGGTTTTTAGTATTAAACCCTTGGGTTTATTATTCCCTTCGGTTTATAATATCAATCATGGTCAACCATGGTCAATCATGGTGAAACCTGCCCAACCATGTTTTATAAAATCAATCATGGTAAACCATGGTCCAACGTCTCATTGTGACAAATATTTTCTGAATATGGAAATAAAGCATGGTCAACCATGGTCCAATGTCGCTTTGTGACAAAGATTGTCTCAATATGAAAATCAATCATGGTCAAGCATGGTGCAATGTGGCATTGTGATAAGGATTCTTTCAACCATGGTCAATATGGTCAAAAATGTTTATTTTATGGTTTATAATAGTTATATTAGAATTTATATACCTTGGGTTTATAATATTAATCCCTTGGGTTTAATATTATTTCGTTGGATTTATAATTCCTTGGCATTTTAGTATTAATTATTTGTGTTTATAATATCAATCCCTTGGGTTTATTTATCTAAGGGTTCATAATCCTAGGGTATAATATTTTTCATAGGGTTTATAATATTAATCCTAGGGTTTAATATAAATCTCGTGTGTTTATAATTATAGTGAACCATAGTCAACTATGGTCCCATTACACATTATGACAAAGATCGTCAATAACCATGGTCACATTATGACAAATATTTTTCTCATGGTCCATTATCACATTGTGATAACCATGGTCAACCATGCTCAATCATTCTCAACCATGGTCAACGAACTTCCAATGTTGCGTTGTGACAAATGATTCTCTCAATATGAAAATCAATCATTGTCAACCATGGTCCAACATTACATTGTGACAAATATTGTATCGTCTCAATATGGAAATCAACCATAATTAACCATGTTTTTCTTAGGTTTATAATATTTATCTTAGGGTTTATATACCTTGGGTTACAATATTAATCCTTTGGGTTTTTAGTATTAATCCCTTGCGTTTATTAGTGTCTTGGGTTTATAATATCAATCCCCCGGGTTTATTAATCTAAGGGTTCATATTCCTAGGGTATAATATGATTGATATAGTTTATAATATTAATCTTAGGGTTTAATATAATTCCCTTGGGTTTATAATATTATTCATAGGGTTTATATTCCTAGGGTTAATATGAAGTTTAGGGTTTACAATATTAATCCCTCAGGTTTATTAATTAATATGACCATGGTTTATAGTATCAATCCATTTGGTTTACAATATTAATCCCTTTACGAACGATAATTATTTATAATATTTATCCATTTGGTTTATAATATTTATCCATTTATCCATTTAATTATTAATAATTATTAACATTTAATAGTTTATAATTATTCATAATTATTACTAATTATTAATTATTAATAATGAATAATGAATAATTATTAATTACTAATAATTTATACTTATTATTAATTATTAATATTTATATTTATATTATTTTTCATTTTTAATTTTTAATATTTTAATTTTTATTATTTATACTATTTATTAAATAGTTGATTAATAGTACTTAATAATAGTAATAAGAATGATAGTATATTTGGAATTCAACCCAAACACCCTTGAGGGCGGGATCATGCAACCGGAGCTGCGCAGACTGGATCCAGGGCGGGCTGGGCCAAGGGCCTAGCAACATTCAGACCCTGTTAGAAGGAAGGAAAGTCTACGCAGGACTGTACACTGGAGGACGGAGCCGCTAGCAGCCAAACGGAAGACGACAGCACCCAGGAGGCAAAACAGCTGGGGAAATCAGGAGTTTTTGGAAGGTAAGAGTTTTTACTGTGGAAAACAAAGGTAAAATGTAAAACAAAGGATTAGTGTTTAGATCTGACACTAACTCAGCATCGATCCTGGAGAAATAAGATTGCTCTGATGGTCTAGTTAACCAGCATCGATCCTGGAGAAATAAGATTGTTCTGATGGTCTAGTTAACCGGCCCAGTTACCATGGTTAAGCCAAGAGAAGTAGTGGATCTGGATCCAGCCCCTGAAGACATCTTATCGGTCTGGGGAAAGGATCCAACCGCGCATAACCTGGAAAGATATTTCGGAGCGTTAGACAGCTGTGGCATCGACCTGACTTCTCCGGAAGGGCAAAAGGTTAGTAAGAAGCGCATACCCCAGCCATTAGATTATTTGGAAGGGAAGGAAACAACCCATCAGGGCAGTAAGGGAGTGCAGCAGTCAAGAAAAATGAAAGGGATTGAGATGCATGCAGGTTTCCAATCCCGGGTCCAAAGCCACAAAGGCAAGGTTTCCTCTAACGGGCCAGTCCTCTCAGGAGGTCTTGAGGACATCGTAAATAGCGGAACGCATTTAGGAATAAGGTTTGCAGAGGGTTCTGGGAAGGCATTGGCAGTTACCAGGGCTTCTATCGCAAAAGGATTGGGAAGTCCCATCAGGGATGAAGGAAGGAGGATAGCAGGAAATGATGGCAGTCCAGATCTACAAAAGAAACATATAGGATCGGAGTTACTGAATCAGGAGCCATCTCAGATCGCCCTCGAGCAAACCAATGCTTTGATCAGTGAAACGGTGACAGCATCTTATGCGACAAGATCCGCTATTCTGGGGTATGAGCAAGACCTGCAAGAGAGGGCTGAACAGAGTCAGCAAACAAGAGCAGAGGGCCAAGGGGTAAGGAAAACAGGGGAGAAAAGAAAGAAACAGAGGACGATAAAATCACAGGAACTCGAAGGAAATCTAGTGTTGGGTATGGATGTGCAGATAGAAGAGGCGCTGGAAGTAGCTGAATGCACTTTGGTAGGTCGGGCGAGGGGGTATAAATACTCAACAAACTTCATCCATGCATGGGGAGATCAAAACTGGAAGTCAGATCTTATAAAAAGCTTTCAGGTTTCGGCCTTAGCCAAAGGATGGTTCATGGTGCGTTTCGAGAATAAGGCAGCGGCAGACTGGGTGGTAGGAAGGAACTGGGCCTTCGGAAGCATACCTGTTCTTTTCAAAAAATGGAGCCCAATGTTCGATGCGGTGCATGCAAGAACAGATGCTTTTCCGGTGTGGGTAAGGGCTCCGGGTTTGCCATCTTTTCTCTGGGTGGAATCGGTGTTCAAAGCGATAGGGAACAGGTTGGGCACATATTTGGAAGCGGATATGTCATTCCTGCAAACACAGAACAAAGCAATGGCTAGGATTCTAGTCAGTCTAAATCCGCGGGGAGGCCTAGCAGAAAAAATCAACCTTCAATATAAAGAGTTCGTTTTTGAACAGGTTCTGGATTACGAACATTTGCCTTTTAGATGCCATAGGTGCCATGCCTATGGACACTTGGCTAAGGAATGCCCTTTAGGGAGAAGACGAAGGAGATATCAGAAGACAGTTGCTCAGACTGAGAAGATAGTGAATCAAAATCAAGCAAGCCAGAGGACAGAACCTTCGTCTTTCCAACCAGAAGGGGTCATGGAGGTGGACACTAAGCAAGAGGGGAAAACATCGGAGGAAATTTTTCAAGTCAATATGGTCAGTAGGGAAGAAGCTGTAATAGTGTCTGGGATCGAAGGAGTAGCACAGGAGACCTGCAAGGAAGCTGCAGCAATACAAAACCCTCATCAAGTCGAGGACACAAAGAGCATGGGTTTGGACCAAAGCAATACATCTTTTCCTTCTGAAATAAGAGATATATGCTTGAAGTCTGAAATTCAGAATAATAAATGTATTACTGAAGATAACGATCTTATGGAAGTGCATATTGAAAAGCAAATGGGAAATGATGTTGGAACTTTTTCGGCTGTTATTCCCTCCATAAAGCTGAACCGTGATGATGGCTCTTATGAGGAGCCTTCCCCTTCAGTCGCTCCTCCTTTTCGCCACTATAATCTTAGATCCCTAGATAACAAGTCTGAGATTTTAGACCCTATTGGCGGAATAGGCCAGTCCTCTGCTCAATGCTCAAAAAGAAAGCCTAGAGGACGGAAATCAAAGCTTTCCAAGGCCCAAGTCAAAGCAAAACACGATGTAGCTGATGGTAAACAACAATCAATTCTCGGGGCACTTAGAGCAGTGCAGACCCCTGACAATGGTTTACAATGATCTTTACATCATGGAATTGTAGGGGTTTAGCCAGTAAACCCAAAAAACTGGCACTCAGGGAGATGGTTTTAAATTCAAAGGCGGATATCTTCCTTCTACAGGAAACTTTGGGGAAGGGTGAAGAAGTAGAAGCTGCACTGAATTCAATTTTGCCGGGCTGGCATTTCTCAGCTATTGACTCAGTAGGACACTCCGGAGGTATGGCGGTAGGATGCAGGGAAGGGAAATTTAAGATCACAAATCAATGGGGCATGAAGCATGCAATGGGCATCGAAATTCAGTCTCCAGAATTTGCATTTCCCTTAACATTGATTAATATCTATGGACCTTGTCAGGGAAGAATATCTTTTTGGACAGAATTTTTGTCAAAATCGGTGGTGAAAGACAAAAATCTAATCTTGGGCGGAGATCTGAATTTCTCAATTGGTAGGGCGGAGGCATGGGGGCCATCAGCCAGAGAGGACTCACTCTCTGATTTTTTTCACAATCTTCTAATCTCTAACAACTTGATAGATGCAAATCCAAGCAAGATCAAGCCGACTTGGAGAAACAGAAGAGTAGGAGAAGCAAGAGTTGCAAAACGACTGGACCGTTTCCTTATAAACGAAGAGTTATCCTCCAGAGTGTCCCTGTTTAGGCAATGGGTCGAAGAGGGAGGACCCTCGGATCATTTTCCAATCTATTTAGAAATTTCCAGGCCTCCACTTAAGCCGGCAGCACCTTTCAAGTTCAATGCTACATGGCTACAAGAGGAATCCTTTGAAAAAATGTTCAAAGAAACATGGCAAATCCCAGTCAGGAATACAACCGAGGACAAGGGGTTTTTGTTTATGGAAAATTTAAAGAGACTAAAGAAAGCTACTATAGAATGGGCAAAGGACAGGAAGCAGAAACAGAACGAAGATTTAACTAGGATCAAAGAGGAATTACAAAGGCTGGAGAGCACAGAAGAGGATAGTTATGCAACACAAGAATCAAAAGAGAAGATCCTTTCACTGGAAAAACGACAATCCCAAATTCTTTTGGCAAGAGAGGAGGAATGGAGGTTAAAGAGCAGAGCGATTTGGCTCAAGTCAGGGGATGAAAACACGAAATTTTTCCATAACTATGCAAAAGGAAGGAAATCTGTAAACACAATCTGGAATCTCAAGAATGAAGAGGGTAGGGAGATAAAGACGTTTGAGTCCCTTTCAGCGCTTGGGCAAAGGCACTTCCAAAGCTTGTATACAGACCAAGGAGAGATTACAATCGCTGAAATTATCAAGACCGCTCAATGTTTTCCTCGGTATGTGGAAGGGGAAGAAACAGAGGAATTGATGAGCGAAGTCTCTCAGGAAGAAGTGAGCTATGTCATCAAATCAATGGCCAAAGACAAAAGCCCAGGTCCGGATGGGTGGACCATTGAGCTTTTTCAACACTTTTTCGACTTGATAGGTTCTGAGATAACTGAGGTGGTTGACGAATCCAGAAGAAAGGGAGAGGTATACAGTCCGTTTAATGCAACCTTTATAGCCCTCATCCCTAAAAAGGAAAACCCTGAGACATTTGAAGACTTCAGGCCGATTTCTCTATGCAATAGTATTTACAAGATTATCGCCAAAGTGATTGCTATTCGCATAAAGCCGATCCTGACAAGATGCATATCCAGCGAACAATTTGGGTTCCTAAATGGGAGACAGATACATGAAGCTATAGGAGTGGCGCAGGAGACCTTGCATAGTATTAAACAGAAGAACTTGAAGGGAGATGTAATAAAAATTGACTTATCAAAAGCATATGACAGAATTAACTGGAATTATCTCAAGCTGCTTTTAACTCATTTAGGTTTCAATGTGGATTTTATCAGTTGGATCATGGGCTGCTTTTCAAATGTCAGTTATGCGGTTCTCATAAACGGGGCAGCTACTTCTTTCTTTAAAGGTCAGAGAGGCTTGAGGCAAGGATGCCCCTTGTCACCCCTGCTCTTTCTATTAGCTGCTGAAGGACTAAGCCAGCTGATTAAAAAGGCCAAAAGGGAAGGGAAGGTAAAAGGGATTGAAGTGGCGGTAAATTTGTTCATATCCCATCTTCTTTTTGTTGACGATATTTTGATTTTCTCAAATGGAACCTCCAATGAAATAAAAGATTTAAAACTCATTTTTGACCTCTTTTTGAAAGCAACAGGAATGTGCATAAATATCAGAAAATCTCAGATCATTCAGGAAGGTTTAAATAGACAGGAGAAAGCTCAGATCCTTTCATCTTTTCCTTTTGATATATGCAATATGGATGTGTCTTTTAAGTACTTAGGCTTTTGGCTGAAGCCTAACGCATACAGGAAAGAAGACTGGAACTGGTTGATAGCCAAAATAGAAGCCAGAATTGCGCATTGGAGCTACAAATGGTTGTCAAGAGCAGGGAGATTGACCCTAATCAAAGCAGTGCTTTTAGCCATGCCGGTTTACTGGGCAGCTTTAACCTGGGTGCCAAAAGGGATACTGGAGAAAATAAGAAGAATATGCAGTAGGTTTCTCTGGGCAGGCTCGAAGGAAGATTCTGTTCTCCCTTGGGTTGCCTGGGACAAAGTGGCAAGACCAAAAGAATGGGGAGGATGGGGAATAAAAAACCTTAATGATTTCAGTCTTTCGCTGGCAGCCAAATCAGGCTGGAGGCTCATAAAGTTGGAAAATTTATGGACAAGAGTTGTAAAGAGGAAATATATAGATCCGATTCCGTTAGAAGACTGGATTAGGAGCCAAAATAAGAAAAAGAAGAATGTCTCGGTGGTATGGAAAGCAACGGTGGAATCCTTCAAAGTAGTTGAACGAGGGCTGGCATGGAAGATAGGAAATGGGAGAAATCTGCAGTTAGGAAAAGACCCATGGGTGGGCTGCAATGGAAACTATGCTCTAACCCCTGGACTAATTGGACAGTTAGAATCAAAAGGTATTTTCTTCCTAAACCAGGTAGAGAAAGTTGGGCACTCGTCAATATGGGGACAAGCTTGGAAATCAGGTGAAGAGTTGGACTTAGAGGCCCCTTGGTGGAATGAATGGAATGCATATATCCAAGAACTATCAAGAACAAATGTCAGAATAAGAGAGGAATCAGACCAGCTGATATGGGCTCATGCTGATTCAGGAGAGTACTCCCCTCGAAACGGATATAAATTCATCATGTCAGGAAAGGGATGGGAAGAGCCTGAATGGTGGGCTAGGAACTTATGGAAATTAAAATGCCCAGCGAAAGCCAGGCTTTTCTTCTGGTGCATTTTAAAAAGGAAAATTCCTACTTGGGATATCCTACAAGGCAGATTTTTGCAAGGTCCGGGACGATGTTCTTTATGCAAAACGGATTCTGAAACTATCAATCACTTATTCCTTTTTTGTCCAGCAGCCAAAAATGTCTGGGCAGAGGCAGAAAAACTGATGAATAAGAAGTTTGATTGGGTAGGAAGGAATCTGAATGAAGCATGGGACAAATGGTGGAAAAATAATCCGGAAGGTAACATGCGGAACTTACCTCTTATAATCTGTTGGGGGGTATGGATCGCCCGAAATCGGAGCATTTTTCAAGATAAGGAATGCCAGGTATCAGCTATAGCAATACAAAGTACTATGATCTACTCAACTATCCCTGAACCAGAGAAGAACAAAGTCCTGAGACAGCATAGGATAGAACAAATTCAAGAAGGCGTTCCCTGGGCATATTTCGACGGGGCCTCTCAAAACAACAGGGCAGGTGCAGGAATAGTTTTTCACACAAATTCTCATCAGTCTTTTAAAGCCTCTGTTGGTTTAGGTTCCGGATCGAACAATTATGCAGAGCTCTCGGCCTTAAAGCTCCTTCTCTGTTGGCTCATCCAAAGGAGCATTTTCAGGATTCAGATCTTCGGAGATTCTTTAAATGTCATTAACTGGGTTAATGGTCAAAGTATGTGCAGAAATCAGATTTTAATTTCTTTGGTTGATGATATTCAGGTTCTCAAATCTTCCTTCAACAGCTTCTCACTATCCCACATATACAGGGATCGTAATGATATAGCTGATAATCTCTCCAAGGAAGGTCTGCAGATGAATCCGGGCAGCTGGAAAATCGTTGAAGAAGAGCTTGGACAAATTCGAGTGTCAGAGATTCCCCCTTACGAAAACAGGGGCGGAAATCAGGCGGGGATGTAAGAGGCTGCATGCTTTTCGCTGCTGGAGTGAGTCTGCTCCTCCAGAGTTGACTACTCCGATTTGTCAGTGATCGATCTTCATTCTCACATTCAGAATGTTGGGTCTCGAGATCGGTTTTCATTCTTCCTGTTGAACTGTTATCTCTGCTGATGCCTTTTCCATGCTGAAAGTGCCCCTGCACTACATTCTGAGCGTCTTTAAACTCGGTTGCTTCTTCAGATTGTAACGAGTTTTTCATGTGGGCGCATTTTTATAAGGGATCGGTTCCAGAATGCTTCGTTTTCTAGTTTTTTCTTTTGGATCTCAGGGGAACGTTCTCATTCCTTTTCAGCAAATTCGTGCTGATGTAAAGGTCTCTCTCTCCTCTTCTGCGAAGACCTGTTTTCTTTGCCTATTTGTTTTCACCTTTTTAGGGAGAAGCTTTAAAATCTATAGCTGAGTTTCTTTGGATAGATCTTATGGACAGGAGGTCCTTGTAAAAGGACAGTTTTGCTTCATAGCAGCGTTATGGACTGTTCCATAACAGCAAAGGAATGCCACGCATGTGCAATGTAACTTTTTATCCCTTCAATAAAAAGTTCGCTTTTTCTTCGGAAAAAAAAAGAATGATAGTATATACTTTATAAATAATAATACAATTATTAATGTTAATATAAATAAATAAATAAATAAATAAATAATAATAAATGTGGTTGATAAACGTCTATCGACGTTTATTAACCACATTTATTAATGTCATTGTGCTAGTTATAAAATAGATAGTTTTCAAATAATATTACAAAAATAAGTAAAACAAACCGATTTCAGTTAAACTGATTCATCTTTTTATAAAAATGGATGTCTTCTAAATTATATTAGAAAAATAAGTAAAACAAACACAATGAAAGAAGAAGCTAAATGTGAAAATTCAACTATTAAGCTTTAAGGGGAGTGTGAAATTTTTGTGACCTTGTTCCCAAAGACCTTTACCCATGCCATGTAGACCTCCAACTTCATATAGCATGTTATAATGTTGTTGTTTGCTATGTATTTTACACAAATCTTTTGTGGTATGATATGAAGCAGCATACAAAAGTTTCACCAATATGATGATCAATTAAACATGTTATGTGTCTCATAAGTGAACTTTCTCTTAGATTTGACGATGAATAAAAAATCTCCCATGTCCAATGATATCAAATGGATTGGTCCCACGTGTCACTTATCACATTTTGCATGAGGCCAAACATTCACCTTAGCCACTTATCATGCCAAACATTTTTTCTAGCATGATATGATGTGTTGTCAAACTTCTTTATCAACAATACAACAAAATTGATGATACCACATGCCCTCCATGAAAGTATTTGAAGTTGCAATAATATGCAATATGTCATTTTAGAAGTCTCTAGATTGGAGATCACATGCAATGTATCCTCTGAGACATTTTTTGAAGATTCCATGTACAATAGATTAAGCAAAGTGTCCTCCCTAAACTTGATGCCTCTAATTGTATCACATCAAAGTATTTTTGGAGTGTGTAGCACAAAAAAAAATCATGTGAAACTCACAAAATGCCCTAAAACTTGAGCAAAACACTTCCAAAGTTTTTCTAACTAGTTTCTCATAAGGTAAGGGATTGTTTCAAGGCCCTTAGTCTAAATGCTTTAGAATAACATTTTGTAAATGCATTAGATGAAATCTAAAATCATGTTGAAGGGTTTTTGAGATGGATTACTATGCATCCAAGACATTCATGCCTCTTATTTTTTTCAAAACAATTATAAAAAAGTGAATCCCATATGTCAGGATTTCAATATCTTCATTTTTTTCTCATTATTAACTCGTATTAATAGAACAAACAAATTAGCCCCCTACCTTAATAGGTCCATAACCTTTATTGGAAAAAAATATATAATAAACAAAACTGCCTTATTTTCTTTATAACATGGAGCATTAATATTTTCATTTATTCAACATTCAAAATCTTGACCCTTTGTGTCTCATAAAAGATATGAAAAACTCATAAATCAAATTCCTATTAAACCTATCAATTTAATGAGTAACTTGGAACTTAAAAACCAATGGAAAGAGAAGCAAATTCCCCCTACAAATCTATGATAGAAATTCTTATGGGAGAATGTGTTTAACCCTAACAAAAAGATTATATAAGTACTAAGGGAAAGGAAATCATAGGATGTCAAGAGAGGAACCTCCTGATAGCTGGAGAAGAGATGTAGAGAAAATCATTGATGAGGTGATTCTAGCTAAAATGTTAATGTGAGGATATTCACGCTAAATGCCAATGGGGGAATTTTGGGCAAGGTGTTAGAAGAGGACATTTGGGCAAAGTGTCAATGACATTGATTTTTCCTAATCACTAAACCATTACTAAGCATCGGTGCATGGAACTTGATCAATTTATGATGGTTAATATTTATAAAGATCATTGAGGGAAAGGAATCAAGTCATCATTTTGTCTAATCACAAATAAATAGGCCAATGTAGTCAGCCCAAGTCTTTAAAGAGCTAAGAACTTTAACCAAAAACAATAACAAAGATACTCTAACAAATCATCAAAGTGGAGAATAGATAGTGCTAAATGTTGATGACAAATTGGTTGACTCATTAATAGGGAAGTATGGTAGCTTCTAGTATCGATGAAGGTGAACAATAAATAATTGGCAAAGGTGAGGTTAGTTTATAGCACCAACTTGAAGATGAAATTTGGGAACACTTTGTCATTGGTTTGATCGATCACTTATGGGAAAACAAGCACTATCATGCATCTACTGGGAAAATCCCTTCCAAAAAACATTGCATAAGTATTCCAAACATTTATGGAAGAATGATTAAGTCTTTGATGATCGGATCCCTTTGGGAACCAAGGGCAGACTCTGATTGACAACACAATTTCCAATCAAATGAGAATTGTACCGAGTTCTCACTTTTTAGAGGTTGCAAAAAACATCTGATTTTGAAAAGCGTTGATTGAGAATAAACCTTTTCTTTAGAGCATATTTTTGATACTTTAAATTTTCTTATGTATTAAGTATATACACATTTTTTAAATATTAGTGATTTTCATGCCAATTTTGAAAAGTGTTGATGCAGCATCAACCCCTTTTTTGGGGGCTTAGCTTTAAATTTTCTCATGTACTAAGTATGGATAATTTTTTTAAATGATGATGATTTTCATGTGAATTTTGAAAAACGTTCATGGATCAACAAATTTCATTTTTTTCAAGTGAATATTTTTGACACTTTCATTTTTCCTATGTCTTAAGTATGCACCAATTTTTTAAAATGTTGATTATTTAACCATTTTTTAATTTGTCTTATTCCTCTTCTTATTTTTCATACAGAGATGTTTTTTTTAAGGGTTTTTTTTCTTTGCATTGTTTTTTTTAATGAAATTCTCATTCTTTTGCGAAGTTAAAAAAAATATTTTGAGATGAGATTTTTTATATATTTATATATCGTTAATTAATACTTCAATACACATAAAAAAATTGTCACTACAAAAAAAACATTGACAAAAAATGCACATTTTGCATATAGATATAATTAAAAGTATGTATTTTAGGATCTTTTCACGAAAAATAACATGTTTGTTTTTAAACAATAATGAGTACATTCCACTAGGCACAATCGATAACTTCGTAGAAATGACTACCACTATTCCACCATTAGTAGAAATATTTCATAAATGCCACATGGGCCAACATGTCTCCAGAGACTTGAATCCATGCCACTTGTGACATAAATTGTGAACTATACCATTTGAGCTAAGTTCCTTTGACCACAAAAAATAGCATGTTAAATAAAGGATTTTTATGAAAAAATTTGAATAAAAAAGTTGAAAATAGCAAATTTTATGATTTTTCTATGAATTTTATGTCCAAAACTGATGACATTTAATTAAAATGGTTGATTAATATTACTTCTTCTTAATAATAATAATAATAATAATAATAATAATAATAATAATGATATATACTTTATAAATAATAATACAATTAATAATGTTAATATTAATAAATAAATAATAATAAATGTGGTTGATAAACATCTATCAGCGTTTATCAACCACATTTATTAATGTGATTGTGCTAGTCATAAAATAGGTTGTTTTCAAATTATATTACAAACATAAGTAAAACAAACAGATTTTAGTTAAACTGATTCATCTTTTTATAAAAATAGATGTCTTCTAAATTATACTAGAAAAATAAGTAAAACAAACACAATGAAAGAAAAAGCTAAATGTGAAAATTCAACTATTAAGCTTCAAGGGGAGTGCGAAATTTTTGTGACCTTGTTCCCAAGGACCTTTACCCATGCCATGTAGACCTCCAACTTCATATAGCATGCTATAATGTTGTTGTTTGCTATGTATTTTACACAAAACTTTTGTGGTATGATATGAAGCAGCATACAAAAGTTTCACCGATATGATGATCAATTAAACGTGTTATGTGTCTCATAAGTGAACTTTCTCTTATATTGGATGATGAATAAAAAATCTCACGTGTCCAATGATATCAAATGGATTGGTCCCACATGTTACTTATCTCATTTTGCATGAGGCCAAACATTCACCTTAGCCACTTATCATGCCAAACATTTTTCCTAGCATGATATGATGTGTTTTCAAACTTCTTTATCAACACTACAACAAAATTGATGATACCACATGTCCTCCATGAAAGTATTTGAAGTTGAAATAATATACAATATGTCATTTTAGAAGTCTATAGATTGGAGATCGCATGTCATGTGTCCTCTGAGACATTTTTTGAAGATTTCATGTTCAATGGATTAAGCATCGTGCCCTCCCTAAAATTGATGCCTCTAATTGTATCACATCAAAGTATTTTTTTAGTTTATAGCACAAAAAAATTCTTCATGTGAAACTCACAAAATGCCATAAAACTTGAGCAAAACACTTCCAAGCCTTTTCTAACTAGTTTCTCATAAGGTAAGGGATTGTTTCAAGGCCCTTAGTCTAAATGCTTTAGAATAACATTTTGTAAGTGCATCAGATGACATATAAAATCATGTTCAAGTGTTTTTGAGATGGATGACTATGCATCCAAGACATTCATGCCTATTATTTTTTTCAAAACAACTATAGAAAAGTGAATCCCGTATGTCGGGATTTCAATATCTTCATTTTTTTCTCATTATCAACTCATATTAAAAGAACAAACAAATGATCCCCTACCTTAATAGGTCCATAACCATTATTGAAACAAAATATAATAAACAAAACTGCCTTATTTTCTTTATAACATGGAGCCTTAATATTTTCATTTATTCAACATTCAAAATCTTGACCCTTTGTGTCTCATAAAAGATATGAAAAACTCATAAATAACATTCCTATTAAACCTATCAATTTAATGAGTAACTTGGACATTAAAAACCAATGGAAAGAGAAGAAAATTCCCCCTATAAAGCTATCATAGAAATGCTTATGGGAGAATCTATTTAACCCTAACGAAAATATTCTATAAGTGCTAAGGGAAAGGAAATCATAGGATGTCAAGAGGGGAACCTCTTGATACCTGGAGAAGAGATGTAGCGAAAATCATTGATGAGGTGAGTCTAGCTAAAATGTTAATATGAGGAGATTCACGCTAAATTCCAATGGGGGAATTTTGGGCAAGGTGTCAGAAGAGGACATTTAGGCAAAGTGCCAATGACATTGATTTTTCCTAATCACTAAACCATTTACTAAGCATCGGTGCATGGCACTTGATCAATTTATGATGGTTAATATTTATAAAGATCGTTGAGGGAGAGGAATCCAGCCATCCTTTTGTCCAATGACAAATAAATAGGCCAATGTAGTCGATCCAAGTCTTTAAAGAGCTAAGAGCTTTAACTAAAAATAATGACAAAGATACTCTAACAAATCATCATCAGGGAGAATAGATAGTGCTAAATGTTGATGACAAATTGGTTGACTCATTAAGAGGGAAGTATGAATAGCTTCTAGTATTGATGAAGGTGAACAATAACTAATCAACAAAGGCGAGGTTAGTTTATGGCAACAACTTGAAGATGAAATTTGGGCACACTTTGTCATTGGTTTGATCGATCACTTATGGGAAAACAAGCACTATCATGCATCTATTGGGAAAATCCCTTCCAAAAAAAATTTCATAGGTATTCCAAACATTTATGGAATAATGATTAAGTCTTTGATGATCAGATCCCTTTGAGAACCAAGGGCAGAATCTTATTAACAACACAGTTTCCAATCAAACGAGAATTGTACCGAGTTCTCACTTTTTAGAGGTTGCAAAAAACATCTAATTTTGAAAAGTGTTGATTGAGAATACACCTTTTCTTTGGAGCATATTTTTAACACTTTAAATTTTCTTATGTATTAAGTATGCACATTTTTTAAATGTTAGTGATTTTCATGCCAATTTTGAAAAGCGTTGATGCAACATCAACCCCTTTTTTGGATTTTAACATGTACTAAGTATGGATAATTTTTTTGAAATGATGGTGATTTTCATGTGAATTTTGAAAAACGTTAATGTATCAACAAATTTCATTTTTTTCGAGGGAATATTTTTGACACTTTCATTTCTACTATGTCATAAGTATGCACAATTTTTTTTAAATGTTGATTATTTAACCATTTTTTAAGTTGTCTTATTCCTCTTCTTATTTTTCATATATAGATGTTTGTTTTTCAAGGGTTTTTTAGGCTTGAGTTTTTTTCTTTGCAATATTTTTTTAATGAAATTCTCATTCTTTTGCAAAGTTAAAAAAACAAAAATATTTTGAAATGAGAGTTTTTATATATCTATATATCGTTAATTAATACTTCAATACACATAAAAAAACTGTCACTAAAAAGAATAAACATTTGATAAAAATTGCACATTTTGCATATAGATATAATTAAAATATATGTATTTCGGGACCCTTTTACGAAAAATAACATGTTTTTTTTTAAACAATAATGAGTACATTCCACTAGGCACAATCGACAACTTCGTAGAAATGGTTGTCGCTATTCCACCATTAGTAGAAATATTTCATAAATGCCACACAGGCTAACATGTCTCTAGAGACTTGAACCCACGCCACTTGTGACATAAATTGTGAACCATACCATTTGAGCTAAGTTCCTTTGACCACAAAAAATAAAATGTTAAATAAAGGATTTTTATGAAAAAATTGAATAAAAAATGTTGAAAAAATAGCAAATTTTATGAATTTTTTAATGAATTTTATGTCTAAAGATGATGACATTTAAAGTTTTTTCAGCAAGAATAATGATTCACATAAAATTTTAAATAAAAATATATTGGAAAAAACCAAAAACTAATTTAAAAAAAAATAAAAAATAAAAAGCATTTAAAACAAAATTTTAAAAAAATATATATATTTTACAAAAAATAATAACAAATAGATAAAAAATGAAAACATTATAACCATGTTAAAATAAAATTTTATTTTAAAAAAGGGAGTTGGAAAAAACAACAATGTTAAAAAATAAATAAAACAAACAAACAGAAACATCACTAAAACTTTAAAAATAAATATATAAAAATATGATTTAAAAAAAAATTGCAATTTACCAACAACAAAAAAAATGAAAAAGAAACAAAACTCATAATAATAATAATAATAATAATAATAATAATAATTAAAAACTCAATATAAAAGTACTAAATAAAATAACATTTTAAAAATATTTATTATTATAACAAAAATATATTTAAAAAACAAAATAAATTTTTTTATCTAAAAGAAAAGAAATTGAATTTTTCTAATAAAAACAATGAATCCCGTAACTTTACGCACTCTCGGTGAGGCGACAAGGGTAGTGGGTGAGGCTAGGTGCAGGCCACCGCTCCCCCAGCCCCGCCAACAGCCCTTGCCACCTAGCAGGGCCACCCCCCAACCTTGCTCGTGGCCCTTGCCACAAGGGAAAATTTTAAGAAACCCCCCAAATTTATATGTATAATAAATGGGTAAATCCCCATGGTATATAGAAAAATGTATAGGCTATGTTTTCATTAATATAATATACTATATAATTTTTTGGTGAATCTTTCATTGAATTATAAAATTTTGTTAAATCTTGATGAATTTTTCACTAGGTTATATGGTATTGCAAATTCTTGGCTAATCTTCTAAAAAAATAGAAAACATTGTAAAATATTGGTGATTCCTTGATAATGTATAAAAATATATATAATAATAAGAAAATTATTTAGTTAAATTATAATATACTAATTTTCCATGTTTTGAAAAAGAAAAATCATGAGTAATGTTACTCTAGGTTCTTATTATACACTATTGCAAATTTGTTTGCATGTTTTTATCATGTTTTACCACAAAGGTCTTATCACATCCCAAGGGGAAACTAGTTGGAAAGACACCCCCAAAGGCATGTGATGTTGAAATAAAGAAATTATTTTTCTCAAACTTGGTCTTGATGCATCTAGATAACTCAATCATATTTAATGTAATTCATATTTTGTAGGCTTCACATGAAAATAAGGTCTATGAATAGCTATATCAAAATCATGAATATTTACATCAAATTCTTTTGTTTTCTCATACATCACTTTTCTAAAAGGTAGATACTTCTCCAATTCCTTGAGTTCAAATAAACCAACAACTTTAAAATATGGTGCTTCCTTGTCAAATGTAGGGTTTTCACCTAATTTTTGGATCATAACTATTGTAGTAGTTGTTGCACTTTATTATACACTTGAAAACTCTAATAATGTTGAATTGGTAAACAATTATTTGAAATCACACAAAATGAAAAATGAAAATGAATGGAAGATAAATATGTATTGAAACTTAATTTCCTACACGATGAAAAAATAAAGAAGGTAATAAACAAACTCATTAAAATACTATAGTTGGTGAGTTAAAAAATATAAACAATAGTCTTTGCATGTTCATTATTAGGAAAAATATGTCACAAAACAATAATCATCAAGGGATTTTTCACTTCAAGAATGGTATTGCACTAAACATTATATCGTTCTCATCTAATAACATGTGATTATTTTTATATATTGGTATCAAAGTATAATTGCATTAGATGAATGTCAGTCTCATGATAATAGGACTCATATGATGGACACATAGGATCCTAGTGCATAGAGCATTTTTCTCTTTAGTTAACTAAGCATATCTCATTTTCCTTTCTTAATAAACAATAACTATTTTCAAAGAAAATATAAAATAAACATAGTAGATTATAAAAGGCGAAGGTTCTTTTGTGACACCACAAAGTGAAAGGAATTTTTTTTTCCTTAAATAGTCAAATATATAAAGAAAATAATTTATATTTTATGGCTCAAATTTCTTTTAATGTCTACATTATTCTTTATATGATTTAAATATATTTTCCATTCCTTGGAACCCATTTTCCTCTTTCATGGTTAACTCCTTTTTGTTACCTTTATATTCACTTTTCATTGCTAAACTCACTTCATATTTTATTTCTTTCTTTTTCCTTGATGATTGGTGGAGTGTCCACTCAAATATTAAGACGCAGTTTATTGCAAAAAAATATCAACAATGGTTGAAAATGTTGATGATGAAGTGGCCTATGATAGAACACCTTGTGAAAAGGATAAAGATGATAGGATTCTTGTCAATAGGTTGATTAAGGGATCATGTGAGTTCCCATGAGACACCAACTCATTAAGTAATGTCAGGAATGGTGAAGGAAACTGTCCAAGTATTAAAATTAATCATGCCAGCATATATGACTTTAAATGATTGGAGTAAGGATTCCTTTAGGCATACTTTATATATTCATTTATTTGTTTATGATGGAATTCATGTATGATAGTGATACCTAGGTGGGATATAATGAATGAAGAAACTTTTCATATGGCAAGATTGTTATAATCCTTTTGATTCAACCATGAATTGGTATCTCATGATTGAGTTACATGAAAATGAGTGAATGGGTAACATAATCATGTTATGAATTTGTATAACACATGAAAGTGAATGCCAATAGAGCTAATGTGTGAGACCATATTGTTGATGGATATGGAAGGATATAATACTGCACAAGTGTCCAATTGTCTCCCTACTTATATTGGTGTTGTAGACTTTAACCTTCTTGCAAATAGTGAGGAGCACCTATAGAGGAGAGGATACTGCACAAGTGTCCAATTGTCTCCCTACTTATATTGGTGTTGTAGACTTTAACCTTCTTGCAAATAGTGAGGAGCACCTATAGAGGAGAGGGTTCCTAAGGTAATATAGAGTAGAGAAGGGAAGTTCCTTGTAGTATTCCTAAGGTATAGATGGGAGGTGACTAGATGATGTGTTGAGGTGTTGGCTAGACCTTCCAACTGATGATGGTGGAATACATGGTATAGAAATGTAGTATTTTGATATCAAGCGACAAATATAAATTGAGTAGATGTGATCATGAGTATTGGCACATTGGTTTATTGGAATACATATTTAGTTTCAACTTGTAATGGTAGGTATGTTAAGTAATCCATGTACATTGAATCATAGTTCCATTCCATTGAGTATGATTAACAACTAAAAATGAATGAATTATTAGTTTGTTAATATTATTCTATAACACCTCAAGGATGGTAGTAAATATTGAAAGACTAGATTATATGCATAGATACTCACTTTTATTTGGTTGATTGAAAAGTTTAGGTTGTAGGTAGAATGGTCTAAAATATGAAAATGAGTGTAATTCTATAAGAAATATTAGGTGTTGTAACACACAAGAGCCAAACACTATGAGAAGGAATCTCATACTTATGAAATATGATATTCTTTATGAATTAAACTTGGAATTTATAAGTTTCCTTATTATGAATATATCTATGGTAAATCTATGTGTATGATACATGGTAGATGATGGCTATTGAAGATGAAAACCCTCGAAGAAAGGCCATTGTTAGGACAAAGGAACCATGTGATTGCCACATGTTATATACTACTAGTGGATGTCTAGCAGTAAGTTAGTGCCCTTCTTACACGAGAAATCCATGATAAGATGGATCATCTAAGGGATTGTTTAGTAGAGAAGGGGACATCTAAGCCTAGAGGGTGAGTGTATCAAGGAGGAGGAAACTTAAAAGTTCATGTGGAATGGTGACTAGAATATTGTGGGTGAGTTACAAAGGATAATGAAATTAATTATTTCCCATGGAAGTCATTATATGGGATAGATGCATATCCATAAAGAAGTACTAAATAAAAAATAAATGCGTATATTTGAATAGATGCTTACATCATGGAATTGAGAAATCTTGTGAACATGGTAAGTGTTTCTTAATAATTGCTATAATATGTATGCTTACTTGATTACTAATGTAGGCATATGTTGGAATGTTGAAGTCCGGTGGTATACCAAGATAGTGAATATGATGGCACTACAAATACAATTGAAGAACGAGGAAAATATGTTGTTAAAGAGAAGAGAATATTTATGATTGTGTTATTGGAAGGGGGATATGATAGAATGTCCTAGTATTGAATCCCATTGATTAAATATACTTAATTATGATTAAATGTTCAATTTTGTTTAGCATGTATATTTTAATTACCATGCTTTATTTACACCATGAGGAAGAAATTTTATGTTACATTGAATAATGTAAGTATTATCTTTCTTGAATGTAATAAAATAATAGAGCTACCTGAGATAGGAGCACATAAAAAATGGGTTATGATAGCAGGTGGAGATGGGAAAGGTGAGAGGGTACTAGTGGGTTCTACATGCCTAATAATCCTTAGTTTTCCATATTTCCAAACTTTACTTTGTTTCCTCCATCAACATGTTCCTTACTAAAAATCTTGAAACGTTCACTACCAATCATGGAATGCATGTGGTGGTTGTGGAGATGTACACCTTCCACAAATACAAAATCAAGGCAATAAGTACCTTCATCATGGGAATTGTGAGAGGAGTGGTAAAACCTAGATTTTCTCACATTTTATTTGAAAAACATCATGTCCCCACAATAAGGGGGAAAATGAGGTCTCATGGGGTGTTGGGACGAGGTGATTGTTTTATTCATTCATTCATTATTATACCCCCCACACATGTGGTTGATGGGCGGGAACAAAATCACAATTAAATGTAGGAAATTGATTGTAGAGAGGCAATGATCCATGTAGTCTTAGAGGCATGTATGTGAATAGTTGTAGGGAAAAAGGAATGATTAATTATTGGTCATTATTGGAATACGACAAGAAACATAGTACAATACAATGATCACCTAAATGGCATAATTAATTTTGGTTCTAAGGTGAATAGTGGAGGCCATTTCACATTTCATAATGGTGTGTGACCATTATGAACTCATGCAAAGAACATTGAAGAGAGATGCATGGGGCTAGACACAATAGAGAAGAAAAATCATATGGAAGAGAAGTAGGTTATAAGAGAGAAAGAAATAGAGGGAGAGGTAAATTCATTCTCTCTTGGTTGATGCTAACATCCATGAAAGTAGTTTTAGAGGTATTGATTCATACTAGGAGGTTGATCAAGGAATGATAGAGACCATTTCGAATTCATGTGATGAAAACTACAGAAATATGTATATATTATGAAAATAGATAAGGAAGAGATTCAAAGGGTTAGAAGCTAATTCCTTGGAAAATAAGCAAATACTAGAGAGGGATAACACAAAGAGATTCAAAAGTTAGGTTGGAAAGGGATCCAGGAAAGATATCAAGCTATGTGATTGAGAAGCTATGGATATAATCTAAGGAGGAAAGCATAGTATGGAATGAACGATCAAGCAAGGAAGCCTTTAAAACTTGAAAAAGGTCAAGAACTAAATAAATGTTGTTGGAGTTAATGGATAGTATATAGACACTATATGCACTCATAAAGTGAGAGATCAAAGAATTTTGAGGAAATATTGAGTAGATAAAGAAGATATTCTCCTTTTTCTATGTAAGGACAATGTGTCACCAAAATAGTTGTGTTGTTCAAAGAAAAAAATTAGTGGTGAGACAATGGGATAGATAATTTTTTTCGTAAGGTAGAATGATTTCCATAAAAATGTTCTAATTTTCTTTAGTGGTATCATAGCCTTAATTGAGGTGACCTACAATAAAAATAATAAGAACAATAGAGTGTATAGTTGGGTGGAACATTTATCTACCTAAGTTAATGTTGGCCTTCAGCTTTCAAACAGATAAGTTTTTCCTTTAGTTTTGTTTATTCAATTGATTAATACAATGCACTTTGTTGGAGTATTTTAGTATTTGAATGTTGAATGTTGAATGTTAAATATTGTTAGAGGTTTACTATTTCTTCGTAATGGGAAACCAATGTTAAATGTGCCAATGTAATTCTTGCAAATGGAATTTTATATGATGATACAACATATTTACTAAGTATCATTATCTCTATTTATTTTTGGATGTGAGTGTGCCAGTAAACATCCATAACGTTATAGCTTCTCATATAAAATTCCATTTGCAAGAATTACATTTTTACTAAGTATCATTATCTCTATTTATTTTTAGATGTGAGTGTGCCAATAAACATCCATAACGTTATAGCTTGTGATGAACATGTTATGTGAATCAATATTATGGTTATAGGATGCCATTAGGGAATAACGAACTGTGGATGGAACATATTCTTTCTTTGCTAATGTTATGCATGAAACTAGAGGTATATATTCTACCTCGTCTACTTAATCATACTCATTTACCTTGTAATCTCTTATTAAAATAAGAACTCACTTGTTATGCACCAAACTAGAAGTAAAACAAATATAAACCATTTTCAATTATTTTTTTGATTAAAATTAATGTAACAAAAATTTAGATATAAATTATAATTGTGCAAGGGAAAATTTAAACAGATACAGTTCCTATATACCCTAGGGTTTTGAAAACTAGGCTATCCATGAATATTTTGCTTTCTTGAGCTGCTTCTTGAGAATTTTAAATAAAAATCCATATGTACAATGCCTCAAATTCTTATTGAGAGTGATCACGATGATTTTTTTGTTTGCATGTATGTTTGCATCCGTGGGATGATGATGAACTATTTAATTGGAAACTTAACTGCAGTAATTGGAACTAACAACCAATTTTTGTACACATGATCAAATCAGTGTACATGTACATGTTCATGTTGGTTTAGATTGGATTTCAATATTAGAGAGAGAGTATATAGGATTTTTTTGGGGGAGAAAGACAATCTTGTAGCTCCAAGAAAACCTCTTTTACAGTGAAAATTTTGACAAAAAAAATTGCACACAATAGACCTGGAAACCTAATCAATTTGTAATATATATATATCTATATATATATATATATATATATATATATAAACACTCACATACACACAGAGAACCTGCATTTTTTCATTGTTTAAATTATATTTTTGAATGTAAAAAATGAGTTCAATGTCTTCATTGGGTCATGATTCGTTGACTACCATTGATCTGGGCATGAGTGTTGTGGACCATCAATCTCATCTGGCACTTGTAAGGAGATTAATATTGGTTTACACCCAACAATATTAGATATAAGTCAGTGTCTCATGTCTTCAGTTTTTCCAAACACATTGCCATGAAATTTCCTTAAGACATCACACGGAAACATTTTATGGCATGAGATGAAGTGCATAGATACAGTTAATGGTCTACGCAGAAGAAACATACCTCCTTTGCTTTGAAGTTGCATAAGCTAATGCTTCTTCCATTTAATGCTAAGGTGTACACTGCATAAGCTAATGCTTCTTCTAGCAAAAGAAAAGAGAATGCCTCCAATGTGGATGCAACTACCAAATTGACATGAAATAACACCATTGTTACATAAAAGCTGATGCAGTATAGCAGTGTCTTAGAATACATACAACTATACACCAACCACAAGCTCAAATATTCATCGACAATAATCTTATCATCAAATGTCGATACTTGTGTCATCTTCAAGCTAGTTCAAAGTATAATACTAAATTTCCAATAGGAAGAAGGGCCAATTGTTGAACCTTCATTCTTTCTATACACACAACTTTGAGGATTTTATAGCTTCTTTGGTGAGCATTTTATGTCACTCTACCAATTGTATTGTGAATGTTGTTATCTTGATTGATTTTGGCCAATGCAAATGTGGTATGAAAAGGCTAATTATGATCATAAAAACAAGGCATCATACAACTACTTAGAAGTACTCGTAGTATCACAACAAGCCTTGATCTCAAAGAGAACAAATAACAATAATTAGTAATGATTGTGTCCATAAAATTAACAAAGTTGCATTCATTGACATGGATCCCTTACCTCATCCTTAGGTACTACCATTTGATCAAGAATGTATATCTTTATTTCTTCCTTAACGAGGTATATGCTCTGTATCCTGTTTCTTCTCCAAGACCGAAGCCACCCATGACAAATTCCTAAAGTTTGAAACCTTCGTTTTTCAAGAATAAACATGAGACTTGTTTTTCCAATTTATAAAATAAAATTCATTAGCTTCCCTCACCGCACAACACATTTTATGTAACATAACATAAGGTGTATTAAAGATTCATGCCACCTAGGTATGAGGCAGTTGGATAATTTCTAGTTTGGATATATATATAAGCAGTAAAACTCATATTACTTGCGGATAAGGGCATAAAATTGTTGCTTTCTCACCAGCATGCTTAGGGTCTGCACATCACCATGACACCATGTTCTCGATCATGTGGTTCCATAATATTGAATTATGGTTCCAGATTAATGTACTAATGGGCCACATATCTTCAACTTGGATTAAACAATGTCCAACAAATTTCTTTTCTACTATGCAAAGGAGTTGTTAATAGATAACATGAAGGCAAACCTAAATCCAAGTTGTAACACCTAGATGATTTACACTCTCTGTAGAATGTTTCCTGTATTTCCAAAATGATATGCAGGCTTGGATGTATTGTCCTTCTTGAACATAACCAACAAAGGAAAGCTCCGTCTTTGACCAAATTTAGTGTTGCAAATTTCGGTTACAACAGGGTTCATTGTTTTTATTTAAAAAAATATATATTTGGTTTTTTTTTTAAATATATTTTGGTTATAATAATTAATATTTTTTTATTGCCATTGTTATTTTTTATTTTTATTTGGAATGTTTTATTTTTTTTCAATGTATTCTTTTAAATTTTTTAATATATATTTTAATTTTTTTATTTTTTAAATTATGTATTTTTAGTAAGAAATTTTTTTATTTTTTGTTTTTTAGTTGTAATTTTTGTATCTTTTTTTCATTTTCATTTTGTATTTTATTTAATTTCTTGTATTTTTTATTTTGGTTTTTTCTCTATATGAGTTTTATTTTAATATTTTATGGTTTATTTTATTATTATTATTATTATTATTATTATTATTATTATATATGAGTTTTATTTTAATATTTTATGGTTTATTTATTTATTTATTATTATTATTATTATTATTATTATTATTATTATTATTATTTTGTTGTTTTAAACTTTTTAACTCTTTTATGTTTTGATTTTAATTTTTAATTTTTGATTTTGTTTTTTTAATTATTGTTTTTTTTTTCATTTTTACTTATTTACTTATTTTTAGAAATTAAAAAAAAAAATCTACATTTTGTTTTTTTATTTTCAATTATTTATCTAATTTTTATTTTTATTTTTTGTTATACTAACAAACTGACCTCACAATTTTCTAATTTGTTAGTTGATTTTTAAGTTTTCATTATAATAGATAAAGTTTGCCCCCACTATGTGTCAATTCATGGTTGATTTTAAATGTTCATTGCAATGGGTTAAGTTTACCCCCACCGCGTGTCAATTTGATGGTTGTTTTCTAAATTTTGCTTGCAATGTGTCACATTGTCTTAGGATAAGATTTTTTAAAGAGCTATATTTTTAGTGTTTAAAAAAAAATACTCTTGGTATAATGACTCTTTGATTTACATATTCATTTTTTAGAATTTTTTAATTCATTACATTCGTTTTAATTCAATGGCTGAATTTTTTTTTATATTTTATGGTTTTTTTAAAATCATGTTATTTTACCTTTAACACCATGGTAAAAAAAGTCATAATTTTAAGTGTTTTCAGACTCATGATATTTAACTTCAACACCATGGTTGAAAACCATTGGAATTTTAAGGCTTTTCAGAGATGTGATATTTTATCTTTAATGTCATACTTGAAAATTGTTGAAATTTTAAGGTTTTTAGGAGTCATGATATTTTATCTTTAATGCCATTGCTAAAAAATATTGAAAATTTACCCAAAATAAAAATTTGTTCTAGCGTCAACACTTTTTGTGTTCAGGGGCCTACGAGGTTTTGGTTCGACAGTGAAGGGTGCATTGTTAAGGCACTCCATGCCATAGGTCACCAGTTCCAATCCATCTGTGGTGTTGGGAAAAATACTAAGAGGGGGAGGGTGACTTAGTATTTTAATTCTTTTTAACTTTCAAATCTATATACAAAATTTTGTACACTACTATTCTTAAAGCAACCTGCATATGTACGTGAGTTTAGAGAAGGAACACAATGTATATCTAGCTCACTAATTTTTCATGTGTTTCATTAGATGATTATCATTAACCATTGCATCAATAAATAAATAACTTTCTAGTATACAGTAAAGAACATAAAATTCATAGCATATTAGTAACATACATAAAACACCAGGATTTTAGGTGGAAACCCAATGTGGGAGAAAACCACCGCTACCGCTGTCTATGTCCTCTTTCTTATAATATAAAGAAAATATTTATTACATTTTTGTAATGATGTTGATTCTTATCAGTACACAAGCACCCATATGGAAGAAGAATTGAATCAAATTGAGAAAAATGAAACAGAGGACCTTGTGCCAAAACCGAAAGATAAAAGCATAATTGGCACTAAGTGGGTATTTAAAAACAAGATGAATGAAGAGGGACAAGTTATCAAAAACAAGTCAATATTTGTTTGTAAGGGCTATGGACAAATTGAAGGATTTGACTTCAAAGAAACTTTTGCTACAGTTACCAGATTATAAGAAATAAGAACGTTCTTGGAATTTTCATGTTCGAAAGGATTTAAATTTTAACAAATGGATGTTAAATATGCCTTTCTAAAGGGAGACTTAAATGAGGAAGTATACATCAAACAACCAAACTTTTTTGACTTGTTTGAAAATAAAAATTGTGTGCAAATTGAAGAAAACTCTTTATGGGTTAAAGCAAGCTTGATATGCCAGGCTGGACCACTATCTTCAACAACAAGGTTTCAAAAGAGGGGCTGCTAAAAATAATTTATACATCAAGACAAAAAAGGACAACTAATTGATTGTGGATTATACATGTGGTTGATGTCATCTTTGGATCAATGATGATTATATCAGTCATGGATTTATTGAGGAAATGTCAAAGGAATTTGAAATGCCAATTATTGGAGAATTTATCCTTCTTCCTTTGACTACAGATTCTCAGACCAACAAAGGAATATTCATTTCCCAATTCAAATGCTTCAAGGAGATGCTCATGCAGTTTAGAATGGAAGAATATGGACTAGTCAATACCCCTATAATTTTTTGATGTAAGTTAAGCAAGGATGATGAATCCCCTAAAGTCATTTCAACAATTTAGAGGTCTTTGATCAAAAGTCGACTATACTTAATAACTTCAAGGCCAAACATTATGCAAGTAGTTAGTATGGTTGCAAGATTTTAATCAGCACTAAAGAAATCACATATGCAAGTGGTAAAAAGGATATTTTGATACTTAAAGGTCACAATCGATTTTGGACTTTGGTATCCCAAGAGTAAAAATTTCACATTAACATATCTAATTGGGTAGGTAGCATTGATGAAAAGGCACGAGTGGGAGTGCATTTTTATTGGGAGATTCCCTTGTATCTTTGTCAAGCAAGAAGAAATCATCAATTTCTCTTTCTACAGTTGATGCTAAGTACATAGCAATGAAATTTCTAGCATTTGGTATTAAAGTCGAAGGTGGATGTAGTTTGGCTTTAGGACGCTTCTATTGCCAAGGATTTATTTGGACTAGTGGATGGAGATGCATCTCATGTTACATATTGAGGAGCATGATTGATCTACTATCATAGCACCGAGAGTAGATGTCGTCTAAAGATACCATTACTTAATCCCATTCGCCAGTAGGATAAATTAGCATGGAGCTAGTTTGATACCACTTCTCTTGGTGATCTGTGATCCTAATGCTTTTTATTTTTTATGACAACACTTTTGTAGTCAATATCTCTAAAAATCATGCCGTGCACTTAAAAGCAAAGCATATTACAATTAAGTATCATTTCCTCGGAATACATGTCACTAAGTAAAATGTCAATATGGAATATGTTGGCACCAAAGAACAAATTATTGACATATTTACCAAAGATTTACCTAGAGAAACCTATGAATATCATAAGAAAAAGTTGGGAGTGATCTCCTTTATCATAGTAGAGGAAGCATAGAATTAGGGGGGGAAACCCTTTTTTATTGATGTCAAAGGGGAAGAGAATGCAAAGAAGGGGAACAATTAACAAAAAGTATGGAGAGAATACAAACAGGGGAGGAGTTGTCAAAAGAAACAAATATCAACGTATTTTCATCAATAACAAAGGGGGATAATGTTGAAAATGAATTTTATTGATGTCAAAGTTTATCCAAATGAAAGATAAAGTTACATAGTCAAAGAACATATTTCAAGCCTCCAAGAAATAACTTGAGACTTTTTTCTTTCTTATTTGGTTATTTTTTTAAGTCACATTTTTGTAATGTTAGAGTTCATGTGTCATTTTTTAAAATTAGAATGAGCTACTCTTTTCATTATTCATTAGATAATTACTTCTTCATTATTGTTTTTTGTGTTCGTTTATCTTTCTATAAATTTATAGTTCATGGATCAATTTATTTCCTACTATCAACATGCAACATACAAATGGACTTATTGAACATCATTCATTAAATGTTATAACATACTAGTTGTGAGAATTTTCAAAATTTGAATGGGCTTGTGTTGTGTTGTAGAAAAAGGGAGTACCACTCTATAAAAAATGAATAACATTGCATATTAAGAGTATTTTTTCCAAAAAGAAAAAAGAGAATAACACTTGAGAAATAATGAAGGTTTCATCTTATGTTGTTTCCCTTATCCTATCACTAGCATTTGGATTTGTCAATTTGACATCCATTAACTTGATCTTTAGAAAACCTCCAAAATCAATTTATAATGACAAATAATAGGGTAAGATTGAGAAAAATATGAAAGAAACTTAGTAAAACGGCATCTAATGACATAAGGTGAAAAAAAATTAAGGACCAAGAAGCAATTTTACAATTCATGGGCCATCTTTCAAATTGTAATGAACTAATCATTGGAGAATTGTTTCTTTATTATTGCTTCTTTGTTTTCATTTATTTTTCTGCAATGTTATGATTCATGGATGGATTTATTTCGACTATTAACATGTAATATGATAATAGAATTATTGAAAAATTATTCATCGAAATGGTATGCAACACATCCATAGTTGTAATGGTGAAAATAAGCATATTTTGAATGAATGTATGTTGTTGCCAAGGAAAAGGGAACATCATTATATAAATAATGCCCAATATCATCGAAATGGTATGCAACACATCCATAGTTGTAATGGTGAAAATAAGCATATTTTGAATGAATGTATGTTGTTGCCAAGGAAAAGGGAACATCATTATATAAATAATGCCCAATATAAAGACAATAACTGTGTAAATAACCAAAAATAACCAAGAAGGCTGTATCTTATAGTTTTTCTTTATCCTATGATTATTGCTTAGATTTAGCAAATTGGCAACCTATTAACTAGATCATCAAGAAAACACGAAATCTAACTTCGAAATGTACAAAATGTTGTAAAAATTAAAAAATATACGAAGGACTCTTAGTGACATAAGACGAAGACCAAGCTAGTGTGATATGGAAAAGTGGTTGTTTGAGATGATATAGAACGATGATTATTTATAATAATATTCCAAACAAATCATCCAAGACAATATTACTTCAACGAATGAGTTTTAGCTATGGTAAAATAGTTATTAAATGACATTGGAAAAAAAAAAAGTTATTAAAGAACCTTTTATTGGGATCTCTAAATACCCTATCTAGTTTCTTTATAAAATTATAATTAATTATATAATACACTTCTTTAAGCATAAATATAACTTTAACCCATATTAAAAAGATTTGATTCAAACAAATATTGCTTAGTAAAATAAGACAATGGTTAAACTATGGTGGGCCATATAAAATAATGCACGACGAAACAGAAAGAACTAGGTACACAGTGACTCTCTCCTCTTCTAATATGAATATGTCACTACTGGAATATTGTGAAATGAACTATTTCGTAATTCAATTTTCATCTTCAATCTGTTAACAGCTTCATTGTATTTGTAATTCCCCATACAAGAAAATCTAAATTGTGTATGCCTTATTAACAAACCTTAAACACCATGGACTATAGATATCCTTGAACAGCAAAACTATGATGAAGTTCAGAAAAAACTACGCATTCAACTCGAATAATTCTCTGGTTGAAATGATTCGAAGATTACAGACAACATTAAGCTTTTCAATCCCCTTTATTCGGGTAAAAAAAAGGTGCAATTGAAATTTGAAACCACATACGTAATCCAAAGGTAATAAATCTGGGCAAAGAGAAATTAATCTAGACATAAAACATATTGAACATAGGATATCTTGTTAATTGTATCCCTTTGCCAGACACTGTAGGGAAGAAAAAATTTCCCTATTTTAAAGCTGCTATAGAACCTATTAATGGCTACTGCTGTAAGAGCATTGCAGTAAGCTATTTCCTTGTGGAGTGTCAAGTTTCTGAGGACTGGGACAGACTGCATTCCCCTTTGGTGGTTGTTCCTGTAGTAAGCTACAAGGCTGTGGAGATACAGCATTTGAGAAGCCATGAATATAAGTGCAGTTCCATGGATCATTTTTGGACTTAGCCATGGTAATAGTAACATTCGACAGACAAATGTCTTTGAATGGAGCTTTATCAATACCCTCCAGCTTCCCTGCCACACTTACATTTGTTGCCACTATATTGCTGTAGCTAATCCTTTCTACAACAGGAATAGCATTTGGATCATATTTGTCATCAGGGTGTGGGCGCGAACCATAAGAACCTGTCATTGTGAATGCCCATCTCATATTAACCATAGTCATCCGATCCACAAATATATCCCTCACAAATGCACCTCTTCCCGGGACTGTCTTAATTCTTATTCCTGCTTCTGAATTGATGGCATGGATATCTTCTGCTCGAACATCTTGAATTCCACCAGACATTTCACTGCCTAGTGCAATTATTGCACTTGTGGGTGAGATGCCAACAAGACGACGGATGACAATATGTTGGCTGGGCATGTTAAAGGAAATTCCGTATTCATCCCACCCACTCTTTATTGCGACTACATCATCACCAGAGACTACATAGCAGTCCTCAATACGAACATCTGAACAGGAGTCTGCATATGAAAGGGAAAACAAATCAATTAAATGCAGGTAAACTCCAGTCCTTTCTTAAAAAGACTGAAACATGATTTTGACTAGACAAAAAAAGAAAAATTAGTGTCATGTTTCAGAAAACTTCATTCCTTTATTAAAAGTAGTGCAATAAATATAACTTACATGATGCACTTATTTCCATAGAGAGAAAAATTGCAGTGTCAGGTTTTTTTTAAAATCTTAGTAGCAAAATATGAGTACTAACCTGGATCAATTCCATCAGTGTTTGGTGAGTCAAGTGGTGCAAGGATAGTGACGTGCTGAATAAGGATATTGCTGCACATTTAAACCACCACATGCAAATGCAATATTCAAACTCTCTGCATATTTGGACAGCATAAAGCATTACTGTAATTGATATATTCACATACCTGCTGTACACTGGATGTAAGTTCCATGAAGGTGAGTTGAGAAAAGTCAAATTTGATATTATTATATCTTTAGAGTACATCAATTCTACAAGGTAACCTCGTGTGTTTTTCAACATATTCTGGTGGAATTTTTCCCACCAAAATGCTCCTTGTCCATCTATGGTACCATTGTCACCTGAAATTCATTCAAGCTCAATTAAAACATGAACATGATTTCAACAAATAAATAAAGAAGCTAAATCAAAACAAAATTCACACCTGTTAACACAACATCTGTAAGGTTATATCCACTTATCAAGTTGCTAAATCTTGGACCCAGTCCATCTCTCCCTGATCCATAAGAAGGCAAAGGTGGGATCAACGGCCAATCTTTTAAATCCTGCAGAATAGATCATCAAATTTATCAGGCATGGCATATACCCCAAACCTAGAATAATATAACCAAATCATACATGTGGGCCAAAGAAAATATTATGAAAATAAATATCCCAATTCTCACACATAAAAAGGAGGGCGTACCTTAGAAGCCAGAATGACAGCCTCTCTATGGAGATAAAGAGTGAAGTGGTCTGTCATATTGAAGCATCCAGTTAACCATTTGCCTGGCGGAATGTAAAGCTGGCCGCCCCCTTTTTTGGAGAATCCGCTTAGAAAAGCAATTGCTTTTCGAAAAGCTTCTGTATTTAGAGTGATTCCATCCCCCACTCCTCCAAACTCCGCAATCGATACGGTCTTCGCTCGACAGGAAGGTGCTTCATAACTGAATGACCAGTTCCCCTCCTGGCACTCCACTTTTACCCCTAGCAATACCAAACACCCCAACAAAAGAAGCACCTGAAACAACTGAAGCATAGTTTCTATTAGCCTCTGTAAAGTGTAAAGCGATCACAATCAATACTCGGCAGGTTTCGATCTTACGACCGTGCATAACAGCAAATGCTGTGAAAAATTACAAATATCAAAGAGAAAGATACTTACATGTGTCCTCCCAAACTCCATCTCTAAGCAACTGATTGATACGCTGTGATGGCTGCGAATGCCGACACTGTATTTATAGACCTCAGTTCAGGTTCCGGAGCTCGTAGTGCGTTCAAACTGTATTTCCCCGCCCCTACATTTATAGAACCCGCTGCCCCTTAGATCATTAATGTAAGAATACGTTATTTATAAGTCAGAGATGCCGATTACCTTGGCATAACTAATTTTATTCTTTCTTAATACGTAAAGTTTTATTTTATGTAAGGAATTTGGGTTTTATATTTTAGAAAGCTCTTAATTATTTATTTATTTTGGCAGTTGTCTATAACGTGATTTTTTTGAAGGCTTTTCCGGCGGGTTTTTCCGGTCGAAATCCGGCAGGAATTTATTGGAATCGCAAGTTTGATAGCTAGTTTCTGCACAATGAAAGCGTCCCAGGGGTTTTCGAGGGTGTTGAATCCAAATATGTAGTTAAAAAACCATTTTAACTGCAAGAAATCAAGATTTAACCTCAATTTCTTCTGCCCCGTCACCGAAATCTCCAAAAAATCGCATTATAGACAGCTCCTTTATTTTGTGGTTGAATCCTAAATTTTTATTGTTTTTATTATTACCTAAATTATATTTTAGGTTTTGTTATTATTACATAAACTATATTTTAGGTTACGATTTGGGTTTTATATTTTAAAATATTAATTTTTTACTATTTAATTGGTTGGTTCTCCTTAGGTTAGGATTTTCGTTTTATATTTTAAAATATTATTTTTTTACTCTTTAATTTGTTGTTCCTCCTTGCTATCTAGGTTAAGGTTAATGGAAAAGATTGGATTTTAATCAATTTTATTTTTTATAATTATTTTATTCCATAATGTTAAATAATGTATACATTTGGTAGTTTTAAGTGGGCAATTTATTGTGTTGGTTTTAATCTTGTATCGATATAAATATATTTAAGACAAAAAAACATAATGATTTGTCTATGGGTTTTGGATAGACCATGATCGGGTGATTTGTTAAGGCACTCTATAATGTGAAATTATTGGTTTAATGTTCTGTTAAGGTACTACATAATGTGAGATTACCGATTCAATTCCCTGCCCTGATTGGGGTGATATATTGGACATGATGAAGATGTAGTCCTATCAAGCTTACAAAAAAAAACATAATGATTTAATCGCAGAGATATGTACATATTTAACATAGCTAATTTTTTGCTAAAATTTTAAATAGAAAACTAAGAAAACAAAAATTATATTGTCTCTTTACAATGATATGATACAATTGTATGCCCCATGCATCCATAAACCCCAATCCATTAGCACTGAATTAGAATATAAACATAATTCCTTTAATTAAAATTACAAAACCATAGATTAAACCACCGTGAATGGTAAAACTACTAAAAGTAAAAATCATTTGTGGAAAATCGTTAAGAATAGACACAAAAAAACCCACCAATTTTTTTTTCATGGGCTTTACACCCCATATTATCACCCTACTAAGTAACATCTCATGTTCAATTGGATTTGCTTTGGGGTCATTTTATAAAGGGTCTTAAATCCTTTCTTCTATTTCATTCCCTAAAATGACATTTGAGCTAAGTGAAACTCTACCACCATTGTCTTATACTTCTTTGCTTCCACCTATTACAATCTATTGTCATGAGTGGTCAAGTGTGTTTACTCTTTTCATCATCATCAAATTTCTCTTTTATTACATGCATATTAGTAGTTGGGAATTTTAGGTTTTGGGTGCATATTTTGATTTTCCTTTGGATTATTTCTTTATTTGCGTGTTTTGTTTTAATATTATTGTGGATGCTTGTGAAATAAGAGTGTGGTAAGGACCTACATGGGTATTTGAATTGAAAACATCGCATCCTACTTTAGTTAGTTTTCATTGGAAGTGAATTATTGCATACACATGTTTTGCATAGCTTTCCTTGAAGACAAATCAAACTACACATTATTCAATTATATGCCATATTAACTCACCATAAAAAATAGTTGCTAAAAGTTGATAACTAAAATGTACTAGAATTTTTTTATATTCATTGTTGTCATAATTCATTTTTAGGCCTTTGAATAGGTTCGATGGATGGGACATTCTTTAATTCCATTAAAACAAACACTAGAATCTTGAGTTAGAGAGTGGAAATCTATTTGTAATTAGACATTTCTTAGGAAGTTCTTCTAATACAGGGGTCACACACCAAGTTACACTAAAATCTATGGAGTGATAGCCCCACTTCATTGGGTTTCAGTGGTATGGTCTACGTACATATATGGGTCCCTTTTGGGAGGATTTGGGCTTCGATACCTTGCCCTTGTGTGTGGATTTCGGTAAGGGCTATTCCCCAAGGTTGAATGGTTGTAAATGCTAACCTTAGTGGTCTTTATATTAAAGATATTTCACAAGTGACTACATGAGGAGTCTGCATGCAATACTTGGGACAAATGTTGGCTAGTGTTGGGCCTTATTTTTTTGGCCTCTACTTCTATCAAAAGTGATAATTTTTCCCTCTCCACTCCCTATTATATTGTATTATCCTTCCATTTTTGTCACAACCATTGTGTTATGGTCATTACATTCATACGAGGTATGATGTAGCTAAATTAAATTTCTTTCAATTGTTTTTAAATGAATTAATTGAGGAATAGTTCATTCTTGCTTACAAGGGTACTTGATCCTGTAATCCCAGTATAGATCTGGTAAACCAAATCATTTGTTATCATATTTTGAATTCGCAAGGAAAATTCCGCCACATGGGTTTTGTTCCCAAGTGGCTCAAGATGGATCAATGTTGGTCATTGGATAAAGAAAGTGTCAACTCGTTATCAATAGCCGAGGAAAAAATATAGACATTGCACACAACCATGGTTCAATAGTTAAAATGATTTCGAGTTTTGGAAAATGACATGGGTATTTTCATGCATGCCATGTCATGATAATACACCTTTCCAATGAACTTATGGTTATTTGATTCAAAAGAGACATATTTCCCAAAGTGTTACATCTAGCCCTTTTCTTGGTCTATACAATTGAACGATATCTATACATGCAACTTGGTTGTTTCTTAGCATCCCCTCCCCTATTTTTATATAAATCTTTTGTATTGTAAAAATAATGGTCAGAATTTTACATGACTCAATAGTGCTTGGTTCATGGTGGATGGTTGTGTTTTGGTCATGAGACACACAGTATTTGCATGGAATATTTAATCATCATATTATGAATATTGTACACTAGGGTGTTGTTATGCAGCCAACTCACAAAATAGAAGAAAAGATTGTGCAACGACTTCAAAATCAACGTCTTCGAGGGGGGAACCTCTTTTACATTACATAAATGAACAATTCTTGGATGATACAAATGAAAAGACCTCCTTTCTATACATAGGATTCTAAGGGGTCACAATATAGTCAAAGCCGACATGCAAATAATAATGTAAGGGCACAACAATAACAATAGTGGGCTTCTATGGGGCACAATATTAACAATATGGGGACAACATGGACAGAACAATATTAATAAGGGGCTACAATGACAATAATAACAAGGGAATACACTAGTATTATAGGGACCTAACATGCCCCTCTCCTTCAGAAAAGTGTTGTCCTCAACGGTTGAGTAGTTTTGGATGCTTCTATATAAAATTATCACCCTCCCATGTGGAATCTTCAATGGGTAAGTTCTTCCACTTGATGAGATAATTTGAAATTGATCGATTTCATAGGGTCGAGTTCTTGTTTTTGTGACTTCTTTAGGTTCTAATATGATTTTTCCTTCTTGATCAAGTTATGGAAATATTGTTTGAACTGGGAACTTGTCACCTATAACCATCTTTAAGCATGAAACATGGAAAACTGGGTGCACTCGGGAAGTTGTAGGAAGCTCCAATTTGTATGCCATAGTACCAATCTTTTGCAACACCTTGTATGGACCATAATACTTTAGTGATAATTTATTATCCTTCTTAGCTTGCTTAAGGGACATTTGTTTGTATGGTTGTAGCCGTAGAAATACCCAGTCACCTGCATCAAAACTTCTTTCGCTGCGATGTTGATCTACCTGTTGTTTCATTCTATTTTGTGCCAAAGTGAAGTTATCCTTTAAGAGTTGGAGAACTTGTTATTGATGCTCGATGTGATCTTCCACTACTTGAAACTTATAATTTTCTCTTGAATATGATGTGATGGACGATGGATGATATCCATAAAGTGTTGGCATTATGGCATTATGAACATATGTTGAACTTGATGGCAACCCTCTCTTAGACGGTCATTTCTCTTATATACACCATGATGGGGACAAGAAGAGCCAAGAGGAGAGAAGAAAGGCCATATACACATGTATTAATGTTATTGGAGGTATTTGGGCGCCTAAAACCCATATATGCATGCATTTATATTATCGGGAGTTGGTTGGGTGCGTAAAACCCATATATATATGCTTTTACAATAATCAAATGCCTTTTTCCTTTTTGGCGGAAACAACACAAGTTAAATATGTTTCGGCACATATGGACCCGATGGCATATCGCAACGGACCCGATGGTGGCATTAAAAATTGGTTTATATTAATATCGCATCCATGCATGTCGGGGGTCCGGCTAAGTGACTTCGTTGAAACCTCCGATTGGGAGCGGACCCGATGAAGGCATCAATCATGGTTTATAACAAGATCGCATCCGTAGTATCGCAATACATAAAGGGTAGCCCACCTCAAATCCTCCGATTGCGATAACTCAGCGGACCCGATGGTGGAATTAAACTTGACGTATAATAATATCGCGTCCGATGCTTAAAAGCCCTGAATGCCGATTGCGATAAAGAGGTAGTGGACCCAATGGGAGCATTAAAGGAAATATATAATAATATCACATCCGCAGTTCGGCATATATGTGTGTCGGACTTCGTTGAAACCTTCGATTGCGAGCGGACCCGATGAAGGCATCAAAACATGGTTTATAAAAATATCGCGTCCACAGTATATCGGAATACATAAAGGGTCGCCCACCCCAATCCTCCGATTGCGAAAAGAGGGGTCGGACCCAATGAAGGAATTAAAATAATTTCATATTAAATCGCATCCGCGGTGTTCGCCCATCTTATAATAGCCTCCCACTTCAAATCACCGATAGCGATGAAAGGAGCGGACCCGATATATTAATAAAGGCTGGTTAATGGGGCATATCGCATCTGATCCATCTGATCGGACGTCGGGCATGTATTAGCGATGAGGAGCGGACCCGATATATAAATAAAGCTGGTTAATGGGGCATGTCGCATCCGATCCATCGGATCGAACATCAGGAATAAACCATGAGATGGGCAGGCGTCGATAGCAATAAGGATTGGACCCGATATATTATTAGTTTGGATGCATTAAGTTAAAAGTCTGACTTTTGTGGTTTGGACCATTTTCATCGTTTTCTCGCTTAAGCCTATTCTTAAGAAGATCGGTCAAAAACAGTTGCGCCTCAAGTTTTCGGATCCTATGGTTTCGATTCATGGTTTTATCAAATGCGTGATTATATAAAGAGAAAGGGGATCCGGTGGCAAGGTATCGATTACGAATTGAAGATCTTAAGGGAGAATAGATCGGCATTCTTATGATCGGTCAAGGAGCAATCTACTGAACCGAATTCAAGAAGAATGCACGCAGGACGGCAGATCCGCATTGCTTCGGGGGTATTGCAGTTCAGTTGAGAGCAAACAACCGCAGGGAAGTAGCAGTCATTCCTTAACTCTGATATAGCGTCTTCTGTTGATTCGCTAAAGGTCTCTTGGTCCGGATATTAGGTTTGTCTTGTGTCTAGCCTCTGGGTGCTCTATAACATGTATGTCCTCTGCATTATGGTATGATTCTGGCATATACAACCTCTGATTAAAAGGTGACCAGACCATATATTTATTTATAGCTAGTGCTTGGGTTGGCGCGTGGGTGATCTGCTGTATAAAAAAAACATGTATTGATATGAGGTTTGGGTATTTCTGAAGAATAATTTATACTTTATGATCATTTGATCTTCTTGGATCCAGTCTAAAAATTTATGAAACGTGGTCCCTGGAAGAAAGAGAAGGTTGTAGCCTTCAGTAGGCCAGCACCTACGTACTAGTATCTTTCCTAGTACAAGAGCTAAGGGGGTTGTAGCTCCCTTCCAGGAGAAGCTGGAGAACGAAAGAGGGTTGTAGCTCTCTGCAGGTTGCAGCCTGCGTACTGGTAAATGACTGCACCAGTACAAACTCATTGTAAAAGAAGTTTCTAATTGAAAGAAGATAGAGACATATTGCAGCAGGTGGTTTTCACCCACATTGGGTTTCCACCTTATATCTGGTGTTCTTTGATGTGACTATCTATTTATCTTGTTCATGCTCATTATTTTACGGTACTGACATACAAAGTAACGATCAATATCTGAAGAATAATTCAAAGTATAAATAAGGAAGATATATTGAAAAGAACTTAATAATAGTGATTCACCCCCCCCCCCCCTCTCAGTATTATTTCCAACATAAAGTGCCATAAATGGGGTCATGTTAGCTGCAGTATGGAAGGAAGTGCTGTACCACCATTCAGCCAGAGGAAACCATTTGACCCATTGTGTCTGTTTATTAGATACAAAGAAACAAAGATATCCTTCCAAACATTTGTTCACTATCTCAGTTTTCCCATCAGATTGAGGATGATAAGATGAGCTATGAGCTAATTGAGTACCCAGACAAGAAAATAATTCTGTCCAAAAAATTCTAGTGAAAATGGGTTCTCTATCGCTTCCAATAATCTTTGGGTTTCCACTTAGCTTTTGAATTGTTTCCATAAATGCAGTAGCAATTGTACTGGCTTTAAAGGGATGAGATAATGCACAAAAGTGTGCATACTTGGTAAGCCTATTTCAACTTATTTTGTTGGAAAACCAAACATTTTGCCACACAATTTTGAATATCAGATTTAAGGCCATCCCAAAAAAATTCCTTCTTAACCTATGGTAAGTTTTTAAAAATCCAGAGTGCCCTCCTAAGGGAGAGGTGTGCAATTCCATAAGAATAATTTGTTTGAGTTGGGAATTCTTACAGATGTATAATGATCTTTGTTACCATAACGAATCATTTTTCCAGCTAAAAATATCAGATGTACTGGGGTCTTGTTGTAACTTTCCAATGAGTTCCCACACTTCTTTGTCATTCTTCCATTTATCCCTTGATTCGTTTATCCAATCTGGTTGGATAATAGAAATGGCGCTAAGCAATGCTTCCACATCCTCATCCTTTCTTGAGAGAGCATCTACAACAACATTTTGCTTCCCTTTTTTGTAGATGATTTCAAAGTCATAACCAAACATCTTTGTGACCCATTTTTGCTACTCTTTTGAAGATAATCTTTGTTCTAAAAGTATTTAAGACTATCATGATATGTTTTTACCTTTAAGTGTCTTCCCATTAGGTAAGGTTGCCATTTCTTAAGTGCACGTAGTATTTCCAACATTTCCTTCTCATAAATAGCTTTGTTTAAATACTTCCCTCTGATTGAATGACTTTCGAAAGCAATGGGTCTTTCTTCTTGCATTAAAACAACACCAATTCCATTTCCTGAGGTATCACATTCCATAATAAAGGTTTTTGTGAAGTCTAGTGTAGCTAAGACCGGTGCTTGGCACATTGCCTCTTTAATATGTTCAAAGGATTGTGTTACTTATGGAGTCCAAAAAAATGCATCTTTCTTTAGTAATGTTGTTAGAGGTGCTTCTATTCTTCCATAATTTTTAACAAACTTGCGATAATACCCTATCAACCAGAGAAATCCTCGCAGATGATTTATTGATGTGGGGATTTTCCATTCCTTAATGACTTAAATTTTGCTAGGGTTTACCTTCATGGGATACAATATGACCCAAATATTCCACCTCTTATACTCCAAAGAAACATTTGGAGGTTTTTGCATATAATTGTTTCTCCTCCAATAGTTTTAGCACTCTATCAACATGTTGAACATGATTCTTCCAAGACTTGTTGTAGATTAGTATATCATCAAAAAATAATAACACAAATTTTCTAAGGAAGGGTTTGAAAATGGAATTTATCAAACCTTGAAATGTAGAAGGTGCATTGGTAAGGCCAAAATCCATGACCAAAAATTCATAATGACCCTCATGATTTCTAAATGTTTCTTTCGGAATGTCTTCAATCTTCATTCTGATTTGATGATATCCTCAATGAAGGTCCAACTTGGTGAAGTAAATTGCTCCATGTAATTCATCCAATAATTCATCAAGGACAGAAATGGGAAATTTATCTCTAATAGTGAGCTTGTTGAGCTCCCTATAATCCAGACACATGCCCCATGATCCATCCTTCTTGTGCACTAATACTACTAAAGCATAGAAATAACTTTGACTAGGTTCAATTATACCATCTTCTAGCATTTCTACTACCATACGTTCAATTTCACTCCTTTGGGCATAGGGATATTTGTAAGGCCTGATGTTTGGAGGAACACTTCCTGGAATCAAATGAATAGCATGATCATGATCATGAATAGGTGGGAGGCCTTTGGGAGTCTCAAATACCTTGGAATGATTGTCCAAGACTTTTTGGAGATCTGGAGAAATATATGATTTTGACGTGGGAACCTCTAGAAAACATAATTGTGCAATTATGCCATGTTGTTCTTTCTTTAGAAGCTTTGTCATGCCATTAGAGCTAATTATCTTTCTTGGTTTCCATGTGATACCCCTTAATTCAACTTCCTTTCCTTTCGAAAAAACAATTCAAGAAAAGTTCTTGAAAATTAAAAGTTGTCGTACACAAAGATTGTAGCCATTGGACTCCTAGTACAACATCAACGCCACCCATTGGAATGGAAATAATTGGACTATTCAACACATATTCTCCCATGGATTTCTTGATATTATGGCACTTTCTAGAGAAATTTATGGTTCTTCCATTTGCAACCGTCACTTGACACTTAGGTGTTGGATGTAGTAAGCAATTCAATTCTTTTGCTATCTTACAATGAATAAAATTATGGGTACTGCCCAAATCAATCAACACTATTACCTTTTTCTTCTTGATATGTCCTTCTATCTTGATAGTTTGAGGAGTGGTTATTATGGCTAATGCATTACAAGATATGGTCAGATTCATTTCTTCTTTCTCTAGGCTTTGTTCCTGGTGTGTATCCTCTTCTTTTAGTGTTTCTTGTTCCTTTTCTTCTTCCTCTTCACAATCTATTTAAAATAATTTCTTATCACACTTATGACCTTTAGTGCATTTTCAATCAGAACTGTAACAAAGCCATTTTTCTCATTTTTATTCCAATTTTTGTGGTGTCAACCTTGTAGGTTGTGGAAGGTTAGGAGCAACAACACTTTCATCTTTATAGTTGTGATTGGTAGGCTTCCTTGTGTCCATAATGTTGCTTTCAATTTTTCTTGCCAACATGAATGCCTTCTCCAATGAATCAGGTTCCCAAAGGCGAACCTCATGTTGGATGTTATCCTTTAATGTCCCTATGAACACATCAATCCTATGTTCCTCTGAAATATCTTTTTACCCTTATATTCAATTTTTGGAAGTCATCAATGTGCTCCACCATTGAACCTTTTTGTTTGATATTTATCAATTGGCTAAAAAAAGTGTTGCATTTGTATCCTCATAATGTGTTATCGTTTCTTCCATAAAAATTGCCTAAGTGACAATTTGTTTACGAGAGAAAAGCCATCGATACCATAAAAATTGATTGAGTTCCGAATATAAAGTCGCAATGCATGCCTTTTGTGTGTTTTGCACATTATGGAGATCGAAATATTGCTCCATCTATAATATCCATGTTATGGGATCCTTGCCATCAAACTTCCTCATATCTATCTTTGGAACATGGTGGGTCTTCAATCCAACATTAGAGTCTATGAAATCATGACTAACATTTCTTTTGTTCTCATCATGAGTTTCTTCTACTACTTTTTCGTCATTAGGAAACATTTCTTGTAGCAACTTTTTCAAACCTCCTTTCAAACCTTCCATGTCTTTCTTCAAATCTTCAATGTTTACTTCTAAAGCATCCATCTTATCTTCCACGCCATCCATATTAGCTTCCATACCATTATTTAAACCATCCATCTTTGCTTCCATGCCTTTCTTTAAACCATCCATCTTAGCTTCTATTACTTTTTGTGAGAGTGAAATTTGTTGGATTTGGTCTCGTAATTTTGATATATCATGTCGCATTTCTTCCTCTTCTTCATGAGTCATGCTAGAACTTTGAGGTTGCTTACTAGGTGTTTCCATTTTCTTTCTTCAGGGCATCAATTAATGATAATTATGCTTCACTATGTCCTTTAACAATGTAAACTTTGAAACGGGAACAATAAACTCAAAACGAGAACTCTGCCCAAAAAAACCCAAAAAAACATGAAAAACAGTGCTAAAAATGAAAAGTATGTATACTAGAACGATGGTTATTTTTTTAGGGTCAATTTTGAACATGTTTTAAAAATGGCAGTGAGAATGAATTTTTTGTGCAAAAATTGTGCAAAAACCAGCCTGAAAATGAGAAATGCTAATAATGGAACGATGGATTTTTTTTTAGGGTTAATTTTTAACATTTTAAAAAAATGCCAGTAAAATCGAATTTTTATGTGCAAAAATTGTGCAAAAAACACCCTCAAAACGAAAAATGTTGATGCTCGAATAACACTTTTTTTTTGGTAAATTTTCAACATTTTGAAATAATGGTGTAAAAGATTTTGTTATGACTTTGAAAAACATTAAAATTTCAAAAAAATAATGAAAACATTAAAAAAAAAAAAAAAAAACAATGGAAAAACACAAAAAAAGGTTAAAAAAAATACCAAAACAAAAATAAAAATATATATTAAAAACAAAACATAAAATAAAATAAAAAAAAAAAAAAAAAAAAATTAATCATAAAAATGTAAAAAAAAACAAAAAAAAAAACAAAATTAGCCTATAAAATACAACAATTAAAAAATTAAAAGAATTTAAAGAAATAAATAATAAGAAAAACATATTTTCAAAAAAACAACATTTTTTTTAATATGGTATACCATAAAAAATTTGGAAAATAAATAAAATAAAAACTACAAAATTAAGTAAAAATAGGAAATTTTAAAAAAGCATTAAGAAAAACTAAAAAAAATTAAATTAAATTAAAAACAAACTAGATTAAAAAGATAGAAAAATAACAAAAAAACTACAAAAATTAAGATTAAAAACATTTTCAAAAAACCCTAAAAAACAAAAATATGCTGAAATTAAAAATAAAATAAAAACTCGAAAAACAATTAAAATTTAAAAAAATTACATATTTTCAAATTAAACATAATTTTTCAAAAAAAAATTTTTAAAAAAGCTAAATATATTTTTGATATTTTTTAAAATAACATTTAAAATATATATATATATATATATATATATATATATATATATATATATATATATATAATAAACATATTTAAAAAAAAAAAAACAATTTTATCGGCCACTGGCCCCACAGGCAGCCGGGTGGTGGCTATTCGATTCCGAGAAACGAATAGCCACTTCCTGGCCACCCCCATTTGCAGTTGGGTGGTGGCTATCTGATTCTCGGAATCGAATAGCCACCACTTAGCCCCCTATGGGGGTGGTCGGGTGGTGGTTATCTGATTCTTAGAATTGGATAGCCATCGATCAGCCGCCCGTGGGGGCGGCCGAGCGGTGGCTATCCGATTCTGAGAATTAAATATCCACCTCAAGGGCGGTCAGGGGGTGGTTATCCAATTCCGAGAATCAGATAGCCGTCGCTCGACCGCCTGTGGGGGTGGCTATCCGATTCTGAGAATCGAATAGTCATCACTCGGATGCCCGTGGGGGTGGCTATCCAATTCTCGGAATCGAATAGCCATCGCCCAGTTGCCCATGGGGGTGGCTATCTGATTCTCGGAATCGGATAGCCACTGCCCAGCCACCCGTGGCAGTGACTGGGTGGTGGCTATCTGATTCTCAGAATCAGATGGCCACCGCTCGGCCGCCCATGGGGGTGGCCGGGCGGTGGCTATTTGATTTCGAGAATCGGATAGCCACCCCCATGGGCAGTCAGGCGGTGGTTATTCGATTCCGATTACGAGAACTGATACTGTTATGCATTCAATATTTGTAATATGTGATTTTCACATTAATTTTTAAGTTAATCATTATTTTTTGAAAAGAAAAATGATTATTATTATTTTTTTGACATGAAATTCATAAAAAAAACTATTATTTAACCATTTTTAGTTAAAATTTTCATATAAAAATTGTGATTTTGACATGAAAATTCTAGCAAAAAATATTAAAACGTGTAGTTTTTTAGTTATATTTATGTTAAAAATGGTTATTTTTATGTTCATTGTTAAAAAATATTGTTTTTTAGAAACAATTATTTCATGTGGATTGAAAAATTAATTAAGGATGTATAAATATGTAGAATATCGAAAATTCAAAATATCGGCCCTCTAATTTAAAAATGCAAAACAATAAAAACCTCACTACAAAAAAATTAAAATTAAAATAAAAACAAGAAAATATGAAGAAAATGACCACTTCAAAAATTATTAAATTTACAAAATAATTATTTACATTTCATACATTAGAAAATTTAAAGTCAAAAAATAGGTCTTTTAAAAAAAGGGTCTGATGCAAAATTACCACTTTTTTAAATCAGCATGAAAATCACTACCATTCTAAAACACAATGTACATAAAAAAAATTAAAGTGCCAAAAACTATGCTCTAAAAAAAACATGTGTGTTCTGCATCACCCCTTTTCAAAATCAAGTCACTTTTTTGCTATCTCTACGAAACGGGTAATAGTATCAGTTCTTGTTTCAATGTTTACATTGTTCTTTGAATTCCTTCAAACTAATTTTTCAAACCAAACTTATGCAAAATTTTAAAAAGACTATACACATTTTTTTGGCTTTGTAGGATATTGATATTGAATCTGTTGTATCTCTGTAATTTTAGATCTCCATGGTCTTAAATTGCATCCTATAGTAGCCCTCTGAGTCCTCGTTCCAACCCTACAAGTCTGATCACGATTGGATTATCCAAGAAATATTTATTCCAAATTTCCCACGATGACCGGATTATAGACTAGTTCAGTAGAGAGAACTTGTACGAAGTTCCATGTGTCATTGTTTCAACCTTCAGACCTGAAACCAATATACAAAAAGATACATTACGTCCTCTTTCTGTACTGTTTTATGAAATTTTATTCTGATGCTCAGAGAGAAAGTTATGACGATTTTCCTCAAGTCCCATGTTTGAGATATAATTCGAGAGCTTGCAAAAACCCTAACCTACTTAGATCTTATCTCCAAAAATATAGTGAGACGAGATCTAAAATTTGGACCAGAGGTTCATCAAGATTTCGGCTCAAATAGGTTTTAGATTTAGATTCTGAAACATCACAGAAAAAAGAAGTTATAGCTAAAATTCCACGATGAGCTGTTTGAAGTAGCGAAACTCTAGAATCCAAAGCTCTTATACCAATTGTTATGCATCTAGCTCACAAAATAGAAGAAAAGATAGAGAAACAACTTCAAAATCGGCCTCTTTGAGGGGGAAACCTCCTTTACATTACGCAAATGAACAATTCTTGGATTATACAAATGACAAGACCTCCTTTCTATGTATAGGATTCTAAGGGGTCACAATATAGTCAAAGCTGACATAACACTAATAAAGTAAGGGCACAACAATAAGAATAGTGGGCTTCTATGGGGCACAATGATAACAATATGGGGACAACATAGGAACAAAAATAACAATAAGGGGCTACAATGCCAGTAATAATAAGGGAATACACTATGATTATAGGGACCTAACATGTGTGTTGTAAAATGATGATAGGATATTTTTTAGGGATTGTTGTTGACCGATTTTAGATATTTTATATGATTGTATTGTAATGTGTGTGCAATTTCCTTAATAATAATGTTGTTATTCTAAGTTTCAATGTGTAGCAAAAGACTTATCTTGTAAAATTTCTTTCCAATGAAAATCAATAGGATGTGCTACCTACCTAGTTTGTGTTGCAAACTCATTTTCCTTTTAGGTAAATGTATTAATAGAATTTTATTTTCATTATAATTTCTAATCATTGTCATTTTTCCCATTCTTGAATTTTTACATGTATTTCATTGTGAAGTGTAGAGTCCCTATAACAACGAGGCATTGGCATTGATGAATAGAGGTGCTTCATAAGGAATCATCAATCACAATTATAAGGAATGTGGTTGACACCGGTTAAGTGTCTTTGTTAGCATAAGACTAGTGGTCCCATATACCCTTGTAGCATTTACTTTATTCCTTATTTAACAACATCTTTAACTATATGTATGAATTTCCCTTGTGGAAGTTAGGCATTTAGGTTGAAGAACAAGAGTGTTTCTCAAGGAATTGTGAATCACAAACCTATAGTTTCCCTTAGCACCAAATGAAGGACTTTGGTCAGTACCATTCAATTATTATTGTTAACATAGACATAGTCATCCCAAACAACCTATGCTTCCTTTCAATTTATAGCTTACTTGAATTTTATGACCAGTGCCCGACTTTGAAGCATCATATGATAGAAGTTCTCTCTTAGTTTAGGAATCATTAATGTATTAGTTTTACACATACAATGCAATGTTTTTAAGTTTATGAACCCAGATTAACAAATTGAATATAATATAATTTAAGTAGATAAATTGCCTAACATTTTTGGGGTTATTTCTAGGGAAACACTAAAAAGTGATAGCACAATTACAATTTTTTTTTATAGAATTTCAAACTTTAGAAATTTTGTGTGTCCATTCATTACAATGAATTGCACAAACTCACTATAGATTTTTTGTAGTGTAAAATCCTAACACAACCACTATAGTAAGTTTGTTGTTTCATTGAATCTAAGTTATGGATGAAGAGGGAAAGAGATAAAAAATATTTCTTAGGAAAGGGATAGGTAGAACAATTCACAATCATACCCCTTCATGTACTAACTTGCTAAGAGGAAGATATGCAAGAGGCTTACTACAACAAGGAACTCTAGTGATACACTCAAACACAAAGCTTGTAATGGGAAGTACAAAAAAAAATAAAGCACGAAAGATATTGAAGCTTATAACTTCTTTAGAAGATCTTAAAAATGAAACTATAACAAGAGGACAAGACAGGCCATCTAGACCAAGCAAGTGGTTAGAAATTGAAAATGAATTGAATGCAATATTTCAATTAGAATCTTCATATCAAGATTCTAAATTCAATTTGTTCAAGAGAACATGGAAGAAGGTGAAGGTGAGGTACATTTTAGTGGTGAGGCATATTTTGCAAGAGGAAGAGATTTTGGCTTCCTAATTGTGGACCCCAACATAACAATACAAATGAAGAACAACCCTCAAATAGTATTTCCTCATTTCTATGGTATGGTAATCGAAAACCACAAGATTTAGTTTTCAAGTCGAACATTTTATGACATAGCTATGATTATTCTAACAATGTACAAATATATATATATATATATATATATATATATATATATATATATATATATATATATATATATATATATACTTTCAAGGAATCAACTTTGTGACAATTAATGGCATTACAAGGAAAAATAATGCAAAATTGGGAAGAAATCCATTGGACCTTAAGAAATATCAAGAATATTGCAAAGTTACAGATTCGAGAGAATATATTTTCAAAATGACTCAAAAGGAATAAGAGAGTAAGGAACATTATCTTGAAAAAATTTCATATAATGTTCACTCCAAAAAACATAGAATAGATCAAGATATGCTCAAAACTATATTTTTAAGAGGAGTTTCAGATTAATCTATAAAAAAATTTAATTAATGGGACAACTAAATTTTGATGAAATCAATGGTTTATGTAGGAGGTTTCCTTGAAGTGAAGCCATAACTTGTAACGGAACTAGGGATACTCTTTCTAAGCTTACCAAGCCTACAACTAGTGGAGAAAATAGGGATGACTTAGGAAACCTATTAGAAAATTTCAAGACTGACATTATTGGAACTCTTAGTATGTAGTTGGACACTTTACAGTTAAAGAAGGAATAAGAGGAAGAGAATGAGGACCTCTCTATTGATTTCCCTAGATGTAGAAAGAGACATCCATTGAAATAATTTCCTTTGAATAATATTGAGATTTGTGCCATTTGTGTAGAAGAACATTCAATAGATCATTCTATATCTCTATGTGGTCTTAATGTAGTGTATCAACAAGGAAATGAGGCAATTGAACAACTTTATATGCTTACATAAAAGAAAACCATTCCAACATCAAACACTAGGTATAGATTCTGATCTTGCATCTCAATTTAATTCATATCATTCAAGTCAACAATATTCACCACAGGCCTAGATTTCTACCATGCCTTGGAATCCCTAGAAGGAAGTTCTAAATCCTCATTTGAAATAAGGGTGGAGAGGACTAAACTATGGGAACATACATTATTATTTTCATCCCACACCATCACCACCTCGATTATACACCAACAACCATACCCCTCATAGTTCCAAAAAGAAAAACCGCCTCAATAGTTACTGTGAAAATTCCTAAACCCAAAATCCCTGCTATAGCAACTGATGATATTTCTCCTAATTTTTAAATTCCTTTAAACAAATTACTTGTAGTTTCCTATGACAAATATCAAAATACATACACTCCAGCCTTAAACTAATTAAATATAATTCAGAAACAAGAATCTCAGCAAGAAAGAAATACAACACATCAACACAGTTATTTTTGGACAAATGTCCCCGGAAGAACCCAATGTGGGAAAACCGGTGCAACAAATTGGGGTTTTATTATTAAGCAATCATAATTTCTTGGTACAATTCATTGGATTCCCAACTGGTTATCCCATACAGAGAGAAACTGGACAAAACAATTAATGAGATGCTCTCACCCTATCACTGGAAGAATCTGACCTGATCTTGCTGGAAGGAGGCTTTGCATCCCTTCTACGTCATCTTCTACCCAGAACTGCGTCAACCCTATGCAGTCTCTATGTCACCTCTTCCAAGGATTGTGTTGCTTCTGCTTTGGATCCTCTGCTACCCAAAAACTTCAATTTCCATCCTCCCGGTCTCACACCCCAACACCCGGCTTTTGAAACTCAATTTCCTTAGCTAGAAATTCAATATCCCTCTAGGCTCTGCACTGCCACTGCGTACCAGCATCAGTCTCTCTCTAGACGTTGTTATTTCCTCTTTGACTTGTACTCTCTAGACTAGGAAAATACTCCTCACCAAACACTATCACTACCCCTCTCTGCAAAATATCACTATCGAAAATCTTTCGGCAGTTTCTTTGCTTCAGAAAATTGAACTTTTGATCTCTATTTTGTGTGTTCTCCAAGTGCCCATCAAGCCTTCTCTTATAATCCTCTCGTTGATCAATCAACGGACTAGATTAGATCTTAATCAATGGCTAGGATAATATTGACTTAATATCCTCCTTCTAGAAGTTTCACCCATAGTTTAGATTAATACCCATTAATTATTTTAATTTCCCAAGTTTAGACTTAGGGACCCATTAAAAATAATTAATTATTTTAATAAAATTGTTTTTGGGTTGAATTTCCCAAAACTGTTTCTCGGTATTGGAGAATGCATATGTCTAAGCCTCCCTACAAATTTTGAGACTTAGACCACATCTGATGCTTCTAGGAATCAAAACTCCCTCTTAGCGAGGAATGTTCTCTAGCAATGCAGCTTGCTCGAGCATCACCATGTTCTATAACATCTCCTTCTGCACTACTAAGGTTTAACATCTTGTTCACCAACTACTACGAAAATTTTGCATTTGTAATGCTGATAACCCTACCACTGTCAACATTACATCTATACTACAACTCCCTCTCAATTCTACATATGTGTTGTGTTGTGTTGTCGTTGGCCCTACCACTGCCAACACTGCATCTACAGCGCAACCTTGTCCAACTGCTGTTTCTACTGCATCAGCAACGGAAAAGCATCCAAAATTACTGCATAAGTGTTCAGTATGATGCATCTCGATGTTGGAGTCTGACTCTTGCTAGTCTCTCCGCTAACCCTCTGAAGCCTTTGCACTACTACTGACTTCTACTATGTGCCAACTACACTGCTCCCAACTTTGCTCTGCGATGCTCAGTCTCTAGCACTCCTAGCCACTGTAACTATCACTCTCGTACTCATCTACACCAACTGACACTAGTCCATCAGGCTACTACTAATTTGGGCTCCCATATCAAGGTATTGATATGAGAGGTGGACTCCTCAAGGATATTGCCCATCTGCAGTCCTTTCAAACTACAACTCTAAATCAGCCCACCTCCTTCCTAGAGGTATCTCAACTGTCATGGAAAACTTCTCCTCCTCAATCTTTGTCGGTGTAGCCTTTGGATTATGCTTCTCATCTTTTTCCTTCTTCTTAAGAGGACATTGTGTTGCGTAGTGACCTATTTCATCACACCTAAAGCATTTTATCTTTACGACGTCCTTCTTCCAACTTTGTTGTTCCTGTTGCCCCTTGGGTGTGAGGGTTGCATTCTCCTCCTTCTCCTTGGGATTCAACCCAATGCTGCTACTTTTGTCAAGTTTACACTTGACCAAGTCTCTCCTCAACTCTTCCTATTTGAGAGTTTCCCACATACTATCCCAGTCTGGCAAAGCTGCCCTACCTAGGATGCTCTAGACAAAGACTTGCCACTCTTCTGAGACTGAATTTAGGACTAGTATCACCATCTCAGAACCTTAAGGAGTAGACCCCACAGTTTCTAACTCGTCTCGAGTCTCTTGAAGCTTCGTGAGGAACGGATCAATGCACTCCCCTTCTGCATTTGTGTAGATATCAGTTTCTTCTCTAAGTACATATTTTGTTTCTCGAAAGATCCCTGATACAGTGTAGAAAACGCATCCCACATATCCTTAGCAGTCCCTTTGCTAGAAATGTGACAGACCACATGATCCTTCACTCCATCAAGGATCATTCTCTTTTCCTTCACCATTTCTCCCTTGTACTTCTTGCACAGATCTAGATCCATGGGCACAACCACCACATTGTCAACGTAGACCTTGATAAAATGATCATAGAGAAGGAATGACATCCTTGCCTTCCAGATCACATAGTTGGATTCCCCATCAAACCTATCCTGATCTCTCAACCTACTTGATTCCATTTCTACGAATAAAAATGTCGAATGACGTCCTCTCTCTTGTTGTTTCTCAACAAATGAGAATTCGAATTCCTTGGTTAGGAATTATCTGAGGAATATATTCCCTCAGTGTCTCCTTCTCTTCCTTATGACTTCTTTCGGCCCATCAACTGCCTGCAGAAGACTCTGTCCCACTAGAAACCCCTCTTCTTTGAAGTTACTATTACACTTCTCCTTCAGCCATTGGCAAGCTTCGATCTGGAAGTCTTACCTCTCTATCAACTCACTAAGAGAGAGAACTTCATCGAATATTTTTCCCTTCTGGCCTAGACTACACAATCCCTCTTGGGATTCGAATTGCTACCTTTGCACAAATTTTGAATTCCATTCCTCCTTCAGTGCTAGGCTCTTCTAGCATTGCTCTCTTGTTCCACCCGCACCTCTGATTCGATGTTAAATCCTAAACCTGGAATCCCTACTGCAACAACTGATGATATTTCTCCTATTTGTTAAATTCCTTTAAACAAATTACTTGCAACTTCCTACGAAAAATATCAAAATACATACACTCTAGCCTTCACTTAATTAAATATAATGTGGAAACGAGAATCTCAGCAACAAATAAATACAACACATCTACACAGTTATTTTTGGACAAATTTCCCCAAAAAAAACCAATGCGGGAAAACTGGTGCAACAACTAAGGATTTTATGATTAAGTAGTAGTAATTTCTTAGTACAATTTGTTGGATGCCCAACTGGCTATCTGATACAGAGAGAAACTTGACAAAACAATTAGTGAGATGCTCTCACCTTGTTACTGGAAGAATCTGACCCTGATCTTGTTGGAAGGAGGCTCTGCGCCCCTTCTACATCATCTTCTTTGCAGAACTGCATCAACCCTACATAGTATTTGCGTCACCTCTGTTGGGGACTACACTGCTTCTGCTTCAGATCCTTTGTTGCCTAGAAACTTTGATTTCTAGCCTCCCGGTCTCACACCCCGACTCCCGACTTCTGAAACTCGATTTCCTCAGTAGGAAATTTGATCTCCCTCTAGGCTCTATAGTGCCACTGCGTCATCACTACGTGGGCCATCTTCAACCTCTCTCTGTACGTTGTTCTGTCCTCTCTTCCTTGTACTCTCTAGACCAGGAAAAGACTCCTCACCAGGTACTATCCATGCCCCTCTCTGCAAAAGATCATTATCGAAAACCTTCTGGTAACAGTTTTTCTTCAGAAAGTCAAAATTTTATTCTCTCTTCTGTGTGTTCTCCGAGTGCCCATTAAGCCTTCTCTTATAATCCTCTCGTAGATCAATCAGCGGCCCAGATTAGATCATAATCAAAGGCTAGGATCATATTGACTTGATCTCTACCTTCTTCTAGAAGTTTCAACCACAGTTTAGATTAATACCCATTAATTATTTTAATTTCCTAAGTTTAGACTTAGGGACCCATTAAAAATAATTAATTATTTTAATAAAATTGTTTCCTGGTGGAATTTCCCAAAAGATTTCAGGGTATTGGAGAATTCATGTGTCTAATCCTCCTTGAAAACTTTGAGACTTAGATCACATTTGATGGTACCAGAAATCAATAGTTACAACTTCCACCTACTCAAACTCCAAGGCCCACACAACTACCTACTCAACATATGCCTAATCCATATAATAAAGTAATTTATCTTACTCTCAATGTGGAGTTACAACCCTTTGTTAAAAAACTGGTTACTCCAATAGGTATCCAAGACATCCAAGATATTAGGAAGGGTGTTGAAGAAGAATAAAATATCTCATAGCATCATTGAAGAAGAATCATAAGAGGATATTCTAATTTATTGAATGATAACACCCTAATAAAGAAAAAATCTCTAGTTATAGAGCTACCCTAGTCTTCCAGTTCACCTCCCTATCTAGAGAGGTTGAACATGGAAAAACCAATTGTTGGCCCAAAGGTCACACTGAGAGGGGGGTGGTGAATCAATGTGGGGTAAATTTTATAATTTCACAACATTTATTAATTATGCATCCATATAGCAATGAATATGTTTTCATTATGATCAACACCCTCCAAAAATTTTCTCACACTTAAATTTTGGAGTCAACTGAGGATCTTAAGTCATTTTCCTAGTTTTAAATTGTTCAGTCACTTGCACACACATGCTCAGGATTCGATGGGTTCATGAGAACACTTCCTTTATGCAATCTTGGACAAGAATAGCACTATCCATCAACACAGTGCCTATTTTATGTTCAACTCATGTCGGCAATCAGCGTGCACTTTTATTAATATTCCTCCTCACTTCGTTGCATTTGTACTTCTATTCTGGTGAGTTTTCTCAACTGTCGTCTTTTGTGTATTTTCGCTTTCACAAGTGTCAATTTCATATTCATAACTATCATTTTGACTTGCTTTTACTTCGATAAGTTAAATTTTCATGTTATCGTCACTTTGACATGTGTCACTTTTAAGGTCATTCGCATTTTGCAAGTGTCATCTTCATGTTTTCATCCTATCGTAGGTGTCGTTTTTCGTGTTCTCACCCCTGTGTGAGTTGCACCCTTGCGTATTATTGAAGTTATTTTTATTGCGCTCTTCCACATCAAATGGTCTTAAATATCATTATAATATGTGTTAGACACATTCCTATAGCTCAGTGCCCCTTTTGGTCACAATATCCAGGTCTCTTGTAACTTGTGTTCTAAGTGTTGTAATGTGTCATTTTCAGTGTCACACTTAGAAATAGGTGTTGTTTTACTATTGTTTTACGGTGTGTTGTTCATGAGTCTTGTGTATTTCGTTGGCTTGAATTGATGGAATTTATGTGTGTGATCCATGTTTGAGTCATGTTAGGATGCATTTCTTTATCTTACTCTACTGGTCCCATACTTAGCCAGTGTGAGAGCTCTTCTTGGTCCTTCAACCCAACACAAGTTCTAAAGGCATTAATCCACTTAATAAGTGATAAGTGAAACTTACTCATGAGCCTCATTGATGTATCTTTCCTGTCATACTTTTGCACTAAGTCTTTTCTAAGGTCTCCTCCCTCTCATAGTGCATTAGTACTTTCTCCTCCCTCTCATAGTGCATTAGTACTTTCTAAGGATAAGTCACCTAGCCTTGTGTTGCATCCCTCAGTGAAAAGAACATTCCAAATGAACAAGTATCCACTATTGGATATAATTGTGCCCTCCCAACCCTAAGCACATTTCGAAACAACGAAGTGCACTTCAAACACTCAGTGAAAAAATGCACTTTAGAAGAAAAAGGACCTTCCCTCCTCTAAAAAGAGAACTCTGGACAAGCAAGGACATTCTCACCTTCAAACGTGCACTCTGAGAGCCTATATTAACCTCAAAATAATGAGAAAAATTTGGGACTATCAGCACACTCCTTCGTCTCGAAGAATTGTACCCTCCTTGAGCGCATGGTGCACTCATGAAGCATGAAGATTCATTCTTCTCTTAGAGTGCACATTGTACTCACGAAGCATGAAGCTTCATCCTTCCCTTTGAGCACATGGTGCAGTCATGAAGCCTGAAGCTTGAGTGCACACCTTCGGCATGAAGAACTTCACCCTCTTTGAGTGCATGAGTGCACCCTGAAGGCTTGAGTGTTTCTCATTCATATCTTTTGCATGTGCCCTTGTGGCCTCCTTGTCATCATGAGTGCATGAGTGTTCCTTGAAGGCCTGAAGCCCTAAAACCTCACTCATTAGTCTCTTCGAAGAGCACCCTTCCACCATATTATTCTCTTTGAGCGCATGAGCATACCTTGAATGCCTGAAGCCTCACACCTTCATCTCTTCAGAGTGTGCCCTTGTTCCTTCTTAGTCTCTTTGAGCGCATGAGAACACCTTGTAGGCTTGAAGGCCTGAAGCCTCATTCCTTCGTCTCTTCAGAGTGCGCCCTTGCGCCCTTAGTGCTCTCTCTCTCTTGCTTGAATGCACAAATGCACCTTGAAGGCCTCTTGTGAGCCTTGATGAGTTTGACTGCACCCTCCTAATCAAGCCTTCTTCTTTTCACCCCTTCACGGGCCTATAACGAGAAGATCATTCCATGAGCTAGGTAGTGATAGAAAATATGTTTTTAAGATTGATCTTGCCTTGTCATGAATGATTTTAATTGGTAGGAGTACCCTCCTAGCATGACAAGGTGATACTGAAGAGAATATAACAAGGAGAAAGCATAAAGAAACACATTCAGAGAAGAAGAACAAAAAAGAATAATCTTGAAGACATGAAGCAGATCATGGACCAAGACAAAGGAAAGACATTGCATGATGACTTTGAGGATTCCAATATTTATCAAACACTCTTTGGAGGGTGAAAATGAGAAACAAATAGGAACTTTCATGAAGCCAAAGCAATAGATCACAACTATCATCAAGAATGCAAGATGAAGCAGCAAGGAAGATAGCTTGGCATTGCCACCTCATCATGAAGTCTTGTTGATGATGTTGGACCCACCAACATGTTAGGGGATATCTCTAGTAAGAACTCCCAACTAGACCTCAAACCATTTGGGGTAGGAGTCCCAGCAGTGGGTAGTATGGTATCGCCTTTACTGCGATTGCACACAAAGGTAAGAAATATGTCTCTCTTGGAAGCAAGGGTTTGACCTTGTAGCAAGTCAGGGAATATGCATGGAAAGGCTCTAACACATGGAAGGGGAGAGGGGTGTGCCCCTTAGAAGCCTATAATATTATGCAACTTGAAAGGGAACACGCAAGCTAAAAGACATCACAAGATAGAAAGCAGAATAGTCAACAATCCAAAGTGATGAGTTAAACTAACAACACTCATTGATAAGATTCATACAAACATATACATAATAGTCCATACATACATGTGTAAGTTACAACTACATACATTGTTAGAGTAACCATAATAGTCAAACTACAATACTTGTGCATAGTGTGCATAGTTTCTATGATCATCTACAAATCTACACTGGTGGCTATGCACACCAACTACTCAAAGTACATGTCTAGCTCTAGTCAGAATTGTTTCTTTGATTTTTCCTTGGTGAGTGTTCTAATGGATGGGATCACATGCATGCACATAATGAAATCCATGCTCCTGAACACTCATGCATGTGAAGCCTGTAAGCTAGTGATGAGTTCTTTGAGTTCCTCATAGTTCCGGATCTCACTTTGGATGCGTTCTTTCAGCGCCACTGCCTTTGGCTTCATCATAATTGGAAAGTACAATGGGGCTCTCTTGTACCTCATTGTCCATATCTACATGTGATCGACAAGAGTGTGTATGTCTATGAAGATGCGTGCTCTCCTAACACAGCGTTGCTGCCAACCATTAATATGGCGAACTGACTTATGCATGGTGACGAACCTGAAGTACAAATTTCGCATGATTTTCTCGAGAGAGGATACTTCATCAAGTATCGCTTTCTTCCACTCTACTCCGGTAAATGTTGTAGCTTTCTCTTCTCCCTTCTTGGCCGCTTGCAATTCCTTAGCCATGCACTCATTCTTGGCTATCAAGAATCTCACACTTGAGTTGCTGGCCTCGGCATATGCCTTTTTAGCATCAGCCAATGTAGCTGGATGTCTGCGCACATCGGACACGATCACTTGTTCTTGAAAATCTGCAAGAGATGCAGGGACATCTGGATTGGGCATTATGTGTGATTGCGCAACTCTGTGTTGTGACTCGTCAAAGGATATGTTGTGCACATATTCTTCCAGATTGTCTTCAAGGATGACAGTGTCTCCTTAATCACTTGGGACTTTCTCTACTCCCGGATCTATTGAATCCTATGGAGTGACCTCTTGTTTCTTGGGCATGAGGTTTGTATCCTGATCATGCTCTGGCTGAACCACATCTGTGTGCATCTATTCTAGTATCTGTTTAATCTCCTGAGCAAAGTCTTGCTCCTATGACTGCTCACCCTGTTTTCTATCTTCTAGTTGTTTTGATTCAATAACCTGTATTTAAGTAGTTTCATCAATGTGTGCAAACTGCGCTTCTTGTTGTTCCTGTTCTTGCTACGCTTCCTTCTCCCTTCTACACAACTTCTTCCCTTAGTTGTTGCTCCACCTCATGTAACTTATTATCCACCTCCTCTAGTCTCTGCTTCTCCCTTTGTCTTTGCACAATCATTTTGTTGTGTCGTCACCTATTTGCTTTAATCTCCAAAGCTGCTCTTTCTACAAGTCGATCTTCCTTGAACTTGCAGCTTTTCTCTAACTTTATGTTGTCAACAATCTTCCTCTTGCCTTTGTCATTGCAGGTCTATTTCCCTCTGTTGTTGCTGATGTTTCCGCTCTCTCAGATGGTGTTGCCTTGTGCACTGCTAACCACTCTAACTGGTTCACTCGGCCTCGAGGAGTTGTAGCAATATCTCCATGGGTCTTCCTCAGGCAAATGACATGCCTTGTGGATCCAAGGATGATACACTCTCGTACAATGGTCCTTCACTACATAGTGTGGGTCGTGTGGATTGAAACTTTTCATGTTGAAGGTGAATCTCTTGAATTCCTCTGTATCAGCCTTAGCATGGTTGAGACTCTGGATCTCATACAACCTGATCTGCAAAGGAAGAGTGGACCAAGGTGCCTTCTTCTTCCTGTGTAGTCTCACTGACAACCTTATCGAGATGTGGTATGCAACCTCTTGCATGACCATCTTGTCCATGGAAAACTTCTCCGTGATATAAATACAAATGAAGGTGCCATGTAGTGAGGCATACCAATCTTCTATGTTAACCAATGCCTCCATCACTGCCTGTGACATGCAAGGCAGATTCAAAGATCATCCTATAAACTGAGGTGATGAAGTGGTCTGATAGTTGCAGTATTACTCCTCGGAAGCTGCACTCAGAGAAAAACCTGCAATATATGTGCACAAAGTGTTCTGAAGGTGTCCATGTCCAACCCAAGCTAAGGAACTGTTGACGGGCACAGATTGCATCAAGAATGTAGGCGAACATGAAGAGCTTCGCTTGCTGACCCTTGGGCAGATGTCAAGCATTTGTTACTTGCCCCTTCAGCTAGAGAGCCAACATGTCAGACAAGTTGAAAGGTCTTCCTTCATTCGCCAACTAATCCAACAAAATCACCCAACTCTGCAGGAAGGTCTTTGTACCCTCTTGGCCATATAAGCAGCATGCGAAGATGACCATCATCTGATAAGAATTCCATAGTGTCTTTGTCTTGTATACCTGGTTGGGTGTCATCGTAAACTTAGATGGCTCTCTTACCCAACTCGGCAAGATGTCTCTTAATTTTGCATTGTTGCTGGGATTGGTGAAGAGTGCATCCATTTTGTTCACTGGTTGTGGCAAGTATCTCCTAAAAGTTCTTTGCCCTAAACATAGCAAGTTCTATTCCACTGACGCTACTCAGTACCATTGTCTCTAGATCAGTATGCGAGACAATCCAGTTGATCATGTCTACGCATGGAAATGTGGGATACTTGCATGCAACCTGGTATAAGCCAGACTTGTGTATGTTGACATAGACTCTGCGGTCCTCCAAATTCTCCTCATAGTTGCCTGAAAAGATGTCATTGATGTCCTGCCATGTGATCTTGATCTCCTTTTCTATTAAAAACTTAGTATCTTCTTAGATGGGCAAGTTCACAGACACTTGCTCGACCACATCTCTAGTTGTGCTCTCTATGGTGTGCTTTAACCCTGATCTCTTAGAAGCCATTATGCTTGTATTTCTGAGAGATAGATGAACACCTATGATACCTGGAGACAGAGAAATTCTCATGGAAATAAAAATGTTAGTTGAAAAACAAAATAAACTCGAGGACTAACATGCAACACACCTGGGTGATTGTTTGGGAAAATTGTGCGGTTTTCTCTGAGAGGGGTTGGGAGACTAACTACTGGAATTGCACAGAGCATAGTCTAGGCTACCAGTGAGTTGAATGACTGCTAAAACTATGTAGAGCATAGTCTAGCTTGGCCTACTGAGGACTAGAGTTACCCAGTGTGCAGTTTTAGTCAGCATGATTGCTACTCGAGAAATTGCACTGTGCAATCCCGAGGGCCAACTGAGGCACTATCTCTGAAAACTGTGCAGAGCATAGCTTCGGAGGCTAGTGTGAGGCAAGATTTGCACAATTATTGGGAGAAAGGCAAGGTATTCCATCCCAGGAATGTGCAGTACAAGACGGACAAGGCAAGGTCTAGGCCAAAGCATCTTAGACCTGCCAACGGGTGAGTGAAAATCAGTAAGGACTAAATGCATGTGCAAAGATGGTTGCAAACATGAGTGAATAAACATGCGTGCAATCAGTAAGTGTAGTATTCAGTAAGAAGTGAGTCACCGCAACGACGCCCATTAATCTAGAAGCAGCGTCATGCATGCGAAAACAAGGAAATGTAATGCAAAACTCGAAACAATAGTTCCACAAGCTAACATGCATTGAAATGATAACAAACACTAAATAAAACCAATAAAACAACATTCACACAAACTGAAATGTAAAAAGTGACAAAAAAGCAGCAAAAGACATGAAAAGCAGACTCACTCGGAAAAATATGCGATAAGTGTGCTAAGGGTTCCTAGATGCATTAGTAATGCTAGAGCTCCAAGATCAAAAGTGAAGAATGAGCTCTGAGGCGTCGAATAAATAGTTTTCACAAGATTGAGGTTTATGATGTGCATGCCACAAATCTAGGAAAAAGCGACACTTGGCAGGAGGTTTCTAAAACCGATTTTGCTTTTGATCCTCAACTGCTAAAAATAGATTCGTAAAACCTAGGGATGGTTTTTGATTTTTTTCTTTTTGCCTTTTCGAGAAAAAGACTCACATGCATGCAAGGCATGATTGCGTAGTTCTGGAGGGAACTGGTCAACCTGTGAGCACATGCAATAGTCAACAAGCCAAAGAATGACTTTTGCTCAGTTTTTGATTTGAGTGGCTCTCACTGCCCCTCAAGCTCTATGCAATTTCTGCACTGAAGCCAAGGCTGCTAGCCAAAACTGTGAAATTTCTAAGAGCAAGCCCGATGATGGGATGCTCTGCGCAGTTTTCTTAGGGAAGGCAACCTACCTACTCTACGCAATTCTAGGAGCAATGATGGATGCCAAGATGCACTACGCAATTTTGGAGAGCAAGGTTGGTTGCCCTCTAATGATGCACAATTTTCCAATTCATCATAAGAACTGGTTTGAGACCAAGTCATGGGAGGTCAACTTGTGAGCAAAAGACAAACAAGTTAGCGAACACAAGTTCTTAAGCATAAATACTTGGGCTGTGAAAGACATGCTGCTAAGGATGGTTGGTACGGAGGCTCCAAAATGAAGCTAAGGGAAAATTTTGGAGGGTGGTTGTAGCCGCTACAACATTGGCAACACACTAGTAGAACTTGAGCTCTCTGAATGGACCTTGTTTCATGAAAAGAAAATCTAACTCCTCGGGAAGTATTATTCAATTCTTTGATCATCGTGGTTTCTACACTATCTTGAGTGAAAGATGTAGCACCTGAAATTCTCTTGATCGGTCAGCACACATTCCAAGCCAAGTCAACTTAATTGTTTCGATTAGGGATGAGGGGTATATTGGTGCACAAGTAATATAGTTGTCAGAGTTTAAGTTTCATCTTTTGTGTTGCTCCACTGCTAGTAGGCCTGAATAGTACCCCGAAAAAAGCATGCAGGAACACAAGCATCATTCCACTACCAGCGAGCCTGGTCAGTAACCTAGCGGAGTTACATGCATCACCTCTCTATGCAAGAAGACTTTCTCTTCTTTCACCTTTATCCATTTTCCTTTTTTCCTTTTTTTTCGTTTTCAAAAAACTGTGCATAAGCACTTATTTATTTCAGAGGAGGAAGAGTGATCCTGACTTATTTAGAGCAGAAGAGGTTGTTCCTTCATAGACGTATGTTATATATACCTCTGAGATACTTTTTAAGGCTTTCCCCCTCACCTTACTCTACTTCACTTAGCTGACAAGGGTTAACCAAAAAACAACCTACTAGAGTAGGTAGTGCTAGTTAGAGCGAAAATGTTGTGTTTTCACCAAGATTCACTTCAAACAGAACGCATTTTCCATTGGTGTATCATTGACTGAAGACAACAAGTTCTACATAGAGAGAGAGGAAAATAGATAACCAAGTGTTAATAGTTGTACAAGTGCTCTTGTACATTACCCTACTTGTCTTAATATTCACACACGGTTTCATGTGAACTAACCTATGGACATAAAAAAGAAAACAAGAAAATAAAGAAAAGAGCAGAAGAAAATATGAAAGAAAAGCAAGTAAGCAAAGCAAGCATGCAGGTAAACCAAACAAATAAATAAAGAAAACATGCATGCAAGCGAACAAACAAAAGCAAACACTACTCCTGCTCCTAAGCTAACGGTGCATGGGCCTGATCACGTGAAGTGACATTTCCAATGCAGCCACGGGTGCATTGGTTGACCCATGTTGTTGAAAGAATGGTTCGTGAAAAGGATATTCATACAAACCAACAAATATGAAAGATATAACAATAAATACCAACGCACTCTGAGTTTAAACGCGTCCATAGAAAAGAAAAGACTGAAAGCACAAGACAAGCATTCTATGGAATTAACATGGTGCTATGACACACTATGTGTAAATGATAAGCATGCACACTCTTTTGACCATGACAAACGAGAAAACATGAGAAACAAATCCAACTTACGCTTTTCAAGTGTGCTCGTTGTGTATGATTCCTTCAATGCATGAGCGATGGGGTCATGTGATTTGGGTGGAGGATGAAAAATATGTGTATGGGATCGATCTTCAGTGCATACAGACGAGTGATGAGGAGCCTTGGGTGGTTCAAAAATTTCCTAATCGATAGTGAAACTAACCTTAGGATAGTGAGTGCCTGACATAACCATATCTCGGGTTGAAGTGCCTCGACAGCCTGCAAGGTTTCGACTTCATTAACATATAGATCATCATAAATGGGTGGCTTGGAAAGATCAATAATGATTGAATCAACATCATGATAGAATATAGGAGTAAAGAGATCACGACAACTATGATAAAAAAAATCAATGAGTTCATTGACATCCTCATGATCTGATAAATCACACAGAGGAGTAGATGAGAAGCAAGAATGTTCACCCTTTGCATTTCCGGAGAAAGTAGATGCAAAATCGAGTGGATTCTCAATGAAAGATTTGTCCTCTCTACTATCAAACAATGGACTGGCACCGGGTGTGTTCTATGAATGAGAGGAAGTAGACGCATTAGGGGATGAATTTTCACAAAGAAAATTAGAGATAGCAGCATCACCAAAGATGTCAGGAGAAAGCGGAGGAGGTGCAGATAGAAGGAGGCCATCCTTCACTGCGGGTTCATGTTCAGAGTCCCAGTCATACTCAACGTAAATGATAGCACAGGTTGGTTGTGCAATATCAACTACGTCGATAGCTTGATCCTCGTTCACAACAAGTGTGGAGTCTAGAATGAAAGAAAACAAGTCTGTACAATCCAAAGGATCAGCAGAACATGGAGAGGGAGGTTGAGGTAACAAGTGCATATGAAAACCCATGGGCTTCCCAACCAAATCTGCGCAAAATATGAGAGTAGGTGGGATGGGGGGAGGTGGCAGTTCAACATAGTTGTGTGCACGCTCTCCCACATAAAACTACAGGGGTGGTGTTGTTTGATGGGAGGAAGGCGAACAATCACTTATTACAGCAATTGTGTCTACTTGATATTGAACAGCTCCATCACAAAAATATGCTGAGAGGCGTTTGAGATTTTTTTCTCTTTTGGATTGATTGATTTGATACAAACATACTCAAATGTTTCAATAATATATTGGAACTTCATCTTACTTTTCGGAGATTAGAAAGAGAGAAGATGGAAGTGATCCCAAAATTTCATTACAGATTCATGTGGGGCCTTCCATTGTTGTAACATTTTCTTCTCAAGTTCTTCAAGATCAAAATGGTGAAAAACACATTCTATTTTTTCACTAAACTATTTGAATGAGTGCATAAAGCCATGAGGCAGTATGCTACACCATAGCAATGGGTAGTCATGAAATGTGTGTGCAAGTAGTGTATAGGCCATAGTTTCATTAGGATCTTCCATGCTCTCGATGAGTGCATTGAAGTCATCGAAGTGTTCAGGCCACATTGTTTCACCTTGACCATCATATGTGAGTTGTGACAAGTCATCCTAGGACTCCCTCTCGGCTTTAAATATATATTTTTTGGAAAAACATTTCAGAGGGCGAACTATAACAAACTCCATGATAGATGTTCGAATATTCAAAACAGATTGTGAGAACTAAACTTGTCATCTGGCCCTCTTTCTAGTGCTAGAAATTTTGACGGTGTTGGACCGGCCAACATGTCAGGGGATCTCCCTGGTAAGAAGTCCCAACTAGACCTCAGACTGTTTGGAGTAGGAGTCCCAATAGTTGGTAGTATGGTATTGCCTTGACTATGATCATGCATAGAGGTAAGCAATATGTCTTTGTTGGAAGAAACGGTGTGACCTTGCAACAAGTCAGGGAAGATGCATGGAAAGTCTCTAACATAGGGAAGGGGAGAGGAGTGTGCCGCTTAGAAGCCTGTAATAGTACACAACTTGAAAGGGAACACACGAGCTGAAAGACATCACAAGATGGAAAATAGAATAGTCAAAAATCCAAAGTGATGAGTCAAACCAACAACACGCTTTGATAAGATTCATACAAATATATATGGAATAGTCCATACATACATGCGTAAGTTACAACTACATACATTGTTAGAGTAACCAGAATAATCAAACTACAATAACATTATATGCATGAAACGTGTTTTCTCTGTTATATTAAAAGAGTGAAAGATCTAATCATACATACAACCATGACAACCACTAGGCCCAATAGTGGAACGTTACAGTCCCTACCGCCTACTCCTCCAAAGAGATGTACTCGCTCTGAAGTGTGGAGAAGCCAAGGATCGTTACAATCTCTCCAAACTTTCTCTAAGTTATACATATCAAAATATTGGCTCCCAAAAGCCTCTACAATGAGTTATGAGGTTCTATATATAGCAAAGGGTGGGGTGACCCTTGACATTCCCCTTTGTGACTCTTCAACTACCCTCATGACTCTTCAACTTACACATGATTGTTTACATTCCACTACTGACACTTGGTTTTTCACTTTAAAACATGTTTATAATACATTCTACATGTGTACCCATGTGAGAAAATGGTGGGCTTGAGTAAGCCATACAAGACATCACTGAGACTCGGACAGTTGTGGGAAGATTAAATCGTCGACATCCTCTTAGTGATCATTGGTGGTGAACTGATGCCAAGCTTGGTAGTCTACTATGGTGTATTCATACTCCTTGGTGACATCCTTCTAAAAGTGAACTCTTGCCTCCGTAGCATTTGGGTACACTGATCTGGCACCTCTGTCCAACTTGTCATGTAGCATGTGCATCATGGTCTTGAGTGCAACTGGACTAGTGACATACTTGTGCATTGTGCCTACGCCCATCTACAAATCTGTGCTAGTGGCTATGCGCATCAACTACTCGAAGTACATGCCTATCTCTAGTCGGACTTTGTTCTTTGATTTCGCTTCCGTGAGTGTGCCAATGGATGGGATGACATGCGTGTGCACAATGACATTGATGCTCCTAAACATTCGTGCATGTGAAGCCTATAAGCTAGTGATGAGTTGTGGGAGTTCCTCATAGTTCTAGATCTGACTTTGGATGCATGCTTTCAACTCCACTGGCTTTGGCTTCATCATATTTGGCAAGTACAATGGGGCTCCCTTGTAACTCATTGTCCATATCTACATGTGATCGACAACAGTGTGTATGCCTGTCAGGATGCGCTCTCTTCTAGCACAGCGTTGTTGCCAACCATTAAGATGGACAACTGACTTATGCATGGTGACAAAGCTAAAGTACAAATTCTGCATGACCGTCTCGAGAGATGATACTTCATCAAATATCACTTTCTTCCATTCTAATCTAGCAGATGATGTAGCTTGCTCTTCTCTCTACTTGGTCGCTTGCAATTCCTTAGCCATGCACTTGTTCTCATCTATCAAGAATCTCACACTTGAGCTAGTGGCCTAAACATATGCCTTTGTAGCATCAACCAATGCAGCTAGATGTTTGCGCACATCGAACATGATCACTCGTTCTTGAAAATTTGCAGGAAATGCATGGACATCCGGAGTGGGCATTCTACGTGATTGCATAACTTTGTGTTGTGACTCGTCAAAGGATATGTTGTTCACATCTGCTTCTGAATTGTCTTCAAGGATGACAGTGTCTTCTTGATCACTTGGGACTTTCTCTACTCCTGGATCTCCTAAAGCTGGTGGATTGACCTCTTGTTCCTTGGGTATGAGGTTTGTATCTTGATCCTACTCTGGCTGAACCACATCTGCATCCATCTATTCCAGTATATGTTCAATCTCCTGAGAAAAGTACTTCTCCTACGATTGCTCACCCTGTTTTCTATCTGCCAGTTGTTCTGATTCAATAACTTGTATTTGCACTGTCATCATTGTGTACACACTACGCTTCCTGTTGTTCTTGTTCTTGCCGCGCTTCCTTCTCCCTTATGCATAGCTCTTGTTCTTCCCTTAGTTGTTGCTCCACCTCCTGCAACTTCTTCTCTACCTCCTCCAATGTCTTCTTCTCCCTTTATCTTAACCTTCTGTTGCGTTATCGCCTCTTTGGTTCAATCTCCAAATCTTGTATTTCTACAAGTGGATCTTCCTTGAACTTGCAACTTTCCTCTCTCTCTGCGATGTTGACAATCTTCCTCTTGCTTTTGTCATGCCCAGGTCTGCCACTCTCTGTTGCTACTGATGTTGCTGCTCTTTGAGATGTTTCTACCTTGTGCACTTATAAACACTCTACAACCACTCTGACTGGTTCATTGAGCCCCAAGGATTTGTAGCAATATCTCCATGGGTCTTCCTTAGGCCAATGACATGCCCCATGGATCCATGGATGATACACTCTCATACAGTGGTCCTTCACTACACAGTGCAGCTCATATGGATTGAAAATTCTAGTGCCAAAGGTGAATCTCTTGAATTCCTTTGTCTTGGCCTCAGCATGCTTGAAACTCTTGATCTCATACAACCTGATCCACAAAGGAAGAGCGGGCCAAGTTTCCTTCTTCTTCCTATGCAATCTTGCTAACAACCCTGTCGAGATGTGGTATGCAACCTCTTGCATGAACAACTTATCCATGGAAAACTTCAGTAACACATGCAGAGCCTTCTCCGCACTATCTGGATGAAGTTGCCAAGGGGTGTGGCATACCAATTTTCTATGTTAACCAATGCCTCCATTGCTACATGTGACCTAAAAGGCAGATCCTACTCAAAGATCATCATGTACACCAGGGTGACAAAGTGGTCTGATAACCGTAGTATTACTCCTCAGAATTTGCACTCAAATAACAACCTGAAATATATGTGCACAAATTGTTGTTAAGGTGTCCATGCCCAACCCATGCCAAGGAACTATTGACGAGCATAGATTGCATCAAGAATGTAGGTGGAAATGAAGAGATTCACTTGCTAACCTTTGGGCAAATGTTGGGCGTTTGTTACTTTCCCCTTCAGCTAGAGAGCTAACATGTCAGACCAATTGAAAGGTCTTCCTCCGTTTGCCAACTGATCCAACACAATCATCCAACTTTGCGAGAAGGGCTCTGTACTCTCTTAGCCATATAAGCTGCATGCAAAGATGACCATTAGCTGATAAGACTTATGCAGTGTCTTTGTCTTGTATACATTGTTGGGTGTCATCCTGAACTTAGATGGATCTCTTACCCAACTCTTCAAGATGTCTCTTGAGTTCGCATTGGTTCTAGGATTGGTGAAGAGTGCATCCATTTTTTTCACCATCTGCGGCAAGTGATACATCTCCTAAAATTTCTCTGCCCTTAAGGTAGCAAGTTTTTTTCCACTGACACTGCTCAGTACCATTGTCTCTGGATCAATATGCGAGACAATCGAGTAGATCATGCCAGCGCATGGAAATGAGGGATACCTGCATGCACCCCAGTACAAGCCAGACTTGTGTATGTTGACATAGACTCTGCGATCCTCTTGATTTTCCCAAAGATGCCTGAAAAGATGTCATTGATGTCTTGCCATGTGATCTTGATATCCTTGTCTATGAACAACTTAGTATCTTCATAGATGGGTAATCTCACAGACACTTGCTCGACCACATCTCCAGTTGTGCTATCTATGGTGTCCTTTGACCCTGCTCTCTTAGAAGCCATTGTACCTGTATTGTTGGGAGATTTATGAACAAATGTGATACCTGGAGGAAGATAAATTCTCATGGAAAGCAGAATATCAGTTGAAAAACAAAAGAAACTCAAGGATTGACATGCAAAACACGTGGGCAACTGCTTGGGAAAATTGCACGGTTTTCTCTGGGAGGGGCTGGGAGATTGACTGTTGGAACTGTGAAGAGCACAATCTATGCTACCAGTGAGCTGACTAACTACTAAAACTATGTAGAGCACAATCTAACTTTTCCTATTGAGGACTGGAACTATGCAATGCACAGTTTCAGTCAACATGACTGCTACCCGGGAAATTGCACTGTGTAATCTCGGGGGCCAACTGAGGTACTATCTTTAAAAACTGCATGGAGCACAGCCTGGGAGGCCAGCATGAGGAAATCTCTACACAATTCCTAGGATCAAGGAAATGCCTTCCATCCCAGAAATGCACAGTGCAAGTCAGGCAAGGCAAGGTTCAAGCCAAGGTAACTCAGATCTGCCGATGGGCGACTGAAAATTAGTAAGGATTGAATGCATGGGAAAAGATGGGTGTAGACATGAGTGAATAAACATGCATGCAATCAGTAAGTGCATGATTAAGTAAGATGGGAAGACATTGAAGTGTGTGAAGCGAGTCACTGCAACGACAACCTTTAGTGCAGAAACAGTGTCATGCATGTGACAACAAGGAAATGCAATGCAAAAATCGAAACAACTCTTCTACAAGCTAACATGCATTGAAATGACAAGAAGCACTCAATAAAACCAAGCAAACAACGTTCACACAAACTGAAATGAAAAAGCACTAGAAAGGCAGCAAAAGACATGAAAACCAGACTTACCCGAAAAATGTTGCGATAAGTGTGATGAAGGTTTCTAAATGCATTGGGAATGCTAGAGCACCAAGATCAAAAGTGAAGAATGATCTGTGAGGCGTTGAATAAAAGTTTTCACAAGATCAAGGTTTATGGCATGCATGCCACAATTCTAGGAAAAAGCAACACTTGGCGGGGGTTTCTAAAACTCATTTTGCATGTAACCCTCAGCTCCTAAAAATAGATCCATAAAATCTAGGGATGATTTTTGCTTTTTTCTTTTTTCCTTTTTAGGAAAAAGTTTCCCATGCATGCAAGGCAAGATTATGTAGTCCTAGAGGGACTTGGTCAACCTGTGAGCACATGCAACGGTCAACAAGCCAAGGAATTACTTCTGTGCAGTTTCTGAGTTGAGTGGCTCTAGATGCTCCTCAAGCTCTGCATAGTTTCTAGACTAAATCTAGGGCTACCTGCCAGAACTGCATAATTTGTTACAGCAAGCCTGGCGATGGGCTTCTCTGTGCAGTTTTCTTGGGGAAGGTAGCTTGCCTGCTTTATGCAATTCTAGAGAGCATTGTTGGTTTCCAGGATGCACTGTGTAATTTTGGAGAGCAAGGTTGGTTGCTCTATAGTCTTGCACAGTTTTCCAAGTTAGCACAAGAACCGGTTTGAGACCAAGTCATGGGAGGTCAGCTTTTAGGTGAAAGACAAACAAATTAGTGAACACAAGCTGTTAAGCCAAATAAATTCAACTAAAACCGTAAGTACCTGAGCAGTACAAGACATGCTGCTAAGGATGGTTGGTAGGGAGGCTCCAAAACAAAGATAAGGAAAAATTTTGGATGGTGGTTGTAGCTACTACAACAAGTTCGAGCCATCATTGTCAAGTTGTAATTTGTACAGGTCTCATCATAATGGTCAATGTGTCCGTGTGTCATGCCACATCATCATGTTGAATGTAATGATGTATTCTTAAGAAAAGGACAAAACTATGATGTGTGGAATTCCAAGAGTCATATGTGGAATATGAAGAGTCACTTAGTTATATATGGCCAAAATGTCTTTAGTAGAAGTAAAAAATCCATTAGAAGTTCAAGATTTGTTTATAAGTCCAAAGGACACATTAGAAGTCCAAGAGTCATGAGGGTAATTCAAGAGTCGTGGGGATATTAAAGGTAATTTCCCTTAGTATAAAAGGAACCTCATAACTCAAGAAAAGGGACTTTTGGAGGCTTAATCTTTGGAGAGCTAGTCTTGACTTCTGTACTTGGCATAGGAGAGAAAACTATTATTGAGAGAAGCAAGAAGTGACTAAATGCTCCATTATTGGAGCTAGTGTCTCATTTTTGTAACTATGTACTTGGATCTTTCCCCTTATAATTGAAGTTCGATGAGCCAAAAAATTTTCATGCATGTATTGTGAATGTCTTAGGACTATTCTTTGGATGTTTGCTATATATGTTTTGTTCACATGTACTAAGGAAACTGAACTATTTTGGTGGCCTCAGTACTTATTTTGTTGAAGGTGTGTTATATGAAGTTTAATGATCGCTGTGTCTAAGTGAACTATTCCACTAGACAACTAACGAACCTTTTTTTCTTATGTGTCTCTCTTAGGTTAGTACTATTACTTCCTTCGAGAGGCTCACCTTTTTTCTCCCTCTCTTGAAGGTCTTTTTTTACACATTGCAATAAGTGTTTCACAATGTCAACTTACTTTCTTATTCAAGGTTTATGTATATAATCTCTTATGTTTTCCAGTGAAACCAAGACGATCCTTACGATTACAGTGGTCGGGACGATACTTCAGATGGGGCTCCTACTCCAAATGGTGTGAGGTCTAATTGGGACTTTACATTGAGGAGACCCCTTGCATGTTGGTGGTATCTAGAATCATCAACATTATCGCACTAGAAGGAGGGCCATATGAGAAGTTGTGCCCTTTGAATCTGTGTTGAATATATTATCATAAATGTCTCTTTCCCAAATCATAATCCTGGAGTGTTTTTCTAACCCACCTCCTAGTAAACTTTCAATCTCCACAGAAATTGTTTATGCCTTGTATTAATTCAGGTTTGATGGTGAGGGTGGTACATCTTTATCCAGACACATAAATGATTTTCTCGAGTTTTGTGAATATATTGATGTCAATGATGAATATGCTATGTTTATTCTACTCACCCTCACTCTTGAAGGTCGTATTAAATAATGGTATCATACCTTATCATCTTCTTCCATTCATTATCTTCATCAAATTTTTAAGGAGCTTCATCAAACTTTTGATAAGTATGAATATCGGGACATTTATAAAAGAAACAATCAAGTTAGAATGGAGAATAATGAATCAATTGAGGATTTTTCTAATATATTCCTTCACTTACGTTATGAGTTTCCTTAAGAATATATGGATTGGGATTTCTTCAAACAGAAGTGTGAATGTTTGGTTTGAATCTCCATGAATTAGTTTTAATCTAAACCCCCAAATGTTTATGTTTCCCCAACTTTTGTAAACTGAGAGACACCTCCAATCTCAAAGGAGGGACCTATCAATCCTTTTTTCCCTTTTCCTTGTCCTTTTCCAGTACCAATTTGGGTGCCTCCTTGTGATAATGTTGAATTTTGGAAATCTGCAAATCAAATTTTTAATACATGTTCTCAATCGTCATCTGTTTCCCATAATCTTGATCTGACTGAGGATAATTTGGAATAGTTCATGAATCCTATGGTGAATATTAATCCCTCCATTCTACTAGATGGTATTAACACTCATAACTCTAGTCTTGAATCTGATTTTGATTCTTGTCCTCCTCTATCATCTCCTTCTCATGATCCCTTTCCCCTTGATCAGTCTCTTCCAAATCCAAGTATCGATTAGGAGCAAGATAGTAACATTTCACAAGTAGAGGAGAAAAAAGGTGAGGATTCTTTTGATATTTCTTTTCTTTTTCAGAAACCTCCATGTCAAGATAATGTTCTCCCATCCTTGATTGATTTTGAATCTAGAAATCTCGGGGATGTATTAGATGAAATTTATTTTCCTAATCAATCTAAAGTCTTTGGAAACCATCATTCTAATGATGATTATTCTAGTTATGTACATGGTGACAAATGCCCAAGAGAACCTACTGATATTTTACTTTCTCAAGAAGGTTTTATTTTGGAAGTTTTAGACCTCAAATATTTTTTTTCCAAGATGATGTTTCTATGGAAACTTCCTCTTCACCTCACTATCCCTTGAGTTCTACTGTTTGTAATGCATTAACTTGTGAAGAAGATACTCCATGCTCTTTATTTTCATCATCTAATGAGTTGGATTTTGAATTGACACAAAGTAGTGAGGTTTTCCATGATGAAGAAAAGTTAAGAAACTTATTAAGTATCCATTCCATTTCTTATCATTTTTTCTAAATTCAATTTGTTCTAGAAGGACATGGTAGAAGGTGAAGGTGAGTTACATTTCAATGGGGAGGAACATTTACAAGAGGAAGAGGAGGTCACCTTTGGCTTCCAAATTGTGGACCCCAACATAACAATACAGATGAAGAACATCCCTGCATTAGCCTTTCCTCATTTCCATGGTATGGTAATGAAAAACCCTAATTATTTTATTTTTAAGTTTGACATTTTATGTCATAGCTATGATTATTCTAACAATGCATAGAAAAGCAAATTATATCTTGCTACTCTCAAGGACTCATCCTTGTGAAAGTTTATGGGGTTAGGATGAAACACAATCCAAAATTGGGAATAAATGCATAGGACCTTTCTTAAGAAATATCAAGAATATTTCAAAGTTAGAGATATAAAAGAAGATATTTAAAAATGACTCGAAAGGAAGAAGAGAGTTTGGAACATTATCTCAAAAAACTTTCATATAATCTTCAACATTCCAAATAACATAGAATATATCAATATATCATAAGAACTATCTTTTTAAGAGGATTTTCAGATGAAACTATACATTAACTTAATATAATTGGACATGGAGATGTTTCTCAACTAAATTTTGATGATATCAATGTTTATGTAGGAGGTATTATTGAATTCAAGTTGTAACTAGTAAGGTAACTAGGGATACACTTTCTAGGATTACTAATACTACAACTGGTGGAGTAGCTAGGGATGAATTGGGAAATTTATTAGAAAATTAGAGATTGACATTATTGGCACTCTTAGTATGCAATTGGATACTTTGTAGTTAAATAAGAAACAAGAGGAGGAAAATGCAACCCTCTCTATTTATTTCCTTAGATGTAGAATGGGACATCCATTGAGAGAATACCCTTTGAATATTATTGATATTTGTGCCATTTGTGGAGAATAACATTCAATATATCATTTTATCTCTAGATGATCTTAAGGTAGTGTATCGATAAGAAAATGAGGCCATGGAACAACTTCATATGCTTACATTAAAGGAACCATGCCATCCTCGATCCTTAGGATATCTTCTGATCCCGCATCTCAATTTAATTCATATTATTTTTGTCAATAATATTCACCACGAGTATAGAATTTTACCATGCCTTGGAATCCCTAGAAGAAAGGTCCAAACACTCCATGACAACAAGGGTGGCGAGGACCAAACTATGGGAACATGTATTCTTATTTTTATCCTACACAACCACCACCTCAACTATAACCCTCATAGTTCCAACGAGCACAACCACCTCAATAGTTACAACTTCCACCCACTCAACTTTCAAGACCCATACAACTACCTATTAAGCTTATCCATAATCCAAATAATAAAGTAACTGATCTTTCTCTCAATGTGGAGTTACAACCATTTTGCAGCTAGCTAGTTACTCCAATAGGACTCCAAGACATTCACTTGAGATCAAGAAGGATGTTGAATAAGAAAAAAACATCTCCTCTCATCATTGAAGAAGAATCAGAAGATGATGTTTTAATGTATTGAATGATGCCACCCCAATAAATCAAGCTTCCCTAGTTATAGAACTTCCCCAATCATCTAAGTCACCTTAAAGAGGTTGAACATGGAAAACCCAATCTTGTGCTTTAAACTTGACCTAGTCACCAAACTAATGAATGTTTGCATCGAATTCCATTTAGTACAATCCATAAAATAAATACCTTTATGCCAAAAAATTAATGAAATTTGTCTAAATAAACTAGGAAGAAAAAAATTTGAACCCAAAACTCTACAACTTATTAAACAATTAGTTGAGCTAATGTCAGGACAAGTATCTATAGAAAAATATGTTGACCCTAGCAACTTGGTAATTTTATCTAACTACAAAATTCTTTTTCCAACACTTTGTTAGCTCTAGGATAATCCATCAACATAATGACGAACAAATCATGTGAAAACTACAATTAGTTGATCTTCGTCCTACACCTACACTTCTAAAACTGGAAGACCAATCCAAGATTAAAGCAAAGGGTTTGTTGGATGATCTCATTGATTCCTTAGACTCACAGAAGTATCTTGTTGACTTCATGGTCCTCTAATTTAAGTCTTCCTCTAGAAGAAACTCCTTGATTCTAGGAAGACCATGGTTAGCCACTACAAACACATTCATTGATTTTCGATCTATAAGCATGATTATTTCTCATGGCAACTTAGTTAAAATGGAAAAATTATACCCTCTTGCAAAATATTTCAATGAGTTAGATAATGTTTCATGGCTTGAGGATGATAATAGATATGAGGAAGATCTACAACCAATCTTCACCATAGACCAAGCCATGCATCTTAATGAAAATACTAAGGAAAATCATATCCATAATTTCCTTACTAATCCATAATCCCTTCAATATCCTAGATCTCTTTCATATCCCCTTAATCACATTTTTGAAACAATAGTTCAAGAGCATTATTGTCTAGATATGATATTACCACTACATCCTTCTTCATTTGCTATAAAACCATTAGAATCCTTTGTTGTCCCATTAGAAACTAGTCCAAGTAAGCTCTTGAATATTGATTCTACACTAGACAACCATCAATGAGGATAATTCATCAAGATTTTGAGAAAAAAATACTAATTAATTTTCCTAGAGCTATCATGACATGAGACGAATTCATATTGATACTTGCAAAAACCAATTTATATACAAGAAAATGTTTATGCTATCAAACAACTCAAAGGTACATGAACCTATCCTTGAAGGAAAATGTCAAGGAAGGATTGCAAAGACTACTCAATGCTAATTTTATCTACCCAATTTCAGGTAGCCAATGGATCTCACCATTGGTAATAGTACTTAAAAATAACGATGAGTTGTATATTTTCATTGATTTTTGAGAACTTAACCAATCCACTCCAAAAGATTACTTCCATTTTCCCATTATTGATCAAGTCCGAGATAGGTTACAAGGAAAAATGTAATTTTATTTTCTGGATATCTTTAGTGGTTACAACCAAATACAAATTGCACCCAATTACCAAGATAAGACAACATTCACATGTCCTTTGGGAAAATATTGTTACTGAGTATTTCCCTGTGGTCTATGTAATGCCCCTACTACATTTAAGAGAGTATTTTTAGGATTTTTATTTGATAGGATCCATGAAAATGTAGAGGTGTACATGGATGATTTTATTGTCTATGGTGGTACTTTTGAGGAGGAATTATCAAATATCAAAAAAAAAATTATAAGATTTCAAGAAAATAACCTTACATTGAGTAATAAAAAGTGCCACATGGTGCAAACTAAAGGAATACTTCTCAGTCATAACATATCTCGTGCAAGTATTCAAGTTGATCAAGAAAATATTAATTTACTATAAAAAATTCTTGTTCCAAACTCTCAAAAGTTTTTAAGAATCTTTTTGGGAATTGAAGTTTATTATAAACATTTTATTAAAAGAAGTTAGTTTCACCTTGATTTAAATTTCTTGCTAAGGACATTAACTTTTCCCAGGATGAACATTATCAAACTACCTTTGAGACACTCATGAAGAAGCTTTTCATAACACGAGTTCTAAGGGGACCCGATTGGTATATACCTTTCTATATCTCTGGTTATGCTTCTAACACAACTCTTGGGGCAGTGCTAGGACAAGAGTAAAACCATTCATTCTATATCATCTATTTTGTTAGTAAAAAAATGCTTTTTAATGAGCTAAACTATACAATAATAATAATAATAATAAAAAATTAGCAGTTGTGCATGCCATTAATAAATTTATACATAATTCAATGTGAGGTCTCATTCACATTGATCACTTTCCCATTAGGTACCTTATGAAGAAACCTATAACCAATGGTAGAATCACTAGATATTTTGTATCACTACAAGGATTCAATTTTACTATCTCAGATGGGTCTAGAAGGGAAACTGTAGTATATAACATTATTTCTAGAGTTCATAATGAAGGACATGTAATTCTTATAGATAAAAATTTTCCTACCTAGCATTTGTTTGCTATGATTATTAACTCTCCTTGGTTCAAGGATATAGCCAACTACCTAGCCATAGGGAAGTTCTCTCACCTAGGAAGAAACATAGAATCATTAGACACAATGCCTCCTATTCATGGATTGGAGGAGATATTTTCCATACCAAACTTGATTTAGTTTTCAGAATATATGTGTTAGAAGATGAGATGTATGATATGTTGAAGGTTTTCCGTAATGAACCATGTGTAGGGAACTTTGCTGACAGCAAAATTGGCTTCAAAATTCTTCACTCAAACTACTTTTGTCCTACTCATTTCAACGACACCAAGTATGTTCAAAAGTGTGACAACTTTCAATGCATGGGTCAACCAATAAAATCTAATGAGATGCCCTTAAAGCCATAGGTACTTCTTGAGCCCTTTGAAAAATGGGATCTTAATCTTGTAGGACCAATTACTCTAATTTCAAGAAGAAAAAGGTATATTTTGGTTTGTACATATTTTGTTACTAAATGATTAGAGACTAAATCTATTTTTCATGCTATTGAAAAATTTGTTACAAATTTTCTATATAAGGATATTTTCTACCATTTTGGTGTTCCAAAAGAAATTTTTAGAGATCAGGGAACATAACCCATGCCAAAGATCATGCAATCCATCACCAAAAAATGTTAAATCAAGCACCAAAATGTCTTCCACATATCATCCACAAGGTAATGGGAAAGTGGAATTTACCAAAAAATTCATTGAAGGAATATAAAATATTAAGATGCATCAAAAGGACTACAAAAATCAATTTGCTAAGGCACTTTGGGCCTATAGGACTACGTGGAGGAATATGACCAGGCTTACACCCTATGATTTATTATATGGAAAGCAAATTCTTTTGCTAGTCGATTTTTAGGTGAAAGCCTTCAGGATAGTATTTAAACTAGGCATGGATCTCTTAGACATCCAACAACACCCATTAGATGATATTAATGAGTCAGATGAGATATGTTAGGATTCCATTCAATGAAACACCCTCATCCAACAACAAATAACAAAGTGGCATGAAAAAAATATCCAAAAGAAGCAGTTCAAACTAGGGAAGACTCTCCTCTTTGACTCTAGATTCAAAACTTGCAAAGGAAAGCTCACTAGTCATTTGCTGGGTCCTTATGAAATTGAGAATGTATTTGAAAATGGCTCTATGAGGATAAAGACTATTAATGAATAAGAAATCCATTTTATGGTTAACAAATATAGGTTAACATGATATCATCAACCCATGACCAAAGAAAAATTTATTTAAGATGCATTATAGCTACTCGAAATGGCAATAGTGGGTAAGGAGGATACTCAACCTTCCCGTACTTCACTTTCATTTGTTTCTTTTTGTGTGTGAAAATAAAGAAAACAAAAAGGAAGAAAATAATATTAAAGAAAAAAAAGGCAAAAAGGGAAACAACAAAATTTTATTTAAGATGCATTATAGCTACTTGAAATGGAAATAGTGGGTAAGGAGGATACTAAACCTTCCCGTACTTCACTTTCATTTGTTTCTTTGTGTGTGTGTACATGTGTGTGAAAATAAAGAAAACAAAAGGGAAGAAAATATAAAATTAAATATATATATCTATATATATATATATATATATATATATATATATATATATATATATATATATATATATATATAAACAAATGTTCAACTGTGAAAACCAACCTTCTTGTGTAATTGAACCTGAAACCTATTTGAAGAGCAGGTAGACAAGATTTCTTTCAATAATTGTAGATCCCTTCATTTGCTTAGCTCTCTACTTTTACTTTAATTTTGTTTCTCTCAATTGTAAAGGTCAAACCTAGTGATTAGAATGACCTTCTTTTTTCAATTTAGATTAAGAGGATAATTTAGGTTTCAACCATTCTCTTGATGTTTGTGGACTTCACTAGCATAACATACTTAATAAGCCAACCCAAAGAAAATCAGGAGTACGTAAGAATTGGACCCTTCATAAGAAATATTGAAAGTGACTATGATACACAAGTAATCATCATTATGATCATTAGGAGAATATCCAAATTCATGATTGGTGCTCTAGAAATGACATCATCCTTAGAATTAATAAATATAAGCTTCAAAATTCATTGATCTCACCATTTCAACAAGATTGTCAATGGTTTCCGACATTTTATAGTAGTTACTGGATTTCTTGTAACATGATTTTTGAGAATGATTCCATAGCTTAAGTTTATTTTAAATGAAAATTAGCTCCAATTCCATGATTAGAGGTGCCCAAGTGACTCATGGCTCCTACTTCAACTCTCTGAGTAGTTTGTCTTCTTCAAAAACAAGGATTATTTCTCCCAAGATCAACACCAATAGTCAATATCGTTCAAATCTTCTCAAAACTTGTCCATCAAAACTTGTTGCATCCCCCTCACAGCCTGTTTCATTGGACTTGGTCTAGCTGCAGGCTGAGCAGCTCCCTCAAGAAATTGGGAAATTCTGGAGGGGAACTAGCCTTCCCTCCATATATTGCGAAATTCTGTCTAGCAACCTGCTAGGCTCTAGAATTGCGCAAATCTTCCTATCACTGTTCACACGCAAAATTGCACAATTCCTCCCAGCAGGTCTGCTCAACCTAGAAATTGCACAATTCTGGGCTGTAGTCAGCTTCTCAGCCCATAAATTGCATAATTCTAGGCCACATTCAGTTGCTTTGCCCAGAAATTGCACAATCTCTCTAGGCAACTAGCCCAACTCCCTCCCAGAAATGCGCATTTTTTCCTCCCAGCTGAGAAGACTGTTGCATGTGCAGTTGAGTTGACCGGTTCCCTCCGGGACTGAGAAAAACTGATTTTCATGCATGGGATGCTTCTCCCAAGGCAGCATGCAAAGGCATCCCTTGATTCAGGGATATACTTTTAGCAGTTGGAGGTTGCATGCAAGGATCATTTCAGAAACCTCTCACCAAGTGTTGCTCTTCCTAGATTTTTGGTATGCACATCACATCTTTGATTTTATCAAAACTCATGAACCAGATGCTACAGAGCTCTTTCCTCACATTAACCTTGAAACTCTAACATCCCAGATTGCATCTAGGAGTCGTTGGCACATTCATCTCAGCTGTCTTGGGGTAGGCCCGCCTTTCATGTGTTGTGTTGCATTTCTATCGCTTTTTCTGTTTCGCTTTGTGTGATTGATGTCTGCTTGATTTCAGTGAGAGCTTGTTGTCATTTTGATGCATGTTAGCTTGTAGAAGCACCATTTTAGTTGTCGTTCACATCTCACAATTGTCACATGCATGACACTATTTTGCACGGACGGTAATCATTGTGGCGACTCGCTTCACACACATGCATGCTTTCCCATTTTCTAAATCCCGCGCTTGTTGTTTGCATGAATGATCATTCACTCTTGTTTGCATTCATCTCATCATGCATTAAAACTTCTCATGTTTTCACTCGCTCCTCGACTGGTTTGGGCCGCCTTGGCCTAGACCATGCCTTGCCCAGTTAGCACTCCGCATTTACAGAAGTGAAGGCTCTGCCTTCCCTCCAGAAATTGCACAATTTTAGCCAAGCATTGGCCTACAAGAATGGATTGCACAATTCTTGGAGGGAGTGTCCTGTTGGCCACAGAAAAACTACGTAATGTAGTTTGTTGGTTGCATGTCACTGCTCACTGAAATTGCGCATTGCACAGCTTCAATCCTCAGCAGGTCAGGCTAGACTATGCATTGTGTAGTTCCAGTAGTTAGTCAGCCTAATGACAGCTCAGACTATGCCTTGCATAGTTTTGGCAGTCAATCTCCTGATCTCTCAGCAGAAATTGTGCTTCCTTCATGATCAATCACAAAGGTATGTTGGAAGTCAGTTCTCAAGTTCATTTTGGTTTTCGGCTGATAGATTGCTTGCCATGAGTGTTTCCATGTCTCCAGGTATTGCAGGTGTTCATATTCCTCTTAGCAGCATAGGTACAATGGTTTCCAATACAACAGAGTTGAAGACACCGTTCAGAGCACACTTGGGGATGCAGTTGATTAAGTGTCTATGAACTTGCCTACCCATGAAGACATTGAGTTGTTCGTAGACAAGTACATCAAGATATGACGAAACAAGCATCATGACAAGCAACACCATCAACAACAGATGAAGGAAACATACCAGATGCGATGAACATAACAAGAATTTTGTTAACAACACAAAGGTGGAGCAAAGTTACAGACTCAAGCAAATCCACTTGTGATGAAAGCAACTTTGGAGACTTAGGCTTGAGGTGACGACATGACATGAAGATCATGTGAAGGAAAAGAAAGAAACAGAGAAGTAGTTGCATGTGCTGAAGCAGCAACTCAAGGAAGAACAGGAGCGGCATAGATGAGAGAATGAGTTACAGCAGGAACAGGTACAACACAGGGCACAACATGCACAGACGAATGAAATTGCACCCGTACAAGTTATAGATCCATCCCAGTAGCTTGTACGGAGTAGACAGCGTGAGAAGTGTTGTTGATCACATGCAAGGGAATTTAGCAACATGCATGCGATCCAACCCATTTGCCACACTCACCGAGGTGAAGACAATAAGAAAGTCCATATGGAGCTGAATATGCAGTTGATAATTGATGCGCATGACCACCAGAACACACTAGAAGATCAGCATGGACACTATACATTAGTGTGTTGTTGGTTCAGCTGCACACAAGAAGACCATGTGCATGCTAGCAGACTAGTTGGATAGATCAGCCATACCAATGCACCGGATGCAATGGAGGCAAGAGTTTGCTTCAGCAAGATGTCACCATTGAACGCATGCACACCATCATGGATGACCAAGCTTGGCATCAACTCACCACCTTCATCATCACAAGCATGTGAAAGAGTTGGTCTCACCACAATGGACCGAGTGTCACTGATGTCTTGCATGGCTTGCTCAAACCATATTGTCTCACATGGGCACATGTGCATTGTAATGTAACATATTTTTAAGTGGAAGTTCAAGTGTTGATAGTTGGATGTATCAATCATAGAGTAGATGAAGAGTCATGAGGGTAGTTGAACTATCACAAAGGGGAATCTCAAGGGCCACCCCAACCTTTGCTATAAAGAGTCCCTCATAACTCATTGTATAGGCTTTTGGTCAGCCAAGCTTCTAATAGGAGTATCTTAGAGAAATCTTGGATAGTATTGTAATGACCCTTGGCTTCTCCATTGTGCAGAGCTAGTATATCTATTTTGAGGAGCTGACGGTTGTGACTGTAACGTTCCACTATTGGGACTAGCAAGGGCACATGGATGTATTGTATGAATCAAACTTACACTTCTTAATATAATAGAGCCAACACGTTTTCATGCATATGTTGTTATTGTAGTTGTATTATTCTAGTTGTTGTAGCAATGTATGTTATTTCACTTACGCATTTTTGTATGAACTATTTTGTATGCAATTGTATGAATCTTGTTGCAGATTTGTTGTTGGTTTTAACATCACTTTGGATTCCCAGCTATCTTGCTTTCCAGCCGGTGATGCATTTTTTCTTGTGTGTTCCCTTCCAAGTCGAGTATTATGACAAGTTTCCAAGGGGCGCACTCACCTGACCCTTTTTATTTTAGAACCTATCATGCACCTTCCTTGACTTACTATAGCTATCACACCCTTGCTACCAACAAGGACATCTTACTTTCCTTTGTGAAAAATCGTGGTCAAGGCATTACCGTATGACCCACTCCTTGGACTCCTACACCAAATGGTCTAAGGTCTAATTGGGACTTCTTATCGGGGAAATCCCCTTACATGTTGGTGGGTCCAGCACCGTCAACATTTCTGGCTCTAGAAGGTAGGCTATATGAAAATTTGAGCCCCCATCATCTGTTTTGAAACTTCACACATCTATCATGGAGTTTGTTATAGTTCGCCCTCCGAAATGTCTATCCAATGGACATATCTTTCATGTCGAGAGGGAGTTCTGGGATCACTTGTCACAACTCACGTATGATGGTGAAGGCAAAGTGGCCTGGCCTGAGCACTTATATCACTTCCATGTGCTCATGCAGAGCATGGAAAATTTTAATGAAACAGAGGTTTGTTCGCTTCTCACACACACACTTTGTGACCACCCATCACAATGGTATGGTAGACTACCTCATAACTCTGTGCACTCATTCAAGTAGTTCAACGATCTAATCGAATCTGTTTTCCACCATTTTGATCCTGAAGTGCTTGATAAAAAATTGCTAAAACAATGGAAGGCCCTACACAAATCACGTATGGAGTTTTCAGAGTAATTCTGTTTATTCATGTTTCAAGCCATGAAAAGTCAAATGAAATTTTAGTATCTAATGAACAGATTCAAATACTACCCTATCCAAAATTTCAATCCCAAGAATAAGTTCAAGCTTAAATCTTGCTCATCATAATTCGATGATGGAGATGCACAATCACAGAGGGACACGATCACTGTCACATGTGACTTTCCGCCGTCCCCTCATCAAACAGCTCCACCATCATAGAGCGATGTGGGAGAGCATGCACACACATCTGTTCAACCATTACATCCTCCCGACATCACTCCTTCTGATTTTTGTGTAGAATTGGTTATGAGTCCCATACCTCGTCACATGTATTTTGTACCTCAACCTCCGTCTTCGAACTGGGATAATCCTCCGAATGACATTGTCTTGTGTTCTTCCATTTTAGACTCTACACCTATTTTGATCAAGGATCGATCTATCAACGGAGTTTTTGTTGCACAACCAACATGCGTTTTCATTCATGAAGAGTATGACTAGGATCTTGAGCATCAGTAGAGAACCATCTCTATCTGTTTGTACCTCCATTTTTTCCTAACCTCCTTGGTGATCCTGCCATCCCAGATTTTTCATGTGTATCTCCATCCACGGAAGCACCCATTTTTGATCATTCGTAGGACACACCGGATGTCAGTCCATCATCTAATAATGGAGAGGACCAATCATTCTTTGAACATCCACTTGATTTTTCATCTCTCTTTTCCCGAAACATAGAGGATGAACATTCTTGATTCTCATCTACCCCTCCGTGTCATTCATTAAATCATGAGGATGTTGACCAACATCCTGATTTTTCTGATCTTGGTTGTCCTGATCTCTTTACCTCATCATCTAATCACAATGTTGATTCACTCATTGTTAATCCATCTAAGCCATTGGTCTATGATGATCCATTTGTCAACGAAGTTGAAACCCCCCAGATTGTCGAGGCACTTCAGCCTAAGCTGATGGTTATGTCAGGCCCTCATTGTCCTGAGGTTGGTTTCACTTTTTATCAAGAAATTTTTCAACCACCCAAGGCTCCTCATCGCTCATCTGTATGCATTGAAGAACAATACAACACTCAAATTTCATTCCTCCACTCGAACTACACGACGCCATCGCTCATGCATTGGAGGAATCTTATATAGCAAGCACATGTGCAGGCCACAAGTTGTCTTTATTTCTTTAGTTTGCTTGGATGTCACAGTCAAGAGTGTTCATATGCTTTCCATCTTCATGTAGTGTCACACAATGTCATGGTATGTCCACAAAATCCAGGTCATGCACTTCCACTCATTTTTTTCTAGTAGAAGCTTGTAAGCTCGAAGTGTGTCTGTCTTCATTGTTGAATCTTTCACATCTGCTGGTTCGCACAGTCATGTTGTTTCCAGACCAAGCCTTCACCAACATGGTTCAACCAATGTGTCAGTGGCTGCATTGGAAATATCACTTCAAGTGATCAGGCCCATGCACCGTTAGCTTAGGAGTAGAAGTATTATTTGCTTTCAGTTTGATTTCTTGCATGCTTGTTTTATTTCTTAATTGTTTTCTTGTTTGTGTGCTTTCTTGTTTTCTTACTCATTTTGATTTTGCATTTACTTCTACTTCTGCTTTGCTTTATTGTTTTTTTGCTTATTTTTGTTCGTAGGTTATTTTCACATGAAACCATGCATGACTCTTGAAACAAGCTTGGTAAAGTACAAGAGGCCTTGTGCAACTATCACTACTTGGTTATCTGTCATCCTGCCTCTGTATGAAGAACTTGTTACTTTTAGTCCATGATACGTTGATGGAAAATACGTACTGTTCGAAATGAACCTTGGTGAAAACACAACGCTTGCATGCTAACTAGTATCACCTACACTAGTCGATTGTTTTTGGGTTAACCCTTGTCAGCTCTCTCAAGTAGAGTAAGGTGAGGGGGAAAACAATAATAGGCACGTCAGAAGTATATAATAAACTACTTCTCTGAAGGAACAACCTCTTTTTCTCTCAATAAGTCAAGATCCCTCTTCCACCCCCGAAATGAAGAAGTGCTATGCATAGTTATGAAAAAATGAAAAAAATGAAAAGTGAAATATAAAAAAAAATAAAAATAAAAAATGAATAAGGCGAAAGAAGAGAAAGGTTTCCTGCGCAGAGTAGTGATGCAAGTAACCCCACCGGGGTATTGTCTAGGCTCGCTGGCAGCTGAGTGATGCTTGTGTTCCTGCATGACTCCATTGGGGTATTGTCTAGGCCTATTGGCAACGAAGCAACACCAGAGATAAAACTAAGACTCTGACAGCTATATTGCTTGTGCACCAATATACCCCTCAACCCCAATCAAAAAAATTGTGTTGCCTTGGCTTGGAATATGTGTCAACCGACCAAGAGCTTGGCATATGCTACATCTTACAATCAATCAAGGGTGGAAACAAAGACAAACTGAGAACTGAACAATACTTCCAGAGGTGTTAGACTTGATTTTCATGAACAAGGTACATTCAGAGAGTTGGAGTTCTACTAGTGTGCCACCAAGTGTTGTAGTAGCTACAATGACCCTTTAAAATTTTTCCTTATCTTCATTTTGGAGCCTCCATACCAACCTTTCATAGCAACATGTCTTGCATTGGCATGTACACAAGCTTCAGTGATTTTCTTGCAGAATAATATCTTGTCCATTAAAAGTTGTTACATCCCCCTCACAGGCTGTTTCACCGGACTTGGTCTAGCTGCAAGCTAAGCAGCTCCCTCAAGAAATTGTGCAATTCTAGAGGGGAACCAACCTTCCCTCTAGAAATTTCACAATTCTATCTGGTAGCCTGTTGGGCTCCATAATTGAACAAATATCCTTATCACTGTTCACTGGAAATATTGTGCAATTCCTCCCAGCAGAACTGCTGAACCGAGAAATTGTACAATTCTGGGCAGCAATCAGCTGCTCTGCCTAGAAATTTCACAAATCCCTCTGGGCAGCCAACCCAGCTCCCTCCCAGAAATGCGCATTTTTTCCTCCCAACTGAGCAGACTGTTGCATGTGTAGTTGAGTTGACTGGTTCCCTCCAGGATTGAGAAAAAATGATTTGCATGCATGGGCTTCTTCTCCCAAGGCAGCATGCAAAGGCATCCCTTGATTCAGGGATCTACTTTTAGCCGCTGGAGGTTGCATGCAAGGATCATTTCAAAAACCTCTCACTAAGTGTCGCTCTTCCTAGATTTGGGGCATGTGTGTCACATCTTCAATTTTATCAAAACTCATGAACCATACATTGTAGAGCTCTTTCCTCACATCAAACTTCCATCTCTCACATCACATGCTACATCTAGGAGTCATCGACATATTTAGCTCATCTATCTTGGGGTAGGCCCGCCTTTCATGTCTTGTGTTTCATTTCTGTCGCTTTTTGTGTTTCACTTTGTGTGATTGTTGTCTGCTTCATTTCAGTGAGTGCTTATTGTTGTTTTGAAGCATGCTAGCTTGTAGAAGCACCATTTCAGTTTTCGTTCACATCTCACTGAAGTCACATGCATGACACTTTTTTACATGGACGGTCATTGTTGCAGCAACTCACTTCACACACATGCTTGCTTTCTCTTTTTTTGGATCCTCCACTTGTTGTTTGCATGAATGATCATTCACTCTTATTTGCACTCATCTCATCATGCATTCACTCTTCCCATGTTTTCAGTCACCCATCGGCCAGACTGGGTTGCCTTGGCCTGGACCGTGCCTTGCTTGGCTAGCACTCGCATTTCCAGAAATGAAGGCTCTGCCTTCGCTCCATAAATTTCATAAGTCTAGCAAGGCACTGACCTCCAGGCATGCATTGTGTAATTCTTGGAGGGAGTGTCCTATTGGCCCCAAAAACTGCACAAAGCAGTTTGCTGGTTGCGTGTCACTACTCATTGAAATTGCACATTTCGCAGTTTCAGTCCTCAGTAGGCCAGGCTGGAATGTGCATTGTGCAGTTCCAATAGTCAACCAACCTACTAACAGGCCAGAGTGTTCCTTGCGTAGTTTTGGCAGTCAGTCTACTGACCTCCCGATGGAAATTACAAAACCTTCATGATCAGTCACACAGGTATGTTGCAAGTCAGTTCTCAAGTTCATTTTGGTTTTCGACTGACAGATTTCTTACCATGAGTGTTTCCATCTCTCTAGGTATCGCAGGTTTTCATATTCCTCTTAACAGAACAAGTACAATGGTTTCTAGGAGAGCAGAGTTGAAGACATCATTCAGAGCACACGTGGGGATGCAGTCAATCAAGTGTCTATGAACTTGCCTACCAACGAAGACATCGAGTTGTTCATAGACAAGGACATCAAGATATCACAATAGTGACATCAAAACAAGCAACACCATCAACAACAGCTGAAGGCAACATACCGAATGTAATGAACACAAGCCAAATTTTGTTGATAACATAGAGGTGGAGCAAAGTTGTAGGCTCAAGTAGATTGACTTATGATGAAAGAAACTTTTGAGACTCAGGCTATGAGGTGACAACGTGACATGAAGATCGCGCCGAAGGTAGAGAACGGAATAGAGAAGGAGTTTCATGTGTTAAAGCAACAACTCAAGCAAGAATAGGAGCTACATAGATGAGAGAATGAGTTGCAATAGGAATAGGTACAATAAGAGGTGCAACATGCATATACGGATGAAACTACTCTCGTACAAGTTATAGATCCATCCTAGCAGCTAGTACGGAGTAGACAAGGTGAGAAGTGCTTTTGATCACATGCAAGGGAATTCAACAACATGCATGTCAATTGTGTGCAATCATTCGATCTAACCCATTTGGCACACTCACCGAGGCGAAGACAATAAGAAAGTCTGACTAGAGCTAAATGTGCAGTTGACAGCTGATGCACATGACCACCAGCATGCACTGGAAGATCAGCACAGACACTATACATTAGTGTGTTGTCGATTTGGCCACACCCAAGAATACCATGCACATGCTAGCAAATGAGTTGGTGGAGTAGCCATACCAATGCATTGGATGCCATGGAGGCAAGAGTTCGCTTCATCAAGGTGTCACCATTGAGCGCATGCACGCCATCACGGACGACCAAGCTTGGCATCAACTCACCACCTTCACCATCACAAGCATGTCAATGAGTTGGTCTCACCACAATGGACCGAGTGTCAATGATGTCTTACATGGCTTACTCAAGCCATATTGTCTCACATGGGCACATGTGCATTGTAATGTAACGTCTTGTCAAGTGGAAGTTCAAGTGCCGATAGTTGGATGTAATAGTCATAGAGTAGATGAAGAGTCATGAGGGTAGTTGAACTATCACAAAGGGGAATGTCAAGGGCCACCCAACCCTTTGCTATAAATAGTCCCTCATAACTCATTGTATAGGCTTTTGGTCAGCCATGCTTCTGATAAGAGTATCTTAGAGAAAGCTTTGACAATATTGTAACAAGCCTTGGCTTCTCCACTATGCAGAGCTAGTATATCTCTTTCGAGGAGCTAGCGGTTGTGGCTTTAACGTTCCACTATTGGGACTAGCAGGGGCACATGGATGTATTGTATGACTAGAACTTACACTTCTTAATATAACAAAGCCTACACATTTTCATGCATATGTTGTTATTGTAGTTGGACTATTCTGGTTGCTGTAGCAATGTATGCTATTTAACTTACGCATTTGTGTATGAACTATTTTGTATGCAATGAAAACTGTGGAATATCTAAGTGTAGATTCTAAAAAACCTAACCACAGAAATCTACAATCCATTATGTATGAATCTTGTTGCAGATGTGTTGTTGGTTTGAAAATAACTTTGGATTTCCAGTTATCTTTCCTTCCAGCCGATGATGCATCTTTGCTCGTGTGTTCCCTTCCAAGCTGAGTACTATTATAGGTTTCGAAAAGGTGCACTCACCCCACCTTTTTTTGTTAGAACCTCTCATGCACCTTCCTTGACTTATTGTAGCTATCACACCCTTGCTACCAACAGGGACATCTTACTTTCCTCTGTGTGAAATCGCGGTCAAGGCATTACCGTATGACCCACTGCTAGGATTGCTACAACAAATGGTTTGAGGTCTAATTGGGGCTTCTTACCGAGAAGATCACCTGACATGTTGGCGGGTCCAGTACCATCAACATTTCTGGCACTAGAAGGAGGGCCTAGATGACAAGCTGAGCCCTCATCATCTATTTTGAATCTTCGCACATCTATCATGGAGTTTCTTATAGTTCATCCTCCGAAATTTCTGTCCAACAAACATATCTTTCACGTTGAGAGGGAGTTAAGGTATCACTTGTCACAACTCACGTATGATGGTGAAGGTGAAGTGGCCTGTCCTGAGCACTTATATGACTTCCATGCGCTCATGCAGAGCATGGAATATTTTAATGAAATAGAGGTCTGTTCGCTACTCGCACAAACACTTCGTGACCACCCATCATAATGGTGTGGCACACTACATCATAATTTAGTGCACTCATTCAAGCAGTTCAGTGATCTAATTGAATCTGTTTTCCAACATTTTGATCCTAAAGTTCTTGATAAAAAATTGTTAAAACAACGGAAGACCCCACATGAATCACCTATGGATTTTTCGGAGCACTTCCGTCTATTCATGTTTCAAGCCCCAAAAAATCAGATGAAATTTTAGTATCTCATGGATAGATTCAAATACTGGCCTATCCAATCTGTCAATCCCAACAAGAATTTCAAGCTTAAACCACACTCAGCATACTTTGGTGATGGAGCTGCACAATCATAGACGGACACAGTCGCTGTCACAAGTGATTGTCCTTCATCCCCTCATCAAACAGCTCCACCATCGCAGAGTGATGTGGGAGAACAGGGAAACACATTTGTTCAACCATCACATCCTCCCAACATTGCTCCTTCCAATTTTTGTAGAATTGGTTGTGATTCCCATACCTCGTCACATGTATTTTGTACCTCAACCTCCATCTTCAAACTAGGATAATCCTCCAGATGACATCGCCTTGTGTTCTTCCATTCTAGACTCTACAATTTTTTTGAACGAGGATCAATCTATCGACGGAGTTGGTGTTGCACAATCAACATGCATTGTCATTCACACAGAGTATGACTCGTAGCTTGAGCATCCACCGGCAATAGAGAACCATCCCTCTTTGTTTGTACCTCCTCCATTTTTTCCTAGCCTCCTTGGTGATCTTTCCATCCCGGATTTTTCATGTGTATCTCAATCCACAGAAGCACCCATTGTTGATCATTCACAGGACACACCGGATGTCAGTCCATCATCTTATAACACAGAGGACCAATCATTCTTTTAACATCCACTTGATTTGTCATCTATCTTTTCCGGAAATGCAAAGGATGAACATTGTTGCTTCTCATCGACCCCTTTGTGTGATTCATCAAATCATGAGGATGCCGACCAACATCCTGAGTTTTTTGATCTTGGTTGTCGTGATCCCTTTACCTCATCGTTTGATCACAATGTTGATTCACTCGTTATTAATCCATCTGAGCTATTGGTCTACGACGATCCATCTGTCAACAAAGTCAAAACCCCCCAGACTGTCGAGGCACTTCAGCCCAAGCTGATGGTTATGTTAGGCCATCATTGTCCTAAGGTTGGTTTCACTTATGATCGAAATTGTTCAAACACCCAAAGGTCCTCATCAATCATCTATATGCATTGAAGAACAATCCAACACTCAGATTTCTTTTTCTCCACTCAAACTACAAGATCCGATTTCTCATCCATTGGAGGAATCTTACACAGAAAGCATGTGTGTGCGACACAACTTGTCATTGTTTCTTTCATTTGCTTGCATGTCACAGTCAAGAGTATGCATATGCTTAACATCTACATGTAGTGTCACACAGCGTCATGGTATTTCCAAGGACTGCAGGTCATGCACTTCCACTCATTTTTGTCCAGTGGATGCTTGTAAGCTCATAGTGTGTCTGTCTTCATTGGTTAATCTTTCACATCTGCTAGTTCATGTAGCCGTGTTTTTTGTGGACCAAGCCTTCACCAACATGGGTCAACCAATGCACCGGTGGCTACATTGGAAATATCACTTCAAGTGATTAGGCCCATGCACTATTAGCTTAGGAGTAGGAGTAGTGTTTTCTTTCAGTTTGATTGCTTGCATACTTGTTTGTTTTCTTACTTTGTTTGCTTGTTTGTGTGCTTGGTTGTTTGCTTACTCGCTTTGCTTTGGCATTTACTTCTGCTTTGCTTTGTTGTTTGTTTTCTTGTTTTTGTTCGTAGTTTAGTCATGAAACCATGCATGACTCTTGAAACAAGCTTGGTAAAGTACAAGTGGCCTTGTGCAGCTACCACTACTTGGTTATCTGTCATCCCGCCTCTGTATGAAGAACTTGTTAATTTAAGTCCATGATACGTCGATGGAAAATACATACTATTTGAAATGAACCTTGGCGAAAACACAACGCTTGTGCACTAACTAGTGTCACCTACTCTAGTCGGTTGTTTTTGGGTTAACACTTGTCAGCTCAGTCAAGTAGAGTAAGGTGAGGGGGAAAACGTTAATAGGAATGTCAGAAGTATATAATAAACTACTTGTCTGAAGGAACAACCTCTTTTTCTCTCAATAATTCAGGATCCATCTTCTGCCCCCGAAATGAATAAGTGTTATGCACAATTATGAAAAAATGAAAAAAAATGAAAGGTGAAAAATAAAAAAATAAAAATAAAAGATGAATAAGGTGAAAGAAGAGAAATGCTTCCTATGCGGAGAGGTGATGCAAATAACTCCGTCAGGGTACTATCCAGGCCTATTAGAAACGGAGCAACACTAGAGATTAAACTAAGACTCGGACAACTATACTGGTTGTGCACCAATATACCCCTCAACCCCAATCAAAATAATTGTGTTGCCTTGGATTGGAATATGTGTCAACCGAGCAAGAGCTTGGCATATGCTACATCTTACAATCAAGAAAGTGTGGAAACCAAGACAAACTGAGAACTGAACAATACTTTTGGAGGTGTTAGACTTGCTTTTCATGAACAAGGTCTATTTAGAGAGATGGATTTCTACCAGCGTGTCACCAAGTGTTGTAGCAGCGATAACCACCCTTCAAAATTTTACCTTAGCTTCGTTTTGGAGCCTCCCTACCAACCTTTCATAGCAGTATGTCTTTCCTTGGCAAGTACACAAGCTTGAGTGATTTTCTTGTAGAATGATAGCCTGTCCATCAAAACTTGTTGCATTCCCCTCACAACTTGTTTCAATGGACTTGGTCCAGCTACAGGCTAAGCAGCTCCCTCCGGAAATTGCGCAGTTCTGTTTGGCAGCCTGCTGGGCTCCATAATTGCACAAATCAACCTCTCATTGTTCACTAGAAAAATTGCGCAATTCCTCCCAGCAGGACTGCTCAGCCTAGAAATTGTGGAATTTTGGGTAGCAGTCAACTACTCTACCTAGAAATTTTGTAATCCCTCTAGGCAGCCAACCCAACTCCCTCCCAGAAATGCACATTTTTTCCTCTCAACTGAGTAGACTACTGCATGTGCAGTTGAGTTGACCGGTTCCCTCCGGGACTAAGAAAAATTGATTTGCATGCGTGGGCTGCTTCTCCCAAGGCAACATGCAAGGCATCCCTTGATTCAAGGATCTAATTTTAGCAGCTCGAGGTTGCATGCAAGGATCATTTTAGAAACCTCTCACCGAGTGTCGCATCTTTGATTTTATAAAACTCATGAACCAGACGTTGCAGAGATATTTCCTCACATCGACCTTGCATCTCTGACATCCCACGCTGCATCTAGGAGTCGTCAGCACATTTAACTCAGCTGTCTTGGGGTAGGCCCACCTTTCATGTCTTGTGTTGCATTTCTGTCGCTTTCTGTGTTTCAATTTGTGTGATTGTTGTCTGCTTGATTTCAGTGAGCACTTGTTGCCTTTTTTAAGCATGTTAGCTTGAAGAAGCATTGTTTTAGTTTTTGTTCACATCTCACTGCACTCACAGGCATGACACTGTTTTGCACGGACGATCGTCGTTGCAGCGACTCGCTTCACACACATGCATGCTTTCTCGTTTTCTAAATCTTGCGCTTATTGTTTGCATGAATGATCATTCACTCTTCTTTGCACTCATCTCATCATGCATTCACTCTTCTCATGTTTTCAGTGGCCCGTCAGCTGGACTAGACTACCTTGGCCCGGACTGTGCCTTGCCCAGCTAGCACTGCGCATTTCTAGAAGCAAAGGCTATGCCTTCCCTCCATAAATTGCACAAGTCTAGCTAGGCACTGACCTCCAGGCATGCATTGCAAAATTCTTGGAGGGAGTGTCCTGTTGGCCCTAGAAATTGCGCAATACAGTTTGCTGGTTGCATTTCACTACTCACTAAAATTTCACATTGCGCAGTTTCATTCCTTAGCAAGCCAGGCTAGACTATGCATTATGTAGTTACAACAGTTAGTTAGCCTACTGATAGACTAGACTTTGCCTTGCAAAATTTTGGCAGTTATTCTCCTGACCTCTCGGCAGAAATTGCGCAACCTTCATGATCAGTCGCACATGTATGTTGCAAGTCAGTTCTCAAGTTGTTGGGTGTGGAGCCTGATTATCTTCTATATTCAAAGGTATCGCCACATAGGACCCCAGTTCGAAATGGGGGCGGCAGCGCCGCTCGTAAAATATTCGCTGCAGGGGGGGCGGCTGCGACCTTTGGGAGCCCACCCCTGGCGGGGGGTTTCGGGGGCAGCGCCCCCGAAGCTAAAAACAACTGTAAAATTGCCTTGTAAAAGTATAGTAATTTCTATTCAATCTGGGCCGTTCATTAGGCGGATGATCTGAGGGTAGAACTTATGTTTAGTTTAGGGATTTTTGCCCTAGAAGGCAACCCCTCTCTTTGTATGAGGGTATTGTATTTGAGGCTGTGTGATAGATGTGTATTCTGTGAGTGAGAAACAGAGAGGTGAGACTATAAGAGAAAACAGAGGATATTACAGCGGATTTGCTGTAGGTTGGGTCTCTTCATTTTGCTAGATAATAGAAAGGAAGGACTGGCTGTTAGGGGTGGACGTAACCCAAACTGGGTGAACCACGTATATCTGTGTCTCTCTTGTTTTGTGCGTTTTCTGTGATTATATTTCTGCAATATTTTATGTGTTCCATTGCTCCGTAATATATAATTTTCTAACAACTGGTATCAGAGCCAAAGGTCTATTTGGCTGATAAACTCGCAGGAAAGAAGGGTTCTTGGTTCGAGCGGGAGCAATGGCGAAAGATGGTAAGTTTAGGGTCGAGAAATTTAACGGCCAAAACTTCTCGCTATGGAAGATGCAGATGGAAGATTATCTGTATCAGAAAGATCTATACCTACCATTGGGCGGAAAAACAAAGATGCCGACGGGTATGAAAGACGAAGAATGGAACCTTCTCGATAGAAAGGCCCTCGGAACAATACGGTTGTGCCTTGCTGCGTCAGTTGCCTTCAACATTTTGAAGGAAACCACGACAGAGGGTTTGACGCAGACGTTGTCGAAACTATATGAAAATCCCTCGGCCTCAAACAAGGTATTTCTTATGAAACAGTTATTTAATATGAATATGTCGGAAGGTGGATCTGTTGCAAACCATTTAAATGATTTTAATACAGTTACAACTCAGTTAAGTTCTGTAGGGGTAAACTTTGATGATGAAGTTAGAGCTCTGTTATTCTTGTGCTCATTACCAGAAAGTTGGAATGGTTTGGTAATGGCCATTAGTAACTCCGTTTCTGGATCTAGTACTTTAAAGTTTGATGATGTTGTCGGTGCTATCCTTAGCGAGGAAATGCGACGGAAAAGCTCCGGTGAGACATCGGGAAATGCTTTGAGTGCAGAGTCTAGAGGAAGAAAAATGGAAAGAGGAAAGAGCTCAGGATATCGCAGTAAATCAAGGAAAGGCAGATCCAAGTCCAGATCGGGGATAGTGTGCTGGAAATGTGGAAAGAAAGGACACCTAAAGAAAGGCTGTAGATCTCGGAAGGGAAAAGAAGGAGATGCACAGCAAGAAAACAATCATGAAGCAAATGTGATAGGTGAGGTGTTACAAGATGCTTTGATTCTTTCTTTCGAAAATATTACTGATTCCTGGGTGGTAGATTCAGGGGCTTCATTCCATGCCACACCTGATAAGAAATACTTTCATGACTATGTTCAAGGATATTTTGGACAAGTTTGTTTGGGTGATAATAAACCCTATAAAATCGTTGGAATGGGTAAGGTTCTTGTAAAACAGCAGAATGGAAACCAATGGCTATTAAAGGAGGTAAGGCATGTTCCAGATCTAAAGAAAAATCTGATTTCAACAGGGCAGTTAGGCGGTGAAGGTTGTGTGACAACTTTCATAGATAAAGCTTGGAAGGTCACCAAAGGAGCACTGGTAATAGAAAAAGGCGAAAAGGTTGGTACATTGTATTTATGCAATGGTATTTCTAACTCTGTTAATGCTTTAACTTCCAAAGGAGCAGATGCAGCATTATGGCATCATAGGCTCGGACACGAGTGAAAAGGGGATGAAGATTCTTCACTCAAGGAATTTGTTGCCAGGTTTGAAGAATGTTGATTTGGACTTCTGTGAGAATTGCATTTATGGAAAACAGAAGAGAGTCAGATTTCTCAGAGTTGGGAAAGAAAAGAAGAATGAAAAATTAGAGCTTGTTCATAAAGATGTATGGGGACCTGCTCAGGTATCATCTCTCAGTGGCTCTCGTTATTATGTTACTTTTATTGATGATGCAACTAGAAAAACTTGGATTTATTGTATTAAGAATAAATCTGATGTATTTGATACTTTCAAGAAATGGAAAGCTTTGGTTGAGATTGAGACAGGAAAGAAATTGAAGTGTCTTAGATCAGACAATGGAGGTGAATATTGCAGCAAAGAGTTTGATAGGTACTGTTCAGAGCATGGAATTCGCAGAGAGAAGACAGTTCCAAGAACAGCACAAGAAAATGGTGTGTTAGAAAGGATGAACAGAACAATCATGGAGCGTGCAAGGTGCATGAGATTGCATGCAGGATTGCCTTTCCAGTTTTGGGCAGATGCTGTAGATACTGCTGTTTATCTAATAAACAGAGGGCCTTCAAGTTCCTTGGATGGTGGTGTTCCAGAGGAAGCATGGACAGGTAAAAAGGTAAACTACTCTATTTTAAAGCCTTTTGGTTGTGAGGCCTTTGTCCATATTGATAAAGAAAATAGAACAAAGCTTGAGGCAAAGTCAAAGAAATGTACCTTTATTGGATATGGTGTTAATGATTTTGGTTACCGCTTATATGATTATGAAAATCACAAAATCATTAGGAGCAGAGATGTAATATTCAATGAAAAGGTCTTGTATAAGAATCAGTTGCAGGAAAAGAAACAGGAAAAGGAAAACAAGGAATACGCAGTTCTTGATGAAATCACTGAAAAAGTAAAGGTGCCTGAAAATAATAATAATCAACAACCACAACAACAGCAACCACCACAACAACAACAGGCACCCCAAACACCTGAAAGTGGTGTTAGAAGAACTACCAGGATAGGTAGACCCCCTGAATGATACTCTCCTTCATTATATTATTTATTGTTGACTGATTCCAGTGAACTCGAATGTTATGAAGAAGCAATGTAGGTTGAAAGCAGGAAGAAGTGGGAGGTAGCCATGGAAGAAGAGATGGACTCCTTAATGCATAACCATACTTGGGATTTAGTCAGGTTGCCTGTAGGAAAAACTACATTGAAGAATAAATGGGTTTACAGGCTGAAGGAAGAAGATGGAGGAAAACAGAGGTATAAAGCTAGACTTGTGGTGAAGGGGTTTGCACAAAAGAAAGGTATTGATTTTGATGAAATATTTTCTCCTGTTGTTAAAATGACTTCAATCAGAACTATTTTAAGTCTTGTAGCAGCTGAAGATTTGCATCTTGAGCAGTTAGATGTAATGAAAACCTTTCTCCATGGGGATTTGGAGGAAGAGATATATATGCAACAGCCGCAAGGATATGAGGTGAAAGGGAAGGAGAAACTAGTGTGCAGGTTGAAGAAGAGCTTGTATGGCTTAAAACAGGCTCCAAGGCAGTGGTATCTAAAATTTGACAAGTTTATGTCTGAACAAGGTTATACTAGATGTCACTCTGATCATTGTGTTTATTTGAAAAAGCAAAATGATGGCAGCTATATTATATTGTTATTGTATGTAGATGACATGCTTGTTGCAGGATCTAACATGCAGGAAATAAATGTGCTCAAAAGAAAATTGGCAAATTCATTTGCAATGAAGGATTTGGGAGCTGCAAAACAAATCCTTGGTATGAGAATAACTAGAGACAGAAAAAATCGTAAATTAACATTGTCTCAGAATGAGTACATACAAAAGGTGTTGAAAAGATTTAACATGCACAATGCAAAACCAGTTAGTACACCTTTTGCTAGCCATTTCAAACTTAGCAAGGAAATGTACCCAAAGACCCAAGAAGACATGGATTATATGTCTAAAGTTCCATATGCATCAGCAGTTGGAAGCTTAATGTATGCAATGGTCTGCACAAGGCCTAATATTGCACATGCAGTGGGAGTTGTAAGCAGGTACATGAACAATCCAGGAAAGGAACATTGGATGGCAGTGAAATGGATTCTCAGATATTTGAAAGGTACCACAAATCAAGCATTATGCTTTGGTGGTTCAAACATCTCCCTACAAGGATATGTTGATGCAGATATGGCAGGTGACAGAGATAACAGGAGGAGCACTACAGGATATGTATTTACTATTGGAGGAACAACTATCAGTTGGGTTTCAAAAATCCAAAGTGTTGTTGCACTTTCAACAACAGAAGCAGAGTATGTTGCTGCTACAAAGGCTAGTAAAGAAATGATTTGGTTACAAAGGTTTATGGGTGAATTGGGTAAGAAGCATGATATGGGCACGTTATACAGTGATATCCAAAGTGCCATTCATCTTGCAAAGAACTCAACATTTCATTCCAGGACTAAACACATACAGCTCAAGTACCATTTCATACGATCAGTGTTGGAAGATGGAGAGTTGAAGCTGGAAAAGATACACACTAGCCAGAATCCTGCAGATATGCTAACAAAAGTTGTAACCAGGGAGAAACTGAGAATATGCTCAGTTTCAGTTGGTCTTCAAGGATGATGATGAAGATTAGAAACAGCCAGGTCCAAAGAGGAGTCATTGTCTAGCAAATGGAGCAGCGGTGGAGTTGCTACAATCAGTCTCCAAGTGGGAGATTGTTGGGTGTGGAGCCTGATTATCTTCTATATTCAAAGGTATCGCCACATAGGATCCCAGTTCGAAATGGGGGCGACAGCACTGCCCGTAAAATATTCGCTGCAGGGGGGGTCCAGGGGGGGTGGCTGCGACCTTTGGGAGCCCCTCCTGGCAGGGGGGTTTCGGGGGCAGCACCCCCGAAGCTAAAAACAGCTGTAAAATTGCCTTGTAAAAGTATAGTAATTTCTAGTCAATCTGGGCCATTCATTAGGGGGATGATCTGATGGTAGAACTTATGTTTAGTTTAGGGATTTTTGCCCTAGAAGGCAACCCATCTCTTTGTATGAGGGTATTGTATTTGAGGCTGTGTGATAGATGTGTATTCTGTGAGCGAGAAACAGAGAGGTGAGACTGTGAGAGAAAACAGAGGATATTACAGCGGATTTGCTGTAGGTTGTGTCTCTTCATTTTGATGGATAATAGAAAGGAAGGACTGGCTGTTAGGGGTGGACGTAGCCCAAACTAGGTGAACCACGTATATCTGTGTCTCTCTTGTTTTGTGCGTTTCCTGTGATTATATTTCTGCAATATTTTATGTGTTCCATTGCTCCATAATATATAATTTTTTAACACAAGTTTGTTTTGGTTTTTGACTGATAGATTGCTTGCCATGATTGTTTCCATGTCTCCAAGTATCATAGGTGTTCATCTTCCTCTCAACATCACAGGTACCCACGAAGACATCGAGTTGTTCATAGACAAGGACATGAAGATATGACAGCAACAACATCACAACAAGCAACACCATCAACAACAGATGAAGGCAACATACCAGATGCAACGAATGCAAGAGGATGTACGTTGAAAACACAAAGGTGGAGCAAAGTTGTAGGCTCAAGCAGATCCACTTGTGATGAAAGCAACTTTGGAGACTCAGGCTATGAGGTGAGAACACGACATGAAGATAATGCAAAGGCAAAGAATGGAACAGAGAAGGAGTTGCATATGCTGAAGCAACAACTCATGGAAGAATAGGAGTTGCATAGACAAGAGAGTGAGTTGCAGCAAGAACAGGTATAGTAGGAGGTGCAAGATGCACAGACAAATGAAACTGTGCCCGTAGAAGTTGTAGATCCATCCCAATAGCTGGCATGGAGCATACAAGGTGAGCAGTGTTGTTGATCGCATGCAAGGGAATTCAACAACATGCATGTAAATTGTGTGCACACATGTGATCCAACCCATTTCGCACACTCACCAAGTTGAATACAATAAGCACGTCTGACTGGAGCCGAACATGCAGTTGATAGTTAATGTGCATGACCACCGACACACACTAGAAGATCACCACAGACACTATACATAAGTGTGTTTCCGGTTCAACCACACCTAAGAAGACCATGTGCATGCTAGTAGACGAGTTCGACGGAGTAGCCATACCAATGCACCAGATGCAATGAAGGCAAGAGTTCACTTCAGCGAGATGTCACCATTGAACACATGCACACCATCACGGACGACCAAGCTTGGCATCAGATCACCACCTTCACCATCACAAGCATGTCAAAGAGTTGGTCTCACCACAATGGACCGAGTGTTAGTGATATCTTGCATGGCTTTCTCAAGCCATATTGTCTCACATGGGCACATGTGCATTGTAATGTAACGTCTTGTCGAGTGGAAGTTCAAGTGTCGATAGTTGGATGCAACATTCACATAGTAGATCAAGATTCATGAGGGTAGTTGAACTGTCACAAAGGTGAATGTCAAGGGCCACCTCACCCTTTTCTATAAATAGTCCGTCAAAACTCATTGTATAGGCTTTTGGTCAGCCAAGCTTCTGATAGGAGTATCTTAGACAAAGCTTGGACAGTATTGTAACGAGCCTTGGATTCTCCACTGCGCAGAGCTAGTATATCTCTTTGGAGGAGCAGGTGGTTGTGGCTGTAACATTCCACTATTGGGACTAGCGAGGGTACATGGATGTCTTGTATGACTGGAACTTACACTTCTTAATATAACAGAGCCAGCACGTTTTCATGCATATGTTGTTATGGTAGTTGGACTATTTCAGTGGTTGTAGTAATGTATGTTATTTAACTTATGCATTTGTGTATGAACTATTTTGTATGCAATTGTATGAATCTTGTTGCAAATGTGTTGTTGGCTTGAACATCACTTTGGATTGCCAACTATCTTGCTTTCTAGTCGGTGATGCATCTTTGCTCATTTGTTCCCTTCCAAGTCGAGTACTATTACAGGTTTCCATGGGGCGCACTGACCCCACCCTCTTTGTGTTATAACCTCTCATGCACCTTCCTTGACTTACGCAACTGTCACACCCTTGCTACCAACAGGGACATCTTACTTGCCTATGTGAAAAATGACAGTCAAGCAATTACCGTATGACCCATTGCTAGGACTCCTACACCAAATTGTCTAAGGTCTAATTGGGACTTCTTACCGGGGACATTCCCTGACATGTTGGCAAGTCCAGCACCGTCAACATTTCTGGGACTAGAAGGAGGGCCATATGACAAGCTGAGCCCTCATCATCTATTTTGAATCTTCTTACATCTATCATGGAGTTTGTTATAGTTCGCCCTCCAAAATGTCTATCCAACAGACATATCTTTCACGTTGAGAGGGACTTCTAGGATCACTTGTCACAACTCATGTATGATGGTGAAGGCAAAGTGGCCTGGCCTGAGAACTTACATGAATTCCATGCGCTGATGTAGAGCATGGAAGATTTTAATGAAATAGAGGTATGCTCACTACTCACACACACACTTCGCGACCACCCATTGCAATGGTGTGGCACACTACCTCATAAATCTGTGCACTCATTCAAGTAGTTCAACAATCTAATCGAATCTATTTTCCACCATTTTGATCCTAAAGTGCTTGATAAAAAATTGTTAAAACAATGGAAGGCCCCGCACGAATCACCTATGGAGTTTTCAGAGTGCTTCCGTCTATTCATGTTTGAAGCCCCGAAAAGTTAGATGAAATTTCAGTATCTCATGGACAAATTTGAATACTGCCTTATCCAATTTGTCAATCCCAAGAAGAAGTTCAAGCTTAAATCCCGCTCAGCATACTTCAGTGATGGAGTTGCACAATCATAGATGGACACGGTCGCTGTCACAAGTGACTGTCTGTCGTCCCCTCATCAAACAGCTCCACCATCGTAGAGTGATGTGGGAGAGCATGCACACACATCTATTCAACCATCACATCCTCCCGACATCGCTCCTTCTGATTTTTGCATAGAATTGGTTGTGAGTCCCATACCTCGTCACATGTATTTTTTACCTCAACCTCCGTCTTCAAACTGGGATAATCCTCCAGATGACACTGTCTTGTGTTCTTCCATTCTAGACTCTACACCTGTTTTGAACGAGGATCGATCTATCGACAAAGTTGGTGTTGAACAACCAACATGCGTTGCCATTCACGCAGAGTATGATTAGGAGCTTGAGCATCCACCGGTAGCAGAGCACCATCCCTGTTTGTCCGTACCTCCTTCGTTTTTTCCTGACCTCCTTGGTGATCCTGCCATCCTAGATTTTTCATGTGTATCTCCATCCACAGAAGCACCCATTGTTGATCATTCACAGGACACACAGGATGTTAGTCCATCATCTGATAATAGAGAGGACCAATCATTCTTTGAAAATCCAGTTGATTTTTCATCTATCTTTTCCTGAAACGTAGAGGATGAACATTCTTTCTTCTCATCTACCCCTCTGTGTGATTCATCAAATCATGGGGATGCTGACCACCATCTTGAGTTTTCTGATCTTGGTTTTCATGATCTCTTTACTATAGAAATTTTGAATAATAAACAATTATTCATAGAGATTATCCCGGTTATACACTATTGCGGAATACATGCACAATACATAATCTCCTCAACGTTGATCATCAATTTAGCAGCATCAAAAACAATGAAACATCAATTGCATGCACACATTAACACAGTATGTAACCTGGGGAAAGCATACAGCCGAAAACCCCACACTATCTGTATATTATAATGATTGAGAACATGTAACAATACATAGTACAATACTCCTCACAAGTACTCAGTACTATCTCCACCTGTTGCACACAAAACTAGCTCAGATCCGAACAAGTCACAGGTTCAAATCTCCTTCGCTACTTTGCCTGCCTCCACTGCACAATGCAAAGTGAAAATCATGTGAGCACAGGCTACAATTACCTTGGTATTGGCCCACACTGCGCAATCCTCATTGGCATAACTCAATCCCATTGATTGTGCAAGATCTCATGCACAACTATAGTCACAACTGATAGCAATCTCAACCTCTAACACCTGTCTCCACTGAACTGTACATGCAATGAGTTAACTGATGTATTCTTCAGTTGCTTTATGAGTTAATAATTAGTGAATTAATTAATATTTAATTCACACAACTGATCACTAGTGTATTCTTTAGTTAGACTAAAATACAACTAGTTCAACCAAGTCAAACTGAACACAACTCCATCAACTCCACAATCAACTCCATCGAAACTCAACCACATGATTTCTAACTGAAGTCCTGCATGCAATAGCTCAACTGACCCAAAAAGAAAGCTTATTTTCTTCTAACAGCTGCATGTGCTACATCTGTAGCTCAAACTGAAGTGCTCCAAGAGGATAATATAATGTTTATAGTCCAAATATTATTATGAGACAATAATATTCGACTGTTCTATTTTTAGCCTGGAAGTCTAAAAATAGAAACCTGCCCATATGTCTAAAAATAGAAGTCCATCTATTTTTACCGACATGACCAATCATCCACAAATAACATACTGCAACTCATAGACCATGATCCATATGTCTAAAAATAGACTTTGCGCCAAAAATAGCTTGCGGGCCCACTTAGTGAAGGCGACTTCTTTCCACTAAGCTCCATCATCTTGTTGCATTCTCAACACTCCCTCTCAACAAGATATGGATTATCAGCAACCCCTATCCTGCCTCAGTGGTATTCGAATTTGCTCCTAGTGAGCGCCTTCGTTAAGATATCAACATCCTGATCCTCCGTTGGAATGTATGAAAGTAACATGATTCTCCGCTGCACACAATCTCTGACATGATGGTACTTGATGTCAATGTGCTTAGATCTATCATGAAATATAGGATTAGCCGAGAGTTTAATGCAACTCTGGTTATCACAGTAAATCACAGTAGGCTCCAAGTAAGAACTGAACAAATCGACCAGGATCTTCCTCATCCATATAGCCTCGCATGTAGCCAAAATTGCTGCCATATACTCGACCTCTGCTAAACTGAGTGCCACAGATCTTTGCTTCCTGCTGTACCAAGAAACTGTTGTTGACCCGATACTGAAGACCCCTCCTGATGTGCTCTTTCTATCCATTGCGCTCCCTGCCCAATCTGCATCCGTGAAGCCACATAGCTTCACCTCATCCTCCTGTCTGTACCACAATCCATATCCCGATGTGCCTCTCAAATAACACAATACATGCTTGCCTGCCTTCCAGAAGAGCTTGGTTGGCTTAACCATAGCTTGTGAAAGCTGGTTAATAGCATAGCATATATCGAGTCGTGTATTGACTAGATACATAAGCGACCCCACCAACTGTCGATAAATAGTGGCATCCACTTCTTCTGTTGAAGTGGCATCCTCCTTCCTCCAACCTCCAGGAAGAGGAGTATCAACAAGCTTGCAGCCATGCATGTTGAACTTCTCCAGTATCTCCCAAGCATAATTACCCTGAGAAACAAATAGTCCATCACTGCGCTGCCAGATTTCCAATCCCAGGAAATAATGAAGGAGGCCCAAGTCCTTCATCTCAAACTCCTTAGCAAGATCATCCTTGCATGAAAGTATCAACAACTCATCACCTGTTAGAATCAAATCATCTACATAAAGTACAATGATAAGAAACTTACCCTCCACCACTATCTGGTATAGGTTAGGATCCGCCTCACTCTTGGAGAATCCAAGTCCAGTGAAATAACTGTCTATCCGTGTGTACCAAGCACATGGTGCTTGTTTCAACCCGTAAAACACTCTCTTGAGCCTGCACACATGCGACTCGCTGTTGAAGATCTCGAAACCTTCGGGCTATTCTATGTACACCTCCTCCTCAATGACTCCGTTGAGGAACGCAGTCTTCAAATCCATCTGATGAATGTGCCATCCCATCTGCGCTGAGAGAGAAAGAATCATTTGTATGGAAGAATACCTTGCGACAGGTGCAAAGGTATCCTCATAATCGATCCCCTCTATTTATGAAAGGCATTGGGCAACAAATATTGCCTTGTACTTCTCCACACTCCCGTCAGTTGGCTACTTACCTTTGTAGATCCATCTCAAACCCACCACTGATTTCCCTTCCGGTCTTGGGACAATCTCCCATGCACTGTTTTTGACAATCGAATCATACTCTTCCACCATGGCGTCTACCCATGCAGGATCCTCCACAACTTCCTCGAAAGAGGATGGCTCAGTCACAACACATTTGATCACAAGAGCCATGTATCCAGTGTACCGATCGGGTGACTGTCTCTGCCTGCGTTGGGCGGTAGGTGGTCCTACAAATTTCTCTGCATGTTGAGCCATTCGCTCAGCTTCTGTCAAGTGCTTTCGCCCTCTGATGGTTGGCGCTGCATGAGTGGTCTCTTCCACTCCATGAACTTTGTCCGGTGGTTGATCCATGTCCTGAAGCTCATCTTTAGGAACTAATAGCTCCTCATCTGCATGCAAGTGTGGCTCCCTCTCAAGCAAACACTTCATGGCTTTCTCCTCCTGAAATTTTATATCCCGTCACACAACAGTCTTACCACTGTCTGGCAAATACACACGATAGTTGTGGGGCGTATCAGTGTACCCCACAAATATCCCAACCTCTGCGGTCGGCTCCAACTTCTTCCTGGCATCCTTCGTCACATGCATGTAAACGTTAGCACCAAAAATCCTCAAATGAGAAAGATCATGCTTCTTACCAGAATAAGCCTCCTTGGGTGTACTCATGCCAAGTATCCTGTGAGGACAACGGTTCTGCACATAAACTGTTGTATTGCATGCTTTCGCCCACAAGTGAAGGGGTAGACCCTGATCATGCAACATCGCCCGTGTAGCACCCACGATCGTTCTGTTCTTTTGCTCAGCAACCCCGTTCTGCTGTGGGTTATGGGGAGCTATGAGCTCTCTTCGAATCCCTTCTGCATTGCAAAAGTCCTTGAACTTGCCAGAGATATATTCACCACCATTATCACTCCTAAGAGCCTTCACCTTCTTCCCCAACTCCTTCTCGACCAGTTCATTGAACTGACAGAACTTTGAGTATGTCTCGCTCCACTTCTGCATGAAGAAGATCCAACACTTACGAGAGAAATCATCAACAAAGATCACATAATACCTGTGCTTTGCTTTCGAACCTACTAAGAAAGGTCCACACACGTCTGTGTGAATTCTCTCAAGGATCATCGTGGCGCGACTATCCTTCTTGTGAAAGGTCGCTTTCACAAACTTTCCCAAAGTACACCCCTTGCACTGATCTGATTGCGCAAGAGTGCCTTTAGGAAGCCCAGTAGTGATCTGCTGCAGTATCTTTAAGGCTCCATGGTGAAGGTGACCCAATCTCCTGTGCCACAACTCGCCATCATCCTAGCTCACCAATCCTTCTACCTTGCATGCCATTGCTGCGCAGCCATCTACATGTAACTGACAAAGGTTCCTCACTCGAACCCCTATCTTCCGAGTTTCTCCAGTTGTCTTACTACGCAGGAAGGCCTTTCCCTCGCTAAAAGCAACATCATATCCCTTGTCTTCTAACATCGCCACAGAGATAAGATTCTTCTTCAATCCTGGAACATGCATCACTTCCTTCAATACGAAGGGTTTACCAGACTCCCTCTCAAAGGAAATGGTACCGATACCGGTCACACTGTATCTACCATCATTGCCCATCTTGATGTGCACTCCAAGATCTTTCTCCTCTAGATCAGAAAACAAATCTCGATCTCTTGTCATGTGAAAAGATGCACCACTGTCCAAGAACCGCACCAATCCCATCACACTTGAAACCAAGCATGCGATCAATGAAAAATTGAGCTCAAACTGCGAGGCTAGAGCCTCTCCTGCTACAGATCCAGCAGCTTTATTTTTCTTCTTCTTCTGCGGACAATTTGTGGCATAGTGTCCGTGTTGGTGACAGTGAAAGCACTTCACCTTGGACATGTCCTGCTTCTTGCCTTTCGCACCGGACTGAGAAGCTTTCTTGTTCTTCCCCTTCTTTGTTTTGGTAGCCAAAGTGCAATTTTTTTCATCAGGTCCCTTTGATGAAGATCTGTCCCTGGTGTTCCACCTGATCTCCTCCTGCACAAGATCTGACCAAAGTCTCTCCCATCCTGGCAATTTCTCCCGACCATTGACAGAGTCCCGATAGGAATGCCAACTCTTCGGAAGACCAAGGAGAGCCAAGCTCACCATGTCCTCATCATCGACAGTCACCCCCACACTTCCCAGCTCATTCCTGCACTGAGTGAACTTCGTGAAATACTTGGGCATACTGTCTCCCTTCTCACACTTGATGTTTCTGAGTTTATCCTTGAGCGCTAGCTTCCTTTGATCGCCCTTGCTTTGGAATAGATCTGTCAATTATTTCCACATCAATTATGGAGATGCCTTACCATGTAGGCTGGACACAATGTGATCCTTCACGCCCTCCAACAGAATCCTTCGACTCTTTGCTGTCTTCTTTTGCCAAGCATCAACTTGCGCAATATCAGAAGGCTTTGGGACATCAGCCTCTATGAACTCCTTCAGCCCATTATCATTTAACATTGCCTCCATCCTGTCCTTCCATGCAATATAGTTTGAGCTGCCCTCAAGAGCATACTCCAATCGCAATCCGTTGAAAGACATTGCCATGTTGATACCAAGAAAACACTGCTGCAAATTCGAATTCCACCAGCTCAACAACTCAACTGCCTCTAATCTAGAATTCGTGAGAACAATGTATTTCTCGTACAGAGATTGACTGTATGGGTTTTTATCAGATATCTCACCATCCAAAGGAAGGATGAATCCAGAGGCTACCTGGCCCGATTACAGACTCTGCCTGAAGAAATAAAATGAAAACACTTTCTGAATAATAGATCTTATGATCAACAACTCTGATACCATGTAGAAATTTTGAATAATAAACAATTATTCACAGAGATTATCCCGATTATACACTATTGCATAATACATGTACAATACATAGTCTCCTCTACGTTGATCATCAATTTAGCAGCATCAAAAACAATGAAACATCAATTGCATGCACACATTAACACAGTATGTAACCTGGGGAAAGCATACAGCTGAAAACCTCACACTATCTGTATATTATAATGATTGAGAACATGTAACAATACATTGTACAATACTCCTCACAAGTACTCAGTACTATCTCCACCTGTTACACACAAAACTAGCTCAGATCCGAACAAGTCACAGGTTCAAATCTCCTCCGCTGCTTTGCCTACCTCCACTGCACAATGCAAAGTGAAAATCATGTGAGCACAGGCTACAATTACCTTGGTATTGGCCCACACTGCGCAGTCCTCATTGGCATAACTCAATCCCATTGATTGTGCAAGATCTCATGCACAACTATAGTCACAACTGATAGCAATCTCAACCTCTAACACCTATCTCCACTGAACTGTACATGCACTGAGTTAACTGATGTATTCTTCAGTTGCTTTATGAGTTAATAATTAGTGAATTAATTAATATTTAATTCACACAACTCATCACTAGTGTATTCTTTAGTTAGACTAAAATACAACTAGTTCAACCAAGTCAAACTGAACACAACTCCATCAACTCCACAATCAACTCCACCGAAACTCAACCACATGAGTTCTAACTGAAGTCCTACATGCAATAGCTCAACTGACCCACAAAGAAAGTGTATTTCCTTATGACAGCTGCATGTGCCACATCTGTAGCTCAAACTGAAGTGCTCCAAGAGGATAAGATAATGTTTATAGTCCAAATATTATTATGAGACAATAATATTCGACTGTTCTATTTTTAGCCTGGCAGTCTAAAAATAGAAACCTGCCCATATGTCTAAAAATAGAAGTCCATCTATTTTTACTGACATGACCAATCATCCACAAATAACATACTGCAACTCATAGACCATGATCCATATGTCTAAAAATAGACATAGTCTAAAAATAGACTTTGCGCCAAAAATAGCCTGCGGGACACTTAGTGAAGGCGACTTCTTTCCACTAAGCTCCATCATCTTGTTGCATTCTCAACATTTACCTCATCATTCGATCATGATGTTGATTCACTCGTTGTTAATCTATCTAAGCCACTGGTCTACGATGATCCATCAGTCAACAAAGTCGAAACCCCTTAGACTGTCAAGGCACTTCAGCCCGAGCTGATGGTTATGTCAGGCCCTCATTGTCCTGAGGTGGGTTTCACTTCTGATCAGGAAATTGTTCAAACACCCAAGGCACCTCATCACTCATCTGTATGCATTAAGGAACAATCCAACACTCTGATTTCACTTCATCCACTCGAACTACATGATCCCATCACTCATGCATTGGAGGGATCTTACACAGCAAGCACATGTGTGCGACACAAGTTGTCTTTGTTTCTTTCATTTGCTTGCATGTCATAGCCAAAAGTGTGCCTATGCCTAACATCTACATGTATTTTCACACAATGTCATGGTATGTCCATGGACTGCAGGTCATGCACTTCCACTCGTTTTTGTTCGGTGGACGCTTGTAAGCTCAGAGTGTGTCTGTCTTCATTGTTGAATATTTCACATATGCTCGTTCACATAGCCATATTTTTTGCGGACCAAGCCTTCACCAACATGGGTCAACCAATGTGCCGGTCGCTGCATTGGAAATATCACTTCATGTGATCAGGCCCATCCACCATTTTCTTAGGAGTAGGGGTAGTGTTTTCTTTCAGCTTGCTTGCTTGCATGCTTGTTTTCTTTCTTGCTTCATTTTCTTGTTTGTGTGCTTGCTTGTTTTCTTAATCACTTTGCTTTTGCATTTACTTATGCTTATGCATTGCTTTGTTGTTTGTTTTCTTGTTTCTGTTCATAGGTTAGTTTCGCATGAAACCATGCATGACTATTGAAACAGGCTTGGTAAAGTACAAGAGGCCTTGTGCAACTATCACTACTTGGTTATCTATCATCCTGCCTTTGTATGAAGAACTTGTTACTTTTATTCCATGATACGTCAATTGAAAATATGTACTATTCAAAATGAACCTTGTTAAAAACACAATGCTTGCGCGCTAACTAGTGTCACCTACTTTAGTCGGTTGTTTTTGGGTTAACCCTTGTTAGCTCAGTCAAGTACAGTAAGGTGAGGGGGAAAACCTTAATAGACACGTCATAAATATATACTAAACTAATTCTCTCAAGGAACAACCTCTTCTGCTCTCAATAACTCAGGATCCCTCTTCCGCCCCCGAAATGAATAAGTTCTATGCACAATTATGAAAAAATGAAAAAAATGAAAAGTGAAAAATGAAAATAAATAAATAGAAAAATTAATAAGGCGAAAGAAGAGAAAGGCTTCCTGCGCAAAGAGGTGGTGCGAGTAACTCTGTCGGGGTACTGACAGGCTCACTGGCAGGAGAGTGATACTTGTGTTCCTGCGTAACTCTGTCGGGGTACCATCCAGGCCTGTTGGCAGCGGAGCAACACCAGAGATGAAACTAAGACTCTGACGACTATACTGCTTGTGCACCAATATACCCCTCAACCCCAATCTAAAGAACTGTGTTGCCTTATCTTGGAATGTGCGTCAACTGACCAAGAGATTAACAGATGCTACATCTTACAATCAAGCAAGTGTGGAAACCAAGACGAACTCAGAACTGAACAATACTTCTAGAGGTGTTAGACTTGCTTTTCACGAACAAGGTCCCTTAAGAGAGCTAAAGTTCTACCAGTGTGTTTCCAAGTGTTGTAGTGACTACAACCACCCTCCAAATTTTTCCTTAGCTTCATTTTGGAGCCTCCCTACCAACCTTTCACAGCAACATGTCTTGCCTTGGCAAGTACACAAGCTTTAGTGATTTTCTTGCAGAATGACAGTCTGTCCATCAAAACTTGTTTCACCCCCATCATAGGTTGTTTCACCGGACTTGGTCCCGCTACAGGCTGAGCAGTTCCCTCAATAAATTACGCAATTCTAGAGGGGGACCACCCTTCCCTCCAGAAATTGCACAATTCTATATGGAAGCCTATTGGGCTCTAGAATTGCGCAAATCTACATGTCACTGTTCACTGGAAAAATTGCATAATTCCTCCCAGTACGACTACTCAACCCAAAATTTGTGAAATTCTAGGTAGTAGTCAGCTGCTCTGCCCAGAAATTGCGTAATCCCTTTGGGCAGCCAGCCCAGCTCCCTCCCAGGAATGCACATTTTTTCCTCCCAGCTACGCAGGCTGTTGCATGTGTAGTTGAGTTGACCAGTTCCCTCCAAGACTGAGCAAAACTGATTTGCATGCATGAGTTTCTTCTCCCAAGGCAGCATGCAAAGGCATCCCTTAATTCAGGGATCTACTTTTAGCAGCTAGAGGTTGCATGCAAGGGTAGTTTCAGAAACCTCTCACCAAGTGTCGATGTTACAAGATTTGTGACATGCGTGTCACATCTTAGATTTTATCAAAACTCATGAACCAGATGTTGCAAAGATCTTTCCTCACATCAACCTTGCAGCTCTGACATCTCATGTTGCATCTAGGAGTTGTCGGCACATTCAACTCAACTGTCTTGGGGTAGGCTCACATTTCATGTCTTGTGTTGCATTTCTGTCGCTTTTTTTGTTTCTCTTTGTGTGATTGTTGTTTGCTTGATTTTAGTGAGCGCTTGATATCATTTTGATGCATGTTAGCTTATAGAAGCACCATTTCATTTTTCATTCGCATCTCATTGCTTTCACATGCATGACACTGTTTTGCACGGACGGTCGCCGTTGCGATGACTCGCTTCACACACATGCATGCTTTCATGTTTTCTTAATCATGCACTTGTTCTTTGCATGAATGATAATTCACTCCTTTTTGCACTCATCTCATCATGCATTCACACTTCTCATGTTTTCACTCGCCCGTCGGTTGGACTATGCTGCCTTGGCCCAGACTGTGCCTTGCTCAACTAACACTGTACACTTCTAGAAGCGAAGGCTCTGCCTTCCCTCCAAAAATTGTGCAAGTCTATCCAAGCACTGACCTTCAGTCATGCATTGCGCAATTCTTGGAGGTAGTGTCTTGTTGGCCCAGAAACTATGCAATGCAGTTTGCTGGTTGGATGTCACTTCTCACTAAAATTACACATTGTGTAGTTTCAGTTCTCAGTAGGCTAGGCTGGACTATGCATTGCGTAGTTCCAGTAGTCAGTCAGCCTACTGACAGCCTAGACTGTGCCTTGCACATTTTTGGCAGTCAGTCGCCCGACCTCCTAGTGGAAATTGCGCAACCTTCATGATCAGCCACACAGATATGTTGCAAGTTAGTTTTCAAGTTCGTTTTGGATTTTGACTGACAGATTGCTTGCCATGAGTGTTTCCATGTCTCCAAGTATCACAGGTGTTCATATTCCTCTTAGCAGCAAAGGTACAATGGTTTCTAGGAGAGCAGAGTTTAAGACATCGTTCAGAGCACACTTGGGGATGCAGTCGATTAAGTGTCTATGAACTTGCCTACCCACGAAGACATCGAGTTTTTCGTAGACAAGGACATCAAGATAAGATGACAGCAGCATCACAACAAACATCACCATCAATAGCAACTGAAGGCAACATACCGGATGCAACAAACATAAGAGGAAGTTTATTAACAACACAGAAGCGGAGCAAAGTTTCAGGCTCAAGTAGATCCACTTGTGATGAAAGCAACTTTTGAGACTCAGGCTATGAGGTGATGATGTGACATGAGGATTGCGTGAAGCAGAGAACGAAATAGAGAAGGAGTTGCATGTGCTAAAGCAACAACTCAAGGAAGAACGGGAGCTGCATAGACAAGAGAATGAATTACAGTAGGAACAGGTACAACAGGAGGCGCAACATGCATAGACAGATGAAACTGCACCCGTATAAGTTATAGATCCATCCTAATAGCTGGCACGAAGCAGACAAGGTGAGCAGTGTTGTTGATCGCATGCAAGGGAATTCAGCAACATGCATGTCAATTTTGTGCATGCATGAAATCCAACCCATTTGGCACAATCACTGAGGCAAAGACAATAAGTAAGTCCGACTGGAGTTGAACATGCAGTTGACAATTGATGTGCATGACCACCAGCACACACTAGAAGATCAAAATAGACACTATACATCAGTGTGTTGCCGGTTCGACTACACCAAAGAAGACCATGCGCATGCTAGCAGACGAGTTGGATAGAATAGCCATACTAATGCATTGGATGCAATGGAGGCAAGAGTTCGCTTCATTAATATGTCACCATTGAGCGCATGCACACCATCACGGATGACCAAGCTTCACATCAAATCACCACCTTCACCATCACAAGCATGTCAAAGAGTTGGTCTCACCACAACAAACCGAGTGTCAGTGATATCTTGCATGGCTTTCTCAAGCCATATTATCTCACATCGGCACATGTGCATCGTAACGTAACATCTTGTCAAGTGGAAGTTCAAGTCTCGATAGTTGGTTGTAATAGTCATAGAGTAGATGAAGAGTCATGAGGGTAGTTGAACTGTCACAAAGGGGAATGTCAAGGGTCACCCCACCCTTTGCTATAAATAGTCCCTCATGACTCATTGTATAGGCTTTTGGTTAGCCAAGCTTCCGATAGGAGTATCTTAGAGAAAGCTTGGATAGTATTATAATGAGCCTTGGCTTCTCCACTATGCATAGCTAGTATATCTCTTTGGAGGAGCAGGTAGTTATGGCTGTAACGTTCCACTATTGGGATTAGCGGGGGTACATGGATGTATTGTATGGATGGAACTTACACTTCTTAATATAACAGAGCCAACACGTTTTCATGCATATGTTGTTATTGTAGTTGGACTATTCTAGTTGTTGTAGCAATGTATGTTATTTAACTTATGCATTTGTGTATGAACTATTTTGTATGCACTTGTATGAATGTTGTTGCAGATGTGTCGTTGGTTTGAACATCACATTGGATAGCTAGCTATCTTGCTTTCTATCCGATGATGCATCTTTGCTCGTGTGTTCCCTTCCAAGCCGAGTACTATTACAGGTTTCCAAGGGGTGCACTCACCCCATCCTCTTTGTGTTAGAACCTCTCATACACCTTCCTTGACTTACTACAGCTATCACACCCTTGCTACCAACAAGGACATCTTACTTTCCTCTGTGCGAAATCGCAGTCAAGGCATTACCGTACGACCCACTGCCAGGACTCCTACACCAAATGATCTGAGGTCTAATTGGGACTTCTTATCGGGGAGATCCCTTGACATGTTGGCGGGTCCAACACCGTCAACAGTTCTAAAACTCAATTTTCCTTCTTTCTCATCTATATACTTCGACGGAACAACACCATTGTAAGTGCCAAATTAGATCCTCGCTTAGGTAACACCAGGTTAAGGTGAAATATCAAACTCCTTAACTTATTTAAAATTTGAGGAATATATTTCTAAACAACTCTTATGAGATGATATATGTTTCCTTATGTGGCTATCTACAAGTCATTCTACCATTAAATTTTAATTTGACTTACCCTCATTTCATATCGCTACACAAAGTGTAGTGGATTCCCTTATCCCTCATAACTAAATGTTTCCTCAATTCCAGCTTTTAACATTATGAGAACTATGTCATGATAACCATGCCACCTTTCCATGTTATGTTTAACACCTGAATTCGTGGCCCTCCACTTGCTATTCATCCTTGCTAACTTACCCCCGATGTAATGGTCCTTACGATGCGACAAACCATATGCAACGTGTAAAAGAAGTGTGACTAGATATTAATTTACCATCAAACATATCATCACTCTATGCACTTTCCCAATTGACAATCACAGTCAGGAGACAAAGTTCCCTAACTAATCTCCACATCGAGAATTGTTATGAGAGGAGAGCAAGGGATGGTGAGAAAGGAACGAAGCTAGCTTTGTGTTGGAAGGGTACACTAAATTTAATGCATGCAAGACCTTATTTAGTGTGATTGGTTGGTACCTATTCTTCAGAATGTTTTAGGGATGTAATGACATGGTGACCAAATCCTTCACCAAGGGTTTTAATGGGAAAGTTGCCAAATTTGGAAACTTAGTGTTCATAATGTCCAAAGTTTCTATGGTTTGATCCATCATCATGTCATACATATGGGAGCTTTGGATAAAATTTCAGAAAAAAAAAAAAAAAATGGACTCGTTTCCTATGCACATACCAACATGACCCAAATTGGGCTAAGGGAGTGCCATGATCCTAGCTTAAGGAAGAATGGAGAAACATACTCTTCATATTGCAGAAGTCTTCCACTTGTGATGGACGGTATGAGGTCAACTTCTTATACAATATTTGATGCTTATTGCACTTCAAAGCCAATGAAAAATGAGTTTTCCCTTCTACTTGTGGAAGAACCAATGCAAATTGTCAAAGAAATATAGAGAAACCATTAAAATGTAGGAAGAAGCCTGTAACACCATTGAGTGATAAGGATTTTGGTTATGGAAGAATTGAAGAAACAAAATGAAACTTGGGAAATATTTTTGAATTAAAATCAATTCACTATGGAAATTGCAAATGAAGAAGAAGATGTTGTCATTGTTGAAAAAAATGGAATCCAAGGCAATGACCCTGATTTTGCTGAGTGTGAATGAAACCCTAAAGGGAGGCTTGGAAGGAAATAAAATTATAGGTTACAATGCTTATAGAACTTCCTATCACCACAAAACTCACTAGGAGCATAATTAGACAAAGGCCACAGAGACAAAACAATGAGGTTCCACTCCCAACTACTCATCCAACTACCCAATGTCATTCCATAGATACCATAAAGAGGAAGATCTTTGAGATTGAACCAATCCTTGATATATAAGGGGAGTCCTCAGCTATTTTTAAAGCAAGGCCGAAGAAATGAACAACTAGGTTCTTTGAGCCCAATATCATAGAGTTCACCAAGTTAGACCCCATCGAGATAGGAAGTGCAAACTGTTGTGATGAGTCAATGCCTAAGCATGACAGAGAGGTTGTGTCCCTAGCCCTAGGGACACTTCATATTTTTCTAAGTTAAGGAGGAAAAATAAGAAAATAAGGAAGTTGAAGGAAGACATCAAGGATTCATATCTCCTCAATTAGCATGTCAAAAATAAAAATGAACTCTTGAAGAGCCATAACACTTTTCTACGAGAAGAAAACGAGAAATTGATAAAGGAAAACAAAAAGTTGCTCAAACAGGCAAAAATATGGTACCATGAAGCCCAAAAAATGAAAATGGAGGAATAGAAGGTTGCACATCAAGTTTAAAATGTAGTAAGATAGGATATGATAACATAAGGTGGTACCATGAAGCCCAACAAATGAAAATGGAGGAATAAAAGGTTGAACATCAAGCTTAAAATGTAGTAAGATAGGATATGATAACATAAGGTGCTACCATGAAGCCCAACAAATGAAAATGGAGGAATAGAAGGTTGAACATCAAGCTTAAAATGTAGTAAGATAGGATATGATAACATTCTGGGCCCTCAACATCCTTATAGATGTAGCTTTTTTATCTAAGGATAGTGTTGGTAATACAATTTTGATCAATTTTTGAGAGTCCTTTTTGGATCAATTTTGACCAACCACCCAAGATTGTATAAGGAAATGAAAACTCACAAGTGTGGGGGAGGTCTTTGGCCTTCATCCTGACGCCTTTGCTAATGTTAAAAGTGCTAATTTCTCCCTCCCCACTCCCTCTTATAGCCTATTATCCTTTCATTTTTGTCACAATAATTGTGTTACGATCATCAGATGCTCATGTAAGATGTTGTTTAATTTCATGTTTTTCCCTTGTTTCTAAATGACTTAATTGAGCTATTATATCGAACTACAATGTAGTGTTTTTATGTTTATGACCCCGAATTGAAATGAATGTAACAAAATTTAAGCAATTAAATTTCCTAACAATCAAAACTCCTACTTATGAATTGATGACTTGGATATCGTCTCCTTGAACACCAGAATTCCATCTTCAGTGCCTGATGCAATTATAACACCTGTAGGTGATATATCAATAAGACTATGGATGACAATTTGTTGACGTAGTTGTCTACCAAGGCCACAATTTCGTCTAGAAAATCAATTTTCACTGAAATCTGGCTTTTTTTTAATAAAAAAATTTGACTATAGGAGTGTATGAATAATCTTTTTGATGGTGGAAATAGATTTAACAACATCAAAAACCCCAAATGGTGAACTTTGACGGTTATAACCCAAATTTCCCAAAATTAAAAAAAAAAATTTGCCAAAATCAAATTGAAACTTTTACTATTTTCTACTAAAATTTTTAATTTTTAAACTACTATTTTGTTGACACCTAGTTAGACTACTATTTTGTCGACTGAGCATTCAAAAAGAGATTCCATATTGTGCCAGTGACTCCTTATTGCAAGTACATCATCACCCGAGACAACATAACAGTCCTCGATGCGCATATATGAACAGGAATCTGCATGTTAAAGGGAAAACAAATCAATTAAATGCAAGTAAACTGCAGTTCTTTCTTAAAAGTAGTGAAATAAAGCACTTATAAGATACACGTCTTTCGATAGACAAAATGATAAGAAACAAAAGCTATACTACACTGTCACGTTTCAGAAAACTTCAGTTTTACTTAATAGCAGTGAAAAAAATACAACTTACATAATACACTTATTTCGATAGCAAAATAATAGCAGTAACCTGGATCAATGCCATCGTTATTTGGTGAGTAAGGGGAACATTTAAACGACCAAATGAAAGCGTAATTGTCAAACTTTCTGCATAATTGTACAGCATAAAGCATATCTGGTTGTATGCAGTAATGATATGTTCACATACCTGCTGTATACTGGTTGTAAGTTCCACGCAGGTGAGTTGAGGAAAGTCAGATTTCATATTATTATATCTACTTTGTGTTTTCAATATATTTAATTGGAATTGTTTTTATTGAGTTGAGAAGTTTATTATATAACTTAGTATGAGGAGTGTGTAAGTTTGTCTATACAATCTATTTTTTATAAAAATGATGTTTTTTTTATAAGTTTGGTAGGACTATATGTTCATCATATGAGGGGTGTGTAAGTTTGTCTATATGATCTATTTTTTTAAAATAGGAAATAAAAAATATGTTTTTTTTGTAAGCTTGGTAGGACTATATGTTCATCATGTCCAACTTGTCACCCCTATTGGGGAATAACACAAGATTTGAACGCAAGACTTCCAGTTTGGCAATACTTCATTTCCATGACCATTGCCAATTGAGCTACCCCAAGCACACAAAATAAAAATTGTGTTTTAAATAGAAAATTAATGTTGACTATAATATAAAAAATGAATATGTTGTAAAGTGATTAAAAGTAAAAAAAAATGTGCTAGTAAGATGTTTAAATCTTATATTTTTCAAAAATATTTCAACTAGACATTTAAATAAACTATTTGAAGGTTTATGTTAACATTGTATTTTGCATTGTAAACAAGTTTGGATGTGAAGACATTTGATCTCTCTCTGCGTATGTTAAAATAGATGGATCTATGTTGGTTAAATTGTTCTTTTACCTATAAATGAAAATAATTAGAAAATGAAAATAATCTTAATAAATAAAAAAGTTTGTTACAAAATAAAATTCACACCTATTATTTTATGGCCTAGAAGTTTTTCTTTGTGGTTTTTTTACTAGTGGAAAATCAATCATTATTTAGTTGAGTCATGATTCGCATATATCCACAATGCAGATTGGTTCATCACTATTATTCAATAAAAACCAAGCCACCTGGAATTACCCAGCTGGTGGTCTATAAAGGGACAAGCTTTCATTCAGGCCAGAGTTCTCTTGGTTTTGTGTTGTTAACTCCAAAGAAGACAAACTCTAAACTAAAGCAGTTTTCAGACATACTCCAAGCCCAAGGAAGACAAACTCTTAACCAGATAAAAACAATTTTAAGACATACTCCAAACCCAATAATATAATGTTATATCCATTTATCCATTTATCACATTAAATAATTTTATTTTTTTTATCCTAATAAATAAAAGAAATAAAAATTGTTACAAAACATAATTCACCCCTGTTATCACAACATCTGCACAGTTATATCCATTTATAAAGCAACTGCATCTTGGGCGAGGTGCATCTCTGTTCCATAAGAGGGCAAAGGTGGGATCAACGTTATTAGGCCTGCCTTATAGGTCAAATCTAGAAAAATATAACAAAATCCTGATATGGGACAAAGAAAATAAATATAACTTTCAAAAATTATATTAATATTTCTCAGAAAACAATTTTTAATGGTTTTAAAATAATTAAATTAGATAAAATAGATATACGAATTTCAATCCAAGCAAAATAGAGTCTGTGATACAAAGTGCACGGCCGGTGACAGTTCCAGTGCGCAGTACATTCAAATACATTTTATATCTGCCAGCCACAGAGGCACCCACTTGCCACATGTGGTTGAAACCCTTTAAAAAGAGAGATAATTAAACAAAATAAATAATTAATAGGAGAGCGTACCTGAGAGCCCAGAATGGCAGCAGCTTTATAGAGATAAAGAGCGAAGTGGTCTGTGGGGTTGAAGCTTCCAGTTAACCATCTACCTGGTGGAATGTAAAGCTGGCCGCCACCTTTTCTGGAGAACCCGCTCAGAAAAACAATTTTGAAATAAAGAAAGAATGGCTTTTCCTAAACACCATGTCTATCGCTGTGAATGCTGATATTGTCTTTATAGACCTCAGTTCAGTTTTCTTTGTTTGCACTGCATTCAAACGGTACTCCACGTCACTATATTTGTAACCCCGACTGCTAGTTGAAAGACATTGCACTCCGGAGTACTTAATTGGATTGACAATGTCAGTTTGAAAATTTTAGATGAGGATTATGGGATCATTAAATATAAAAAGATAAAAATAATTATTAAATTATTATATTAATATTAAATGGGGTAGTAAGCTAAGTGAGTTTGATTGTGGGGAAAATTCCACACTGAAACGCGTTTGACTCAGACATGACCTCCTTGGAAGTCTTGGTTACCGTTGCAAGTCCTCAAAGTGATGATTCATTTCACTAGTTTCAATCCCACTTCTTCACCCTATGAGCATCACTTGATGCAATGAGTGCTAAGTAGACTATTCAAAAACCATGAGAAATTAGTCAGTGACTGCCTCTCATAAAAATGGTCATAGATGAATAACTTTATTAACAAAATTAAATCCCAAAAAATAATTCTAATATATTAATATTAGAGATATTTTTAAAGTATTAAATTTGTTTTTAGAAAGATTTTCGTTTTTTTTTTAAATATGAATAGATATTTGTGTTGCATTAAATTTATTCTCATTTATAACTAGCAAATCCAAAAAAATGATTCTAATATATTAATATTATAGATATTTTTAAAGTATTAAATTTATTTTTAAACGATTTTCGTTTTTTTAAAATATGAATAGGTATTTGTGTTGCATTAAATTTATTCTTAGTTATAACCCATACTAAGGGATGTCATTCGACTCTTTTTTATTTTTAGTTTTTACATTTTAATGATTTTTAATGAGCTATAAAGTTTTGCAAAATTGGTTATATTTATATATGGATATATACGATCAAAATTTGCAACAATATATAGATTATTTCTTCACTTTTTTTTATGTCTAGTTGAGGTCCAAGTTCACCTCCTTCCAACTTCCAGTGATTTGAATTAGTTCTAGTAAGTGTGCAAACTCTTAGCTAAATGCTTTTATCTCATCCATTTGTGTGGTTGTCTTATATTTCAAAGTTCATATCTCTTCCAGTACATTTGTTTCTATCTGCTTTTGTTGTGTCATGTTCATCATCATCATGTCAATTTGGAGGGCTTCCATTTGCTTCGCCAGAGACTCGTTCCTTGCATCTCAAAGGATCTTTGTCTATCAAGGAAGTTGCAGAGCATCATAAAATCATAGTTATCAATTTCCAATACAGAAAAAAAAAAAAAGAAGAAAAAAAAGAAAAAAGAAGAAGAAGAAGAAGAAGAAAAAGTTTGACTATTTAAACTTCAATATAGAAAAAAATCGAATTTGCATCTTTTTTTTGTGTAAGTAAGCTGTATATTAACAAAAATATAGTACAAAATTCTGCAGAAGCAGATTACTGGCCGCTGAACTGCAGGCCTTGCCCCATGATATCAGAAGAGTCTAAAATGACAGAGGATTGGAAAAAACTATATAACTGAAGACTGAGAGCATGCACACCACGCAGGGCGGCAGTAAGCACGAGTGGACAATAGACAAAGACAAAAGAAACCTGGAACGAAGACATAGAACCCGCCGAGAAGAGAAGAGTAGGGGAGGCCGGAAGGACTGCCGAATCAGAGGCGTTTGAACATTTCCAGAACCGGGTTGGGTTTTGCCATGTAGCTTTGCCCAGGCCTAGAAGAGGCACCCTGCTGGTCACCTGAAGGTTCAGTCTTCTGCTCGTCGGCTAGCTTGTTGTCTTTCCCAATGAATTGCTGTAGAATCTTGATCAGCACAGTGAGTTTCTTCGTCATGGTGTCGACCTGTTGTTGGATTGCACTCAGTTTGAACTCGCTACTTTCCACCACTGCCATGTGATCATGCACAATAGTTTCAGCAAACTGCTTGAGTTTACGCAGCTGATCCGCGTGCTCCCCCTGGACGTCCATGGCTTTGGCAAGGAGGGTCTTCATTCGCCAAGCTTCTGCCTGAGTTCTTACGAACTGAGTGGCCCAGGTGCTGGGAGTTCCCGGGTCTTGGATCTAGCCAACCTCGTTTTCGATTTGCTGATCAGAGAGTTTGATTTCCTCATCCTTGACCGTGGCCTCTAAATCAATAATTCTGCGCTTGTTTCCCTGCGAGGTTCGCCTCTCGAACATCTCCCTGGCCTGCTGCAAATCTTTGTTGGCAGATTGATTGCGGCTAGTCTCCCCAGCGATAGTGCTGCTTTCTTGCCTAGCAGAATCTCGATCGTTAATTGCAGAAAGAGGAGGTACGAGAATGCTATCCACAGAAACAATGTCTGTCATTGGGTAATTGAGAGTGATTATATAATCAAAATCGGGGAAGTTTCCGACGAGTGATCGGATAAATTTGTGCAACTTGCACGTCTGATCACCATTATTGCGACGTGAAGGATTTTTGTTTGGGATTTGGGATAATTGAGCCCTCCTACGGTCGTCGCGCCCTGCATGCCCCAAAATGTGCCATGTGTCCCTGTTCGTTGTAATGATTCGGCGGCTCATATCACCCCAGATTATGGCCCTGCCCAAATCTTTGTCACCTGCTGCTTTCATGGTTGCCCTCATCCTGTATGTCCTTCGCATGCTGCTTGGAATAAATGGTATATGCCTAGTCAGCCTGTTCATGCCATTATGGAGAAGGTCTATTCGACCCTCCGGACGGGCTCCACTGTCGTCACCATATCCAATTGTGAGAGCTGGATGCACTTGCTCTTTAACTGCGGGTTGTCGACCTGCTGCCAACAGCTGTCCCATATTTCGTTGGGGTGTTCAATCCCATGATTAGCCAAGTGGTCAGCGACCGCATTGGCATTACACCTTACTGCTTGAAAGATGAGTCCTTTCATTGCCCCGATCATTTTGGCAATGTTGTCTGTGACTTTGGACAGTCGCCAATGTTTGGTTACTTTGCTAGCCGGCGTTCCTCCCTGGATTCTCCTGGCTACATTAATGGCCACCTCTGAGTCTCCTTCAATTACTGCCTTGCCTGTTTGATTAGTTTGGAGGATCCTCAACCCTTTTTCCAGCGCTGCAAACTCCATTTCATTATTGGTGCCTTCCCCCAGGGCTTTGCTGTAAATGTAGAGTATGTCTCCTATCCCTGCTTGGCCGGGATTCCCTCTCGAGGCACCGTCAAAGTTTAGTTTTAAAAACCCTTCCGGTGGTGGCCTCCAGCACTTTGGTTCTGTGTTGAAGTGTTGCTGTTGTCCGGATGAGTCCAGTTGAGGAGCATTGAGCAGGTTGAAGGCTTCCAGTATTCATTGGTCCTCGGCCGAAGGATGATTGTCAGGATCTGCCTTGCATTTCACTAGGATTAGTTGGCGCATGTTTTGGATTAAGATGCTATGCAGGTATTCTATGCTTCTATGCTCATCCTGAAAAATTCTGCGATTTCTTTCTTTCCAGAGGGTCCAAGTGATGAAGCCTGGTAGAATTTTCCATATGTTGTTGATTCTTGTGTTGTTGGAGTAATTGGTAGGCCAGTGCATGATGGTATTGTGTATGGATTCCCTGTCTCTGTTTGTTTGCTTCAATGTAGTTTCCATTCTTTGCCATAATTGATCGGCCCAGTTGCAGGAGTTGAAAAGGTGGTTCATGGTTTCTTCTGCCTGTTTGCACATGGGGCAAATGGAGGGGCCTTCGAAACCTTTTCTGCGCAAGTTCTCCCACGTGAGGGTTTTCCTGCTCATGAGGAGCCATAAGAAGGTTTTTATTTTAGGCCAAAATGTGGCGTCCCAAACCTTGCTGCTCCACTGAGTCGCCTCCAGTTGCTCCGAGAGTTCAAGTTGCTCTCTGGCTTCTTTGAGAGTGAAGTTCCCGCTGCCTTTCATACCCCATCTCAGGATGTCGTTTTCTGTGGTCTTCCTGATAGTGCGGTTATTTAGGCCTTTCAGGAGGTTTTTTGTGCTGTTATTTTCTTCCATTGGGTTCTCCTCATCCTGGACAGGCCATTCCCTCCATTCCTGGTCGCAGCTGTTAGGGTTCCAGTAGTGGTGGACTGTGAATTTTCCCTTGTTCTGGCAATCTGTTTTGAATTCTTCTAGCTCTGGTTGTTCCAGTTTTGGAAGCTGCTGCCAAGCATCTTCCCAAAAGAGGGCAGTTTCTCCGTTGCGGATCTCCCAAAAGCTATGGTCCTAAATTAAGTTGCGGTTTCTTCTGGCTAAGTTCCATATTGGAGAGCCCTCCAGAGTTTCTTGTATCCTGATTAGGTCCTGATTTTTGTAGTGGGGAGTGTATTTCTCCTTCCAGTGTCTGGCCCATGGTAGGTTGATTTCCTTCAGCCAACGCCACCATAACTTGGCTCCACATGTCTTGTTGACGATATGGGGGTCAATTAAGTTTAAACCTCCAGCTGCTTTCGAGGTGCAAAGCTTGCTCCAGGCCACTAGTGCCCATTTTCTTTTTTCCGCATTACCACTCCATAGAAAGGATCGTTGGATGTTTCTAATCTTCTGCATGATGCCGCTAGGGGCCGGCATGATGGAAAGCAAATACTGCGGAATGGCCTGCAGAACAGCTTTGGTTAGGACAAGTCTCCCTGCTAGGTTAAGCGCCCTGTGAGTCCAATGCTTGCATTTTTTCTCCAGTTTTGCTAAGATGTTTTCCCAGTGAACTTTTTGCCAAGGCTTGGTGGTGAGAGGGGCTCCCAGATACTTAGAAGGGAGAGAGCTTTTTCGAAACCCCAGTATATTGGAAAGATGAATCTGGATGGCAGGATGAGTGTTGAAGAAGAATATAGTCGATTTGGCCTGGTTTATCTCCATACCTGAAGCTTTACTAAAGAGATGGAGGATACTTTTGAAGGCCGTAGCCTCTTTGACAGTAGGAGAGCCATGTAGCATTGTGTCGTCAACAAATTGCTGGTGCGTAGTGGCAGGAATGGAGGGGAAAGGGCGTAGGCCAGAAAGCTTTCTCTCCTTTCTTGCTTTGTGAATGAGCCTACTAAGCCCTTCCATGAGGATTACAAAAAGGAAGGGGGAGAGAGGGTCTCCTTGACGAATACCACAGGAGGGGGAGAATGGAGCAGAGGGGGATCCGTTTACTAGGATGGAGAAGTTGGAAGACTTGATTAGAGCGAGGATCCATTTGATCCATTGCGAGTCAAAGCCGAAGGCCTTTAGAATGGCCTCCAAGTAATTCCAGTTTACTTTGTCAAATGCTTTTGAGAGGTCTAGTTGCATTAGCATACCTGGAAGTTTTCTTGTCTGCAGGGTGTGAATCATCTCCTGAGCTAAGAGGATATTGTCTAGAATCTGCCTGCCTTCCACATACCCTGATTGTTCTGAGATAAGGTTAGGAAGAACAGGCTTAAGTCTATTTGCAATGACTTTAGAAATGATTTTGTATATCACATTGCAGAGGGCTATAGGCCGAAACTTGTTAGGGGAATTGGCTTCTTCTTCCTTGGGGATAAGCGCTATGAAAATGGCGTTCAGGGATTTGAGAATAGAACCTGAGCGTCTTGAGTCTTCGACAATTTCCCAAACCTCTGTTTTGATGGTTGACTAGCAAGCTTTGTAGAAGTTGATTGTAAAGCCATCCGGTCCCGGTGCTTTATCCATTGGCATGCTTTTGACCGCTTCCTCCACTTCCTCCATTGAAACTTTTCTGAGCAGTGCAGAGTTTTGCTCTCAGGTTATGGTGCGTGGTATTGCTTTAGTTAGTTCCTCTATGGCCTCGGATCTATCTTCTTGCGTTTCCTTAGCTATGTGCTGAAAGTGCCTGGTGAGCAGCGTTGATATGTCCTTGTGGTTTTGAAGGATTTCCCCTGTTTCATTTTTGAGCCTAAGGATTTTGTTTGCTCCCCTGTAGTCCATAGTTGATCTGTGGAAGAATTTTGTATTTTTCTCTCCCTCCTTCAGCCAATGGATCCTTGATTTTTGTTTCCACAAAGTTTCTTCCTGTTGGCAGCGAAGTTGCCATTGCTGCATCAGAACCTTCTCCTGTTCTTTTGAGTCTTCTTTGTAGGTCCCGGAAGCCCATTCTGTATGAATTTGATTTAACTTTCCTTCAATAATGTTCTTTTCCTGGAAGATGTTTCCAAACTTTTCAGTGTTCCATTCTTTGATTCTGTGTTTGATGTGTTTTAGCTTGCTTTGAAACTTGAACATTTTGGTACCTGTTAGATCCAATGGTTCGTGCCACCATTCCTTCAGCAGATTTGGGAAGTCGGGATGAGTTAACCAAAACTTTTCAAATCGGAATGGCTTGTTTCTGGGGGTGCCAAGAATGGCTGCTTCCAAAGCTATGGGCCAGTGATCCGATCCTCCACTGGGGAGGATATCAGAATCCACAGTGGCTCCTCCAAGTAGGATGCTTTCCAAAATCAGAAATCGATCCAGCCGGGAGGTGATCCTATTGTCTCCTCCTCTTCTATTGTTCCATGTGTAGGAACCATTTTTGGGGAGGGTGTCTACGAGCTTTGCAGCTTCTATAAAATCAACAAATAGCTCTGAATCTTTGTTGAGCTTTCTGAGACCTCCCTTCTTCTCCAGCAGGGATGTTATCATGTTAAAGTCTCCCCCCATGATGATCTTAGAGGTGGGGTATCTTAACTTTAAATTCATAAGAGAATTAAGAAAAGAAAATTTGTCCTCTAGTCTTTGCGGGCCATAAACATTAATGCATAGGTAGGTATCAGAGTTACCTATTATTTGAACTTCAGTGGCAATAAACGAGCGTGCAACCTCCATTGAGATGATGTTTATTGCTCGGGTGTCCCAAAATGTAGCTATGCCTCCTTCCCATCCATGACTGGCTACCTCTATATATTTGATTGGTTTACCAAGTCTCTTGCTGATGATCTCTATTTGGTTGGTGGCGCATTTGGTCTCCTAGATGAACATGATATCTGGCTTTTCCTGTTGGAACTTTCTCTTGAGTAGTCTCTGCTTAGCTTGGCTGTTTAGCCCTCTTGCATTCCATGAGATGACCTTCATTGGTAACTAAAAGACTCATTGGTAGGTCTGGAAGGCATGAAGAGCCTTCATTTTCCCAGAATTAATCATTAGAACCCCTAGGTCATGCAATACCTCTCCGCTGGTTCTTCTGCCTCTTCTTTTATTTGGCTTTCGGCCTGTAGGGTTGAGAGCTATGAGTTTTGATTGCTTACTTGTACCTTTTGCGATGCCTAATCTTCTGTTTTGCCTTTTGATTTCCACTTTTTGTCTTTCTATGAAGAGATCACTGATTTTCCTGATTTCTTCTTCAGGTATGTTGTCTAGCCCTTGGGTTTTCCAGCTTTTTTCCAGAGCTGGTAGGTTGACTCCTTCTTTTTCTAGGATTGCATTGAGCTCTAGATCCTCGCTTCCCCCATCGCTGGTTAACATATCAGTGTCTTTATCATGTACCTCTTCGTGCTCTTGCATTTGCACTTCTGTTCTAAGTGTATTTTCCTCCCCATCCTGAATAGTATGTTCTGTCTTGTTGTCTGGTGCTTCAATGCGTTTTGTGTCTCTGTTAGTGCCTTCTGAGTCTGTGTCCGTTTCCAGGATGCTGAAGGTGTTAGTGATGATACCATGTCCTGTCTCTGCTCTATGTGTTCGTTTCCTGTTGGCTCTCTGTCGTAGTTTTGGCATTGTGAAAGCCTCTTTATTCTTTGTTGCTTGTTCTTGTTTGTGTTCTTCCCCTGTTTTGTTGAGAGGGCACTCTCTGACTAGGTGTCCGTGCTCATGGCACTTTCTGCAATGGAAGGGGATCTGTTCGTAGTCGATGGCCTGATAGTAGTCTTCATCTCTGAATTCCAGCCACAGACCTTCATGCAGGGCCCCTAAGACGTCCATCTCAACACAAATGCGCACACAGGAGGTATATCTTCGTTGCACTGTGGCTTCAGAAGCCTTGATGAAGGTTCCGAGCCGGTCTCCAATCTGCTTGAGCGTTGCCAGTCCCCAATAGTCTATGGGTAGTGAAAATAGCCTGATCCACACTGGAACTTGTGTGAATGTCTCTTGTTCAGGTACAAAGTTTGCCTTCCATGGCCTCATATAGAGTCCAGCGGAGGCAAAGAAGTAAGGGCCGCCGTCGAAGATTCTGTCCTTGTCTTCTAGGTTTGTGAAGACAACCGTGAAGAAGCCTTTAGCTCCAAGGTGGAGTTTAACGTCCCCTTTTGGCTTCCAGTGTTGTTTTATCCATTGGCAGAGAGTGCGTTCTGTTGGCCATAGTCCCATAAATTTGCAGATAACTGCGTGCTCCATCATGTGGTCTCTATAGGCCTGAATATCTGGATCTGAGAAGACTACTCGGAGGGTTTCCTTTTTCTTTGGTTTGCAAGCCCCTTGAGTTGGCTGTTTGGAGCCGGGGTTGTCTGTCTTTGCTTGCTCCTCTTCCGCTTGTGTTTGCGGCTCTTTACCATTTTCTTTCCCGCCTTCATTGTGGGTTGTTATTGGTACTGTGTTCCTTTGTTCTGCTTCCGGTCTTTTACCCTCTGTCTCCTGTTCATTATTGGCTTTGCCCTTCATCGGGGGGTTTTTTCTTGTCTCTTTCTGCAGCGGCTGTGTCCTTTCTCCTCTGCTGCCGCTGCCATCCTTACGGTCTCCAGAGCCATTGATTTTAAACCCTTCTAACGTTTTCTGCTTTTGCATGACGACCTGCTTGAAGGTTGGGGTCCCAGTGGACCCCTCGTTTACCATTTGTCGGGTCAGTCCTCGACCTCTGTGGAGTAAATCTGCTAATCTATCCCTTTGTGTTGCCAGAGCTGTTGCTGAGGTTACAGGTTGCAGCTACAAACCCTAAGTTGCTCCCGCCATTCCTTAGCCCATCTGAACATTGGGTTCCTTCATATTAAACACAGGGTTCTTACATCTTTTCTCAGGGACTAAATTGAAATTTTTTGGCTAGCAGTTCATTGTGGCCGAATTTGCATCTTATCAATATGGAAAAAATGTTATTTTTGAAATTTAAAAAAAAAATCTAAATTAGCAGCATTGGTATTTAAAACCTTAAAACTCTTAAAAAATTGTTTCAAACATCTTATAGAAGTTGCAAATAAAATTAGATATTAATATTAATAAAAAGAACTCCTCAAAAAAGGTAAATGAGATGGAATGTGAGGAAGAAACCCTTTTAACCTAAATAAAAAAAAAATAACAAGTCTCAAACCTTTAAAATTATTCATAAATTAATAAATAATAATTAATAAAATTATTTTCTAATCATACACTATAAAGTAATTCATTAATGACTAATTAAACAAATAACACACAAAGTCATATGAATAAAATTAATCTTAATGGATTTTTTGGTTGTTCAAAAGAACTAAAACCCTATAATATATTTTTCCAACCATTTTTTAAAAACAAGAAATTTTATTTGAATAAATTTTATTACAAATAAACAATTAAATATTATCCATTGTACTCACTACTTAACAATGCTCTAAAAATTGAGATATTTAAAAAAATATGAAAAAATATACTTGAGAAATGAATATTCTAATTTATAAAATACTTCCCGCACCACCATGATCTTTTTAATATTTTACCTTGAATGAAATTCTAAATGGCCAAGCTACTTTATTTCCTCCATTGACATGTGCATTGATATTCAATGTTTTGATACATTTAATTTTTCTTTGAATTTATACTTTTGTATAAAAATGAGAAAACATTGCACATAATTTTATTCAGAGCCCTTGTTGAAGTGATTGAAGATGCGCCATGAAATCACTATTTAATCTCTAAATTTATTTTTCTTTCCATCCTTTTGTTTGAATTTGAATTAAACTCCTTCTTTTAGATGGTTTTTTGGAGAAGAAAAAATTATAAATCTCCAAATGTTGAATGAAATTAATATGAGGAAAATGGAGCACCAAATCTAATCTCTTTCTCTTTGTTTGCATTTGAATTAAACTCTTATTTTTAAAGGGTTTTTAGGAGAAGTAACATTTACAAATCTTTGAATGTTGAATGAAACTAACATTAGAAAAATGGAGCACCAAATCTAATCCCCTTCTTTGAATTTGAATTAAACTCCTTCCTCTAGAGGATTGTTAGGAGAAAGAACATTTACAAATCTCCAAATGTTGAATGAAACTGACATTAGGAAAATGGAGCACCAAATCTTTGGATGCTGAATGAAACTGACATAAGGAAAATGGAGCACAACTTGCCTTCAAAATTAGAAATTGTTTATGAATAATCAAATCGAACTGGACTACTGAATTATCGTATTCTTCAACTTGATTTAGTTGGATTTGGTAACTATGCATAAAATGACTCATTTAGTCTAGGATTTGAAATTAGAAAGTACGGTCCAAGATAACCTACTTTAGATAGCTATTTGCATGCAAGAAAACTATGATTCATGATCAACCTCAATCGAAAGGTTATGCAGGGTTTTTTCTTTATTTCCTATGTCACACAAATGAGGGAGTGAGGGAACATCTCCAAGTTATGTCATCTAGGAATAGAAATTTGACATAAATCCTATGCTTTCTTTCGACAACCAATCAGGATTAGTGGTAACATCATTGAGAGTGGATTCCTTCGCTTTTCTCCAATATTATCCTCAAGAAAGCTTAGAATATTTTGTCAAGATTCGTATTATCACTAGTACAAAATGATTAATTAGTTACCAAAAAAACAACTAAAATTTGCATATAAACGACCATTTTTTAGTCGGTGACCAATAGTAGCTAATTTACAGTATCTTGCAGTGGCATGATCCGAATTATCCACAGTTTCGTGCTTATTTTGTCGACGTTTCAAACCCCAAAGGGCGTCCATCATCAGGACTAAATCAGAAAGAATATGAATGAAAGCTTATTGAGAGAAGAGTCTTCCGACCTGGGTATTGCAGGTCTGCAGTTCTCCTCTCAATTTTTATCCTCAAGATTTTGAGAAGACAAATCTCCTTCCACAGAAGCTTAAAATCTAACATAACTTCCCTGTACGGAGGGGAAACATGGAAGGAGATCTGTCTTCTCGAAATCTTGAGGATAAAAATTGAGAGGAGAACTGCAGACCTGCAATTATACCCAGGTCAGAAGACTCTTCTCTCAATAAGCTTTCATTCATATTCTATCTAATTTAGTCCTAATGATGGACCCCCTTTGGGGTTTGAAACGTCGACAGAATAAGCACGAAACTGTGGATAATCTGAATCATGCCACTGCAAAAAACTACCACAGAAGCTTAAAATCTAACATAACTTCCCTATACGGAGGGGAAACATGGAAGGAGATCTGTCTTCTCAAAATCTTGAGGATAAAAATTGAGGGGAGAACTGCAGACCTGCAATACCCAGGTCGGAAGACTCTTCTCTCAATAAGCTTTCATTCATATTCTTTCTGATTTAGTCCTGATGATGGACCCCCTTTGGGGTTTGAAATGTCGACAGAATAAGCACGAAACTGTGGATAATCCGGATCATGCCACTACAAAAAACTACCACGGAAGCTTAAAATCTAACATAACTTCCCTATATAGAGGGGAAACATGGAAGGATATCTGTCTTCTCGAAATCTTGAGGATAAAAATTGAGAGGAGAACTGCAGACCTGCAATTATACCCAGGTCGAAAGACTCTTCTCTCAATAAGCTTTCATTCATATTCTTTTTGATTTAGTCCTGATGATGGACCCCCTTTGGGGTTTGAAACGTCGACAGAATAAGCACGAAACTGTGGATAATCCGGATCATGCCACTGCAAAAAACTACCACAGAAGCTTAAAATCTAACATAACTTCCCTATACGGAGGGGAAACATGGAAGGAGATCTGTCTTCTCGAAAACTTGAGGAAAAAAATTGAGAGGAGAACTGTAGACGTGAAAATACCCAGGTCAGAAGACTCTTCTCTAAATAAGCTTTCATTCATATTCTTTCTGATTTAGTCCTAATGATGGACCCCCTTTGGGGTTTGAAACGTCAACAGAATAAGCATGAAACTGTGGATAATCCGGATCATGCCACTACAAAAAACTACCACGGAAGCTTAAAATCTTACAGTATCTTATAACGTGACCAACTTTTAGTCATTTTTTTAGCTTAGTCATTAATTGGTTTCCTCAATTTTACCATCTAGTAGTATATTTAGTCATTAATTTTTCATTGGTTTAGTCATTAATTGTTGCAATTAATTACCAAATATATAACAAAATATATTACTATATGAACCCTCGAGAAAACCAATTAATGACCGAAGAAATATAACCAAAACATTGGTCATATTAAAAGATACTATAAATTAGCTACTAATAGTCATATATATGCAAATTTTAATCATTATTTAAAACTAATTAATGACCAAATAAATATGACTAAATTTTAGTCGTGTTATAAGATGTTGTAAATTAGCTACTAATAGTCGTATATATGCAAAATTTAGTCATCATTTAATAATAAAAAATTTATCATTTGCAGTAGTCATTTATCCTTTTTTCGTATTTTTATATTCATTATATAAACCACTGATTTAGTAGTTTCTATTCATTTCATTTATTCATGTTCATCATTAATTTATATAAACTACTAATTTAGTAGCTTTATATTGATTTTTTGTGTTTATTATTAATCACCATAAATTAATTAGTATGATTTTGCGACTAAATTTTAAGAAAATGTCATACAATGTGCATATTTATCTAATATGATAACACAAAGTTACATATGTTAATTACAAGACTAAATAATATCAAGTGAAAATAAAAATAATTTCAACCGTATAAATTTTATTATATAAAATATCAAGTATTACAATATGAGTTTCCAATTTAATATGGGTTGGACTACAATTTACACATAAAATATTGTTTCATCATTTCAAAACATTATCACTGTGTTGCCAAAGCATTGCAAGTGAATTCACCAACTCTGACGGCTTGACCATTAGTCTATATGAGTCTGTCTTATGCAAGATATTGACTCTAAGGGTATCACTAGATAGATTCTTTTCTCTCTCTCATTTTGCATTTGTCACTCCAATGTTATTGCTCTCCTATTTCTTCAATTGTTGCTTCTTACCATCAATATTGAGTTTCTCTCTTGAAAATGAAAGAAGATACAATGCAGAGTATAAGACATGAAAGACGATGAATACTTGAACATAAAATAAAGTAGACTATAAAATATTTATATGACATATATATCAACATTCAATAATGGCCACTATGTGGCTAGATGACCTATATAAACAAAGAAATGTCACCATAGAAAATGGAATTGGAGGGGGATTCATCATGCATGCTAGGATTTTTTGTGTGTGCACACATCATTTTTCTCACTTCTAATTGTATCAAAAACAAAGAGTATGCACAATGACGTGTAGTGACATGTGGTTGTCTATTTGACTCAATGATATGTTTTATTTTTTAACCCATTCCAATCATACCACCATGAAATTAATACTGAAAAGGAAATAAGAAGGACTATCAATAAATGAAATTAGAGACTTTAGAATGCAACTCAATTGTACCTAAATGTAACGATAAGTATTTGCATCTTCCTGGTCACCGATGAGCATCAAATCATACTGTGAAAAATTCCTTGCATTATGATAATCTGGTTGCACCTGCACTAATCTTCTATAGTATTCCCTTGACTTGCCTATAGATATAATTTTAGAAACAATCCTACTCCTACAATTCTTCCCTATATGGATCATTATTGTCCCCCCGTATTGATAGTTATGTTTCAAGGCAACGGAATAGAGCTCTCCAATTGCATCATTTCCTTTCAAGACAATGCTTGAGTATTTCTAGATGATTGTTGAATCAATCTCTACTCAGGTCCATGAAATCCTTGATTTGTTTCCATCGCAAAAACCTCTTTTCGTAATAAAATTATAAATACCACATCTACATTCCTCGTCCTCAACATACCAATTCTTTAAAGTGGAATACTTTATCATTTCTCCCTTGGTGCAATAGAGATCCACTATTGTGGCATGGAGATGATTGGTGTCATAAAATGGTATAGTTCATCCTTCAATATATGTCACATAACTCCTCTCACCTCACAGAACTCCTCTCATCTACAAAAATAAGAGTCCTCTCTAAATGCCTGGTCTCCATCTCATTCATCCTGAAATAAGTGGATATTTCCATGGATGACAAAGTGTACTTGAAGATTTAATAGAAGGAGCTATCACTAAAAAAAGAAAATACAATGCAGCATAATAGTTATCTGCAGGAGAAACACCTTGCCAGGATACTTCCTAACTAGCTAAAGATACTCCTGAATTACCTCTTATGATGAACGAAAGATAAACTCAACTATCTATAGAGTCTACCTATGCATGGTAGCAATGAAAACATTGTCAAAAACAATATCTACAACAACGTTGGTCAATCTCTTCTTCTAGACAAGGGCATGCCCAACTTTTGGAAAGTATCAAGCAGGTTAGGGTCCACCTCATCCAGGCTCCTTTTCTTCTTCTACTCTCTCTTTTTAGGTTCAGAATAATACCAAAGGTCTTCAAAATTGATGGGTGGGTAAAATTTACCAGACCATTGAGTTCTTCCATTTTTAATCATTGTTTGTAAGAATTTAATCTAAATTGCAAAAGTCATTGAGGTTCCTTCTTTTTAATTGAAATTAACCTAAACTTTGGAAAGTTGTAAGGTTTAATGGATCTAATTATATTCTACTTAAAATATAGTAACATGGTTTAAAATTGTAGGTATTGAGATCATAATCTAAGGATGAAACAGAAAAGATTTTATGTTCATGATTACAAGAAATTTTAATTTCATGTAACAAAGTTTGAGGAAGGTCTAGCATTTGCATCCTACCAGAAAATTTTCTTGCATCACTTGAGCCCTTTTAATTTGGGCATGGTAGAGTCCATTACACAAACAATCAACCACTAAAAAAAAGGTGAAAAGAAAAAATAAAATTCCATGCATTCTGACCCTAAAGAAGTTACGGAGGAACGAACTGATCTGTACAATAAGGACATACAAAATTCTTACTTGTCCGTTGTCTTTTGATGAATTTTTGGCCACAATCAAGATCTACATTATCATAATCATTAAACCCTTTGTATAATAAGGACATGCAAAATGCTTACTTGTGTATTGTCTTTTGATGAATTGTTGGCCGCAATCAAGATTTGCATTATCATAATCATTAAACTCTCAACTCTAGATAAAATTTATGATTTGATCATATAAACCCTCAAAATTATTTACCCATAAGAACAAAAATCCTCTTTAGTAAAAAGGAAGAACACAGTCCAAATTCACACCCATGTACAAATTACCAAAATATCATAATCATTAAACGCTCAACTCTAAACAAAATTTATGCTTTGATCATATAAAGCCTCGAAATTATTTACCCATGAGAACAAAAATCCTCTTTAGTAAAAAGGAAGAACACAGTCCAAATTCATACCCATGTACAAATTACCAAAATATCCACACCCAATGACCTTGCCCTTATAATAATCATTAAACCCTCATCTCTAGATAAAATTTATGCTTTTAATTTACCGATAAGAACAAAAATCCTCTTTAGTAAAAAGGAAGAACGGAGTCCAAATTCATACCCATGTACAAATTACCAAAATATCCATGCCAAATGACATTGCCCTTATCATAATCATTAAACCCTCAACTCTAGATAAAATTTATGCTTTGAATGTATCCATAAGAACAAAAATCCTTTTTAGTAAAAAGGAAGAACAAAGTCCATATTCATACCCATGTACAAATTACCAAAATATCCATGCCCAATGACCTTGCCCTTATCATAATCATTAAACCCTCAACTCTAGATAAAATTTATGCTTTGATCATATAAACACTTGAAATTAGTTACCCATACAAACAAAAATCCTCTTTAGTAAAAAGAAAGAACAGAGTCCAAATTCATACCCATGTACAAATTACCAAAATATCTAAAGAAAGAACAGAGTCCAAATTCATACCCATGTACAAATTACCAAAATATCCACGCCCAATGACCTTGCCCTTACTCCATCTAATCATTGATGCTCTCCTAAGGTGTTTCCCATGCAAACTCCATCTAGGGTTTGAATCCCATAAAATCCATAGAAATCCATAGATCACGTTGATGATCTTCCTTCTTCTGGAATTTCCACATAGATATTGACAAGGTAGGGAAAAATACAGTGCTACAATGTGATGTTATAATCTGTGAATATTTGTACCAAAATATCCACGCCCAATGACCTTGCCCTTGCTCCATCTAATCGTTGATGCTCTCCTAAGGTGTTTCCCATGCAAAGTCCATCTGCGGTTCGAATCCCATGAAATCCATAGAAATCCATAGACCATGCAAAGTCCATCTGCGGTCCGAATCCCATGAAATCCATAGAAATCCATAGATCACGTTGATGATCTTCCTTCTTTTGGAATTTCCACGCAAATATGGGCAAGGTAGGGAAAAATACAATGCTACAATGTGATGTTGTAATCTGACAATGTGATGTTGTAATCTGTGAATATTTTGTTTGAACCCAACTAGAAATGAAAATAAAAAGAAATATTTATAATACAAAATAAAATATATAAATTGCAATTGGGTTAAATGATTTATTTTTAATAAAAATTAAAAAGAAAAAGAAGAAGTTAAAAATCATATTGGGATGAGTGTAAACATTTAAATATGACTTCATTTAATAATAAAAAGTTAAATTAATAAAAATAATAATATTTAATTTGTTATATTTTGATTTTGTTATTAACTTGTGAATAGGCTTTGTTACAATACCATGGGCCAATACCATGGCTTATCAATACTACAAGTCCAAAAACATAACTTATTTCACAACCAAAATATTTTACAACAATATGACAAGATTCTTAACCGTGGATATTCACCCCCACATTACAGTAGATATTATTAACTTGTAAAAAATAGCCTTTGTTACAATACCATGGGTCAATACCATGGATTATCAATACCACATGCCTAAAAAACATAAATTATTTCATAATCAAATATTTTATAACAATATAACCATGGGTATTCACCCTCACTTTACCATGGATATTAAATTGTAAATCTGATTTGTTACAATACCATGGGCCGATACCATGGCTTATCAATGCCACAAGTCAAAAAACCATAACTTATTTCATAGTAAAAATATTTTATTTTAATTTAATTTTACAACATTTTTTTTAATTGAATCTAAAAGGGAAAATGTTGCAATTTGAGATATATCTAAACCCTCTATCCTCTCACTCTCACGACTACTAAAAATATTCCCTTAGAAATTAAATTAGGGTTTTAATAAAATTAAGCTAAGATGATCTATGTTAGTTCTTTGTCTATATATTATAGATATATATATATATATATATATATATATAAAGAACTAACATAGATCCATCTTAGCTAAGGATCCAAGGGATGAGAGCAAGCAAATTGACTAATTATAATAGATTAAATATAGTCATGATTTTTTTAAAGTTTTTCATTATTTTATTTTCTTTAACATGATTGATCCAAAATATAGGTTTAATATTTGACAACCAATACCATGGGCCAATACCATGGCTTACTAAAAATCCATAAACCATAACTTATTTTACAACAATATGAAAAGATTCTTAACCGTGGATATTCACCCCCACATTACGCTAGATATTATTAACTTGTAAAGAATATTCTTTGTTTGAATACCATGGATTATCAATACCACATGCCCAAGAAACATAAATTATTTCACAATCAAAATATTTTATAGCAATACCACATGCCCAAAAAACATACAAAGAACTAACATAGATCCATCTTAGCTAAGGATCCAAGGGATGAGAGCAAGCAAATTGACTAATTATAATAGATTAAATATAGTCATGATTGTTTTAAAGTTTTTCATTATTTTATTTTCGTTAACATGATTGATCCAAAATATCGGTTTAATATTTGACAACCAATACCATGGGCCAATACCATGGCTTACTAAAAATCCAAAAACCATAACTTATTTTACAACAATATGAAAAGATTCTTAACCGTGGATATTCACCCCCACATTACGCTAGATATTATTAACTTGTAAAGAATATTCTTTGTTTGAATACCATGGATTATCAATACCACATGCCCAAGAAACATAAATTATTTCACAATCAAAATATTTTATAGCAATACCACATGCCCAAAAAACATAAATTATTTCACAATCAAAATATTTTATAGCAATACCACATGCCCAAAAAACATAAATGATTTCACAATCAAATATTTTATAACAATATGACAAGATGGTTAACCATGGATATTCACCCTCAATCTGCTTTGTTACATACCACATGCCAAAAAACCATAACTTATTTCATAGTAAAAATATTTTATTTTAATTTAATTTTACAACATTTTTTTAATTGAATCTAAAATGGAAAATGTTACAATTTGAGATATATCTAAACCCTCTATCCTCACGACTACTAAAAATATTCCTATAGAAATTCAAATAAGGTTTTAATAAAATTAAGCTAAGATGGATCTATGCATGTTCTTTATATATATATATATATATATATAAAGAACCGACATTGATCCATCATAGCTAAGGATCCCATGGATGAGAGCAAGCAAATTGACTAATTATAATAGATTAAATATAGTGCATGATTTTTTAAAGTTTTTCATTATTTTATTTTCTTTGACATGATTGATCCAAAATATAGGTTTAATATTTTACAACCAATTAAGTTTTTCTAATTTAGATAATTTCTTAGACACAATACAATGTGATCAAATTTAAGAGAGAGTGGGGGAGGGGGTGGAGAGAGGGAGCAAGATGGTGAAAAAGTTGAAGGATAGAGAGAGAGATAGAAAGAGAGAGTGATGGGGGCAAGAGAGAGTGAGGTGGGATAGGGAGTGAGAGAGAGAGAGAGAGAGAGAGAGAGAGAGATGGATTTGGAGTGGGAGAGAGAGGGAGGAAAGAACAAAGACATAGAGAGTATAAGTGGGGATAGAGAGGAGTGAGAAGGGAGAGATTTAGGGAGAGTTAGGGAGAGAGGAGAGGAGGGAAGAGAAAGAAGAGGAGAGGATAGAGATAGGGATTGAAGGGGAAGGGAGAGAGATGGAAACATAGAGATGGAGAAGGACAAGGAGGGGGAGAGATAGTGATAGAGTTGTACGGAAAAGAGAGAGAGGGAGATTGATTTGGGGGGGAGAGATAGAGGGAGGTGAGAGATAAGGGATAGAGGGGAAGGAAGATAGGGATGAGGAGAGAGATATGGAATTGGAGGGGGTAGGAGAGGGAGGGAACAAGAAAAACATAGAGGGAGAAAGGTGGAGAGAGAGATGGGGTGACAAGGGAGTCATGGAGAGAGAGTGAGGGAGAGAGGAGAGTGGGAGGGAATAGAGAGAAGGATATAGACAGAGAGGGAGAGAAGAGGAAGAGAGATATAGATAGAGAAGGGGAAGAGAGGGAGAGAGAGTGTGTGTATGTTTGGGGGGTGAGATAGAGAGAGGGAATAACAAAGAGACACAAATACAAATATAGATATTATATAGTATTATATAACAAACCTAGATCCATATTAACCCTATAGCTATCAAGTGCCGCAAGGGATCCAATCTCTCGAGGTGAAAACATTTCCTCAAGTTTTGCACTAGAAAAAAAAGTTTGCACCTCGACAGATTGGACCCCTCTCAATGCTTGATAGATCCGGGGTTAAGATGGATGTAGGTCGGTTAATATGAAATTAAAGTAGTATTTATTTGATATTATAGTCTTAAAAAAAAAAGTTCCCTTTAAATTAATTTCGAATTAGAACTAGATCCAATTAGATTCAATAAATAGATTTTTAAAAAACACTTAAAATTATTATTTTTATTAAAAAACATATTTTTTAAATTACAAATTATTAGAGATACTTAGTACAAAGTTGGCTCACCTATACACCATGTGAGGATGAAGAAGTGCTTAAGGAATGATAACCTTTCAACCAATCTTCAACAACCTTTCAATCCCCTATGACTTGTAAGTTTAGATTGCTTGACACAATTAAGATGACTAACATAAAAAACTAATTCATATTATTGTAGTACTTGTTAGGTAGTTGTATTTTTGTTCTTAGACTAAATTAGTCATTCATGTTAGTCATGTTTAGTTGTATTACTTATTAGCTAGTCACATATTTTAACCCGTGACTAAATTAGTGATTTATGTTAGTCGTTTTTAATTCGGTCACTTAAGATTGCTCATTTTTTGTAGTATTTCCCTTGGAAAAGTTGTAGTGACTAACGTTCTTAGTCACCTAGTCACTAATTGTTCATTTTCTACTAGTGTATGGATCATTTAGAAAGAAAATAATCGGTGTATCTTCCACTACTCTCACAAACAAGAGAGACAATCCAGGGTACCATGTTCAACAATATTAAAGAAACTATTCTCATTTATATGTGGTCTACTTTGGACTCAGATCTAAAGGATACATAGGCCCAAATCTTTAAATATATTTAACTTCCTTCATCTTCTTGCACCTCATCATCCTCTGTCTTTCTCACCATCCCATTGGTCTTGTCCTCCCTATGATTTTGTTAAATCCAATTTTGATGCAGCCTCTAAAGGTAATTTAGGCCTTGGAATATTTGGTTTTAGATATGGTCCACAAGCCATCTTCCATTTTTTGCTTTTCTATTTGGGCCACAGTAGTAACAATACAACATAATTATTTGACTTATAATTTTCTCTCAAACATCTTATTTCACTCCTCTCTACTCTAAGTTTTTATTTAAGGGACTCTTACCTCGCCATTTCCTTACATTGCAAACTTATGAACAATTCCTCTTTCTTACAAATATCTCAAAGTTGAGATTGTAAAGCTTTATTTCTTATATAGAGAGCCTTCTCCCTTATATTCCAGCTACCATTCCTTCCCACATCAGAATATTAGGGAGAAAATTAGTGTTTCAGCATGGTAAGGAATGATGTCGATATCATTTACCATTATGATACTCCCCTTTGAATTCTCTCTTTTCATCCTAGTTAAAAGACAAATGCAATGGCATATCCACCCAAGATCTTTCTACCTAGATGGGGATATTAAAACTATCTTAATGGAGGCATTAGATTATAAGAGGGGGCTCACGCCATCCCACCCCCCTACATGTTATCATGCACATTAGCCTTTAATTTACCTCATCTATTAAGGAAGGTAGCATAGTGGTTTGGAATGATTTACTCCTAGACAAGACAATGACCTTCAGACCCTTCGCAACTATGCTCTTCCTTGTGTAGATTATCTTCCAAATACATCGCATTAGATTTATCTGGAAGATAATCTACACAATGATGTATCCGAAAGATAATCTACACAATGATGTAACTCGCAGAAACCTCAAAGACAAAATAAGCACCCAATATGCTCTTCCTCTTTAACAACTTTCTATCCCCACCCCTCCTTAAGTTGCACCCAATGCCAACCATGACCTTTAGCCCAAGTTCCCATCTTGGGTGTTGTTGACTAATCTTTGTTCATTAGGTTTCCCTATGATTTTTTTGTCTTTTAATAAAGGAGAGAGGGTTTCTCAAACCACCACAAATGTGCCACCCTCCTCATAAGATAATCTTGATGTATTCTTTACCAATGGTTGCTCCACTTCTTTGCTACACACTAGCTCAATTTAACTTGTGTTTTGTTTCCTCTAGTATCCATGATGTGACAAAAAGCATGTTATTGCAAAGAAGGTGGGGTTTGAGGCATGATGGGTCGTTCCACGACATGCTTCTAAGTCAAATCTTCAGCATGAAGCTACTAACAACATACACTGACAAATATACAAGAGGAGATTTGGGACGTTGAAGAGGAAATATGTTAGTAGAGATAGGAAAATTTTAACTTAGATTTCATGACAAGTGATCTGTATACTACCATGGATATTCCACTAGACAGTTCATCATAATAGATCTGACAAAACCATATTTAAAAGTTTGAAATATACATTATTAAGGTTTTATTTCTCTTTATATTTTTGGATTTATACATTATTGCTAGTTGTGTATGCATGCAAATTAAAATTATGTAAAAGATAGAGAACAACGAAATAAAAACTCATAAATCACGAATTAACACAAGATACAAGCTAGGAAAACCTAATAGGATAAAACCCAACTGGAAGCTGAGGCTTCAAGTACAAAGAAGTATGTCTTGTGGCTCATGTTTACAAAAGTGCACAAATCCTCTCCGTGTGCTCTATATCATATCCCTCGTGGCTATTTTTTCTCTTATATGGAACAATGTCTAGAAATTCCCACCGTAGATCAATAGATTATGCAATATACTAAAGAAAAATACCAGATCTACTTCTAGAACAAACTTGCAGAAGCTTAATCGATTTTGAGCAAGATCAAATAGAACACGTATAACAGAGAATGAGAAAGCAATCACACATGAACACAGAAGAATACTATGGGGGAAGCCTCAGATAAAAACCCCGATCTCTGTATTATCATACAGGAAATATGTTCGGATTACACAAAGAATTAGCTCACAAGCTATCCTGCTCTTAGTACAATCCAACAATACATCTCACAGACTGAATAGACACAACATATGCCTTTCCTCAGCCCTCCAAACCTTCTATTTCCTTGCATAGTTTCTCTTGGGCTCCAATGCTACCACTTGTGTGAATTGGCCTCATCACACACTCATCAAACTCAAAAAGCAACTTCTCAATCTCCAAGGAATGAATTCCTTCCGCATGCAAGAGATATCCTCAATGGAATATTCCTGCAACAGATAGTACACTATCCCATCATCTGATCTCAACTCGGTCTTTGACTGAACTGACATGCATGAGTTATTTATGAGAGAATATTCAATTATCTGAAGTGTAGCAGTTACATGCATGCATGCATTAACTAAATGATCTCACAATTAGTTCAGCAAACTATTTGAACTAATCTAACTGGACTTAACTCAGTTAACTGAGCTAACTAATTACAACTCAAGGTACAACTTATCTTGATCTCCTTTAATCAAGGGATAACTTCCTCAGTCAATGGAGGAACTGTTGCATGTCTTCACATAGACTTCATGTTTGATTTTCTACAACTAATTAACTCAAGATGAATTAATTAATTATTTTACAAATAGATGCTAAGATCAAATTCGATTTTTAATTCTCAATTTTAGTTTAGGGACTAACTAAAATTGGAATGTATCCCAAAATTCTATTTATAGCAGTGCTATTTTCAGCACTTCTATTTTTAGCACTTCTTGTTGCTATTTTCAACACTCCCGCTCAACAAGAAAGGGATTATCAGTCACCCCAATCCCGTGTCTGTGGAACTCGAACTTGCATTTTGACAATGCCTTACTCAAAATATTTGCATCCTGTTCCTCGATCAAAACATACAGCAACAACATGATCCTCTTCACCACATAGTCTTGAAGATGATGGTACCAGATATCGATTTGCTTGGACCTTTCATGAAAAACTCGATTCTCAGAGAGTTTGATACAACTCTAATTATCACAGTAGATCACAATTGGATCCATCCTCTAACCAAACAATCTCACTAGAATCTTCCGCACCCAAATGGCCTCACTTGCTACCTAACTGGTAGCCATGTATTCAGCCTCTGTTGAGCTAAGTGCAACTGACCTCTGTTTCCTACTGTACTAGGAAACTGCAGTTGAACCAAGGTTGAAGATTCCTCCAAAAGTGTTCTTCCAGTCTGATGGACTCCTTGCCCAATTTTCACATGTGAAGCCCTAAATCTTAACACCCTCTGTCTATATATACCACAATCCATACTAAGATGTACCTCTAAGGTATCTCAGCGCATGCTTCGCTGCCTTCCAAAACAGCTTGGTAGGCTGAACCATAGCTTGACCCAGTTGGTTCACTACAAAGCATAAGTCTAGTCATGTGTTCACTAGATACATAAGTGAACCCACAAGCTACCGATAAAAGGTAGCAACTACTATCTCACCTGAAGTGACATCCTCCTTCCTCTAGTTACTAGCTAGAGGAGTCTGCGTGTGCTTTCACTTCTCCATGTGGAAGCGCCCGAGTATCTTATTGGCATACTTTCCTTGAGACACAAATACTTCCCCATCTTTCTGCCACACTTCCATGCCTAGAAAGTAGTGCATAAGACCCATGTCTTTCATCTCGATCTCTCTTGCAAGGTCCTCCTTGCAAGACTTGATCAACTGATCATCACTTGTCAAAATCAGATGATCGACATAAGAACAATGATCAATGGCTTACCTTCTACCATGATGTGGTAAAGGTTCACATCAGCTTCACTCTTGGTGAAGCCCAACCCGGTTAAATAGCGTTCGATCCTGGTGTACCAAGCACGAGGTGCTTGCTTCAACCCATACAAAGCCCTCTTGACTCAACACATATGCGACTCATGATCGAAGGTCTCAAAACCTTCTGACTGCTCAATGTACACCTCTTCCTCAATCTTCCCATTGAGGAACGTTGTCTTCACATCCATCTGATGGATCTTTGAACCCATCTAAGCTGATAGTTCCAACATCAATCTGATAGATGAGTACCTTGCTACAAGAGCAAAGGTCTCATCATAGTTGATCCCCTCAACCTGTGAGAAACCATGGGCAACAAACCTTGCCTTATGTTTCTCAACATTGCCATCAGCTATCTGCTTTACCTTGTAAATCCATTGGGAACTCACCACTGACTTGTCGTAAGGTCTTGGGACAACATCCCACACACTGTTCCAAATGATAGAGTCATACTCCTTGATCCGAATTGGATCCATAGAAAGACTGTCAAGAACCATGACTGAATCAGGTCGAACAAATCTCTAATGAAATCCAAAATAGTATCAAAAACACCCTGAACTAGTGGCCATGGTAGCCGACATGGAACGATGAGGACCTCGGTCAAAGCGTGTTGACCGAGGTCCATGGAGACTATGTAGGAGGCCAAAGTAACCCTTGGGAGCCCTGGAATAGAGAAAGGGCGAGGTTTTTGATGCGCAATTAATCGTGCATCACTAAGTGAACAGGGCCAAAATGGGAAAGCCCGAGCACCTGGTTGTGTGGGGGAACCGGAGGACTGTAGGCGGGAGAAGGTAAAAGCGCTAAAGTACAAAGGCGAGACCCACACTCTAGAAACTGGCGGTTTTGATCGGGGCACCCTTGAACGGTAAGAGGTTTTGGATAGGAGCAGAGCGATTCCATACACTGATTGACGCATGGTAGGCGGAGGTGAGAGAAAACTGCCGTTGATTGCGGGCTATCGGTCGAGCAAGTCAACCACGTGAAATGTGTGTATGGTGTTAGATCTGGAGCACCCAGATCAGACAGCTGAGATTGCGCCTGATGGAAAGAAGTGGAATCATTAGGGAATTAAGCCACGTTCTAAAGGGATTTGGAGTTTGTTTGACTGCCATGGTGGAGGAAGAATGCATCCATGGCGTAACTGAAGAAACGAACCGACGAAGCATGCTAGCACCATTTAGAGGAGGACAAGTGGCCACTCCCTGAGCGTTCATGATGACGTCGAACATAGGGAAATCCAAGTGCAACTACAGAAGGTGAATCGACACAGGTGGAAGAGGAACCAAACAGGGATAGGGATCGAATGGCTAAATCCATGAACAGAGACAGTCGAATTAGTTAGAGTTGATTGGAATCAGAATTGAGAAGAATCCAAGTGACCAAGAGAGACAGTGAATAGTGAACCCTGAGAGGAGGACTGAACACAGAGAATAGTAAATCCAAGCAGAAGAGACAGAGGGCCGAGCTGACCACAGGTAGCATCAAGCACCAGAGAGCTTGAAGATTCAAGCCTTCCCATAGAGGAATCTGTCTGAACTGAGCATCACATTTGGCTCTTTCCACTGTAGACCAAGGGTCACAAAGTTGGTAGGAAGAGGAAGAGTTTCTGTACTCCGAGTGGCTTGGGGAATCCAAGAACCACCCTACCAAGCAAAATATGCTTCAGGAGAACTCATATTGAGTCCCTGTTTTGTAATTCGTCTGCTGAAAGACACAATAAAACAAGGTCACCACTGAAGCTAGACCAGAGACGTAGCCCTGGAGAATAGGGTGAACTCATTATTAAAATTGTTTGTGTCTTTGTGTTGCTTACTGTATTTCTCTACTGTCTTTCCATTTTATTTTTTGTGTACTGGAAATCTGATCCATCCGTTGTTTCAATAACACAGAACACACACACCAGCACATGAGTCTGTAAAACCTTTAGCTAAATAAATATTTAACTGATGGCACTCATAGGGTGAATATCAGATCAAGTGGTATCAGATCATAAGGTTGTAAGGTTAGACAAGCTTGTGTTGGTATAGCTGTGAATGCTCACAAGATCAAAGCTCAAATTAGGAGAAGTAGAGTTGGTGGAAACTAATCCTGAAATTGGGAGAGTCTATCCTTGAAAGACCATGTCAGCAGAAAGTTCTATGGGGCTAGACCCTCAATTCATAGAGAGTTTCCTAGCTATGAAGTCCATGGTTCAAGAAATGTACCGAGACTTTAGAAAGCAAAAGGTGGAAGATGCATCAGGCTCTAAGCAAGAGAAAGAAGAAGATGAGTCTCACTTCCATGACAACTCCAAAGGAAAAGGGAAAGAGGAAAACTTTCTCACACCTCCTAATAGCCCTATACATAATAAGAAAGCATCTTTGATTAAGTTAGATGTTAAATTTGATTTTCCTATATATGATGGAGAGCCAAATGCCAAAAAATTGGACAATTGGATTAGACAAATTGATGTGTATTGCAGGGTACAGAACATAAACTCAGACAAGAGTAAGATTCAACTGGCAAGCCTATGCCTAGGAGGCACTGCCTTGGTTTAGTGGGAAGGTAGAACCCAAGCTTATATGAAAATCCATGGTAAGACCATCTCTGTCTGGAGTGACTTCGTTTCTGCAATCAGGAAACAGTTCTATCCATTGGCCTACATGCAACAGGCCATGATGAGTTGGCAAACTCTTCGATAGTTGAAGGGGCAAAGTGTACAAGGGTATACTCAAGAGTTCAAAAAGAGAGCATTGACATTAGGTATCTCACTAGACTCACCAGAGACTCTTTTGAAGTACATTGGTGGTCTACATAGCTACATGAGGCATACCATCCTCATGTTTAATCCCACTAGTATAGATGAGGTGTCTGTACAAGCTACTCATCTAGAGGCTAGAGGAAAGAATGGCAATCTAGAAGTTGGGGGACCATCCCAACCCACTGTAAGCAAGAGCAAGGAGAAAATAAAATAGAAGTGGAAAGCAAGGAAGGCTAACACTGCACAGAAATCCAAAGCTTCATGCACTCACTGTAAAAAGGAGGGGCATGATGATGAGCATTGTTGGATTCTGCATCGAGAGCTGAGACCTAAGAAGTCCAAGGGCAAGAAGAAGAAGATAGTTGTAGCTATTCAGAGAGATTTGGGGTCAGAATCAGGAGATGAAACAACCATAGCAGCCACAGGTATAAAAGGTAATAATTCTGAAGCATCTACTGGTAATTCTGCTCAATCTGTTATTGATGAAGAAAATGAGAGAAAAAGACATGAGCTTTTCCATATTTGAGTTATTTCCAAAAATCAAAAGATTGATACTTTGTTTGATAGTGGCTCTCAAGTAAATTTGATTTCTGAAGCAATTGTAAAGAAATTGGGATTAGCAACTACACCTCACAAGAAACCATACCCATTACGATGGTTGAATGATAAAGCACAACTACAAGTGACTAGACAGTGCAAACTCAAGTTTTCTTTTGGGTCAGCATTGGTAGATGAGGTTGAGTTAGACATAATTCCTTTGGATATATGTGGAATTGTTTTAGGAAGTCCTTACTTGTACGATAGAAAGGCTATTTTCTATAGAGCTGAGAACAAGTATCTACTCGTTAAAGATGGAATCGAATACTTTGTAAGAGCTCATAAGCTCAAGAATAACTATACTCTCATAAACTCATGGTAGATGAAAAGAATGATTAATTCATGCAAACAATTCTTACTAATGGTTGTAAAGGAAAAGAAACCTGATAAAACCAATGTATTTGAGGGCTGTAATGCTGAACAACAAGCTGATATATAAAAGGTTGTTTCAGAGTATGATGTCTTGTTTCAAGAACCTAAAGGTCTGCCACCCAAAAAGGGAATAGTACATGATATTATTTTGCAGCAAGATGTTCCATTGCCTAGCATTGGGATGTACAGGTTGTTTGCTTTAGAGAATTTTGAAATCAAGAACTAGGTGCAGGAGTTGCTCGAGAAGGGCTTCATCAGGCCTAGCACATCACCATGTGGGTCACCAATCGTTTTGGTGAGAAAGAAAGATGGCTCGTGGAGAATGTGCATTGATTACCGAGCACTGAATAAGATAACAATCAAGAATCGTTATCCCCTCCCTCGCATAGATGATCTCTTAGATCAATTAAAAGAAGTTTTTTATTTCACCAAGCTGGATTTGCACAGTGGATATCATCAGGTCATAGTTGCAGAGCAAGATGCATGGAAGACTACTTTCAAAACAAAGCAGGGATTGTATGAATGGCTACTTATGCCTTTTGGCTTAACTAATGCTCCTGCTACTTTCATGAGATTAATGAATGATGTACTTCGACCTTTTCTTGATGATTTTGTTATTGTGTATCTAGATGACATTCTGATTTTTAGTAAAACATGGGAAGAACATTTAAAGCGTGTTAAGCAGACATTAGATGTTTTGAAAAGAGAAAAACTTTATGTTAAACTCTCAAAATATGAATTTGGCAAAACATCTCTAAACTACTTGGGTCACATAGTAGGGGGAGGTGAATTGAAAATAGATCCCTCTAAAGTGGCAGTCATTGTAAACTGGCCTAAACCCAGGTCTGCTACAGAAGTGAGAAGCTTCTTAGGAGCAACACAATATTGGAGGAAGTTCATCTCTAACTTCTCCATGATTGCAGCTCCCTTACATGCTTTAACAGGATTGAATAAGGTGTTTCAGTGGGGAGGCAAACATCAGAAAGCCTTCGACACCTTGAAAGACAAAATAAGTACAGCACCTGTACTAGCACTGCTAGATTTGCAAAGACCATTTGAGATCCAAACTGATGCCAGTGACTATGCCATGGGAGCAGTGTTGACATAGCATGGCAAACCCATATGCTATCATTCTGAGACTTTTAATCCTGCAGTAGTTAACTATCCTACATATGATAAATAATTGTATGCATTAGTTCAAAGTGTGAAAAAGTGGAAACATTACTTAATGGGCAAAGAGACAGTAATACATACTGATCACCAGCCACTCCAATATCTACACTCCCAAACTAAGTTGCAACAATCAAGACATTACAAGTGGATGGGTTTTCTACAACAATTTCACTTAATCATTAGATTTGAAAAGGGCATACATAACAAGGTTGTAGACATGTTATCTAGACCCATTATAAATGCATCTACCATACTTAAGCATAATTCTGTACTACATGAAAGCTACATAGAACAATATGCTCAGGATATGGACTTTAAAGATGTATATGAAACTTTGAGTCAAGGCAAAAGAGTAGAAGAATTGGAGTATCATATAAAGGACCAACTCTTATACCATTGTCGGAAACTCTGCATTCCACAACTGAGAGGATAAAGATAATTAGGGAAGCACACACTTCTCTAATATCGGGTCACTTTGGGGTAAGCAAAACAGTTGCACAGCTGCAAAGATTCTGCTATTGGATGAAAATGAATGAGACAGTTTCCAGATATGTAAGAGGGTGTGCCATGTGTGCTAAAAGCAAGCGCAGCCAATAGAAAACTAGGCTTGTACACTCCATTTCCAGTTCCTTCTCACCCTTGGGAAAGTGTTTCCATGGATTTTGTAGGAGGACTGCCTAAATCTAGGAAAGGTCATGATTATCTATACGTTGTTGTGGATAGGTTCAGCAAAATGTGCATTTTGATACCTTGTAGTAAACAGGTCACAACTGAACACACTGCAAAATTGTTCTTTGAACACGTATGGGTTCATTTCGAATTACCCACTTCCATTGTATCTGATCGAGACACCTAATTTGTGGGGGAAGTTTTGGTCTAGTCTGTGGGAACTGACGGACACTAAGTTAAAGAAAAGCACAGCTTTTCATCCACAAACAGATGGCCAGACAGAAGTAGTAAACAGGATTGTGATCCAGTTACTGAGAGGATATTGCAATAAACATCCTAACCTCTGGGATGAACACTTGTGTTATGTGCAACATGCTTACAATAGAGCCAAACACTCTTCTACACAGAGATCTCCTTTTGAGACCTGCTTTGGTTTCACACCAAGGTCCCCTTTGGATTTTGTCTTTGGTAAAAATACCATGGTTGATGGGCACCGTGATGTGGATAAGGCAACCAGGTTCATTGAACAGATCTAGGAGATCCATCAGGTAGTACAGGAACAGCTGGAAAAGAGCCAAGCCAAGTATAAGGCTAGGAATGATAAGCATCGGATGGAGCATAGTTTTCAAGTTGGAGACCAAGTCTGGCTATATATCAGCAAGGACAGGATGCAAGGTGAAAGTAAAAATCTAAAGCCCATTAGGTATGGACCTTTTAGGATACTTGAGAAGATTGGTGAAAATGTGTTTCGCCTTGATCTACCAGCTTACATGCACATCTACTCAGCCGTAAATGCAGATTGTTTGAGATTGTTTGAACCTTCAATGATTGAGGACCCTAAAGAGCAAAGTCAATTTCCTTCTATTGATGAATTGCTACCTGAATACCTCAATGAGTTGCAGGAAGACATAGTGCTAGACAGGAAGGTGAGGACAACATGCAAGGGAGAAGTTGAGTACCTCAGGATTGGGCTCAAAGGTTCAAAGCCAAGCAATGCAAAGTGGATTGAGATTAGACAAGTGAAGAAATAGTATCCTCACTTATTCGATGCTTGAAAACCAACTTTTGGTGGTCCAAAAGCTTTTTCAGTAGGGAGGCTGTGATCCGAATTGGATCCATAGAAAGATTGTCAAGAACCATGACTGGATTAGGTTGAACAAATCTTTAATGAAATCCAAAATAGTATCAGAAACACCCTGAACCAGTGGCCATGGCAATCGACGTGGGACGACGAGGACCTTGCTCAAAGTGCACTGATCGAGGCCCATGGAGACCGTGCAAGAGGCCAAAGTAGCCCCTAGGAGCCACGGAATGGAGAAAGGGCGAGGTTTTTGATGCGGTGCTAATCACGCATCGCTAAGCGAATAGGGCCAAAATGGGAAAGCCCAAGCACCCGGTCGCATGGGGGAACCGGAGGACCACAGGCAGGAGAAGGTAAAAGTGCTAAAGTACAAAGGCAGGACCTGTGCTCTGGAAACCAGCGGTTTTGATCAAGGTACCCTTGAATGGTAAGAGGTTTTGGACAGGAGCGAAGCGATTCCATACACCGATCAATGCAGGGTAGGCAGATATGAGAGAAAACTGTCATTGATCGCGCGCTATCGGTCGAGAAAGTCAACCATGCGAAATGTGCATATGGCGTCAGATCTAGAGGGCCTAGATCGGACGACTGAGATTGCGCCCGATGGAAAGAAGTGGAATCAACAGGGAATTAAGCTGCGTTCTAAAGGGATTTGGAGTCTGTTTGACCACCATGGTGGAGGAAGAATGCATCCATGGCGTAACTGAAGAAACGAACCGACGAAGCATGCTGGCACCATTTAGAGGAGGACAAGTGGCCACTCCCTGAGCGTTCATGATGACACCGAATGCAGGGAACTCCAAGCACAACTGCAGAAGGTGAATCGACACAGGCGGAAGAGGAACTGAATAGGCATAGGGATCGAATGGCTAAAGCCATGAAAAGAGACAATCGAATGAGTTAGAGTTGATTGGAATCAGAATTGAGAAGAGTCCAAGCGACCAAGAGAGATAGTGAACATCGAACCCTGAGAGGAGGACTAAACACAGAGAACAGTAAAGCCAAGCAGAAGAGACAGAGGTTTGAGCTGACCACAGGTAGCGTCAAGCACCAGAGAGCTTGAAGATTCAAGCCTTCCCATAGAGGAATCTGTCCGGACTGAGCATCACATTTGGCTCTTTCCACTATAGAACAAGGGTCACAGAGCTGGTAGGAAGAGGAAGAGTCTGTGTACTCCGAGTGGCTTGGGGAATCCAAGAACCACCCTGCCAAGCAAAATTTGCTTCACGAGAACTCATATTGAGTCCCTGTATTGTAATTCCTCTGCTGAAAGACACAATAAAATAAGGCCACCACTGAAGCTGGACCGGAGACGTAGCCCTGGAGAATAGGGTGAACTCATTATTAAAACTATTTGTGTCTTTGTGTTGCTTATTGTATTTCTCTGCTGTCTTTCCATTTTATTTTCTATGTATTGGCAATCTGATCGATCTTTTGTTTCAATAACACATAACACACACACCAGCACATGAGTCTGTAAAGCCTTTAGCTTAATAAACCTTTAACTGATGGCACTCATAGGGTGAATATCAGATCACTCCTCTACCATAGCATCAACCCAGATTGGTTGTTGCACTACCTCCTCGAATGAAGAAGGTTCAGGCTCTACACACTCCCCAACCAGGGCCATGTAACCAGTGTATCGCTTGGGTGACCTCCTCTATCTGCGCTGAGAAGATGTTTGTCCCACATTCTCTCGTGCATCCAGCATCAACCTGTCATCTTCCCTTGAGCGTTTCTACCCATATCTAGAAGACTCAGCATGAGTGGATGTCTTCACTCCCAAATCCTCTGCATGCGGTTGCTCCACATCAATCTGAGGCTCCTCCTCCTCAGGAACTGAAAGTTCCTCCTCTGCATGCAACTTGAGCTCCCTCTCAAGTGATACTCGCATGGCTTTCTGCTCGTTGAACTTCAGATCTCTGCGTACCACTGTCCTCTGACTAGTAGGCAGGAGCACCTGACAGTTGTGGGGTGTATCAGTGTACCCCACAAGTATCCCCAACTTAGTTGTTGGATCTAGCTTCTTCTAGGAATCTTTGGTTACATGGAAATAAACCAATGATCCAAAGATCTTGGAGTGACTCACATCTGGTCGTTTCTCAGAAAATGCCTCCATAGGTGTCTCCATTCGTAGTATACGGTGTGGGCTTCTGTTTTGCAAGTATATTGCTGTATTGCATGCCTCAACCCACAAATGAAGTTGTAGGCTTTAGTCATACAACATCGCTCGAGCTGCTCCCACAATCAATCTATTCTTCCTTTCGGCCACCCCATTCTATTGTGGGTTATGGGGTGTCGTCAACTCCAATTTAATTCCTTCTGCTACGCAGAAGTCCTTAAACTGTTTGGAGACATACTCTCCACCATTGTCACTACGCAAGGCTTTTATTTTCTTTCCAGATTCTTTCTTTTCCAAGGCTTTAAAATCACAAAACCTCAAGAAAGTCTGATCCTTATTTTGCATAAAGTTTATCCAACATCTACGAAAAAAATCATCAATAAAAATAACATAGTACCTTTGTTTAGCGGTGGAGGCTGTTGAGAATGGTCCACAAACATCTGTGTGAACTCGCTCCAGGATTGCTCTAGCTCTACTGTCTCGATCTTGAAAGGAAGATTTCACATACTTACCCAAGGTACAACCTTTGCATGTATCCGTCTGCTCTAGTTTTCCCTTGGGAAGTCTGGTAGAAATTTGCTACATGATCTTCAAGGCCCCATGGTGCAAGTGTCCCAATCTTCTATGCCATACCTTGCCAACATCCTGGCTCTGCACCATCTGTGCTTTGGAACTCAACGCAGCACAATCGTCTACCTCCAACTTGTAGAGATTCTTTACTCGAATCCCAATCCTCTTGGTCTGTCTATTACTAATATGCCTCGGGAATACCTTTCCTTTACTAAAGACTACATCATAGCCTTTGTCTTCTAGCATAGTGATAGACACAAGATTCTTCTTCAGACCTGGTACATACTTTACATCAGTCAGGGTGAGAGGAGCTCCATGCTCCCTCTGAAACACAACCGTAACTTCACATGAAACACAATACTTTCCATCATCGCCCATCTCGATCCGCATCTGGAGATCCTTCTCCTCCAAGGTACTGAAAAGATTCTTGTCACCAGACATGTGGAAAGAGGCTCCACTATCCAAGTACCAAACACATCCCACCATGGATGAAACCATGCATGCGATGAGAGAGAAATCCAACTCGAACTATGAGGCCAGTCCCTCACCGTCTGAACCCTTCAAGGATCCCTTCTTGGATTTCTTCTGTGGACAATTCGTAGCATAATGGCTCACCTCATGACAATGAAAGCATCGCACTTTCAATTTGTCAAACTTTTTCCGACCATGGGAAGAACTGGATTTGGAATGGGATGCCTTCCCTTTCTCTTTCCTCGCCTTACTTGCTAAGGCTAGATTTTCTTCATCATCTTGCTTTGATGAAGATCCATCTCTGGTGCTTCTTCTTATGTTCTCCTGCATTAGATCCGACCAAAGTCATTCCCAATCTGGTAGTTTCTCTCTTCCATTTACCGAGTCTTGGTAGCTATGCTAGCTCTTAGGAAGACCAAGGAGAGCAAGACTCACCATGTCATCATTGGTTGTCATGATCCCTACACTTCCAAGCTCATCCCTGCAGGTGGTGAGCTTGTTCAGATATGTAGAGATTGTGTTGCCCTTTTCACACTTGATTTTCCGAATCTTTTCTTTTAGTGCCAGCTTCCTCTTATCACTACTATTTTGATATAGATATTTCAATGTTTTCCACATTGAAAACGATGTCTCCTTCCCATGGAGGCTCAAGACAATGTGGTCTTGAACTCCCTCCAGGAGGATTCTCCTCACCCTAGCCACACATTTCTTCCATTCCGCCAATTCTGTAGCATTAGCTACTGCTGGCTTGGGGACTTCTTGATCAATGAAGTCCTTTAGACTGTTGTCCTCTAATACTACTTCCATGCGATCCTTCCAGGCTATATAATTCGAGCTGCCATCAAGGGCATACTCGAGTCTTAAACCATTGAATGCCATTGGTGAAATTTGAGATGTGATAAGAATTCGAATTCTATAATCAGGAACTTGAAACTTTGAACTTCTCCCTTCTTTGTATATTGTTCTTCGCTTTGATCACCTTTGCTCCGATACCATGTAGAAATTCCCATTGTAGATCAATAAATTATGCAATATACTAAAGAAAAATACTAGATCTACTTCTACAAAAAACTTGTGGAAGCTTAATTGATTTTGAGCAAGCTCAAATAGAACACATATAACAGAGAATGACAAAGCAATCACACATAAACACAGAAGAATACTCTGGGGAAAGCCTCAGCTAGAAACCCCAATCTCTGTATTATTATACAAGTGGAAATATGTCCGGATTACACAAAGCATTAGCTCACAAGCTATCCTGCTCTCAGTACAATCCAACAATACAGCTCACAGACTGAATAGACACAACATATGCCTTCCCTCATCCCTCCAAACCACCTATTTCCTTGCATAGTTTTTCTTGGGGTCCAATGCTGCCACCTGTGTGAATTGGCCTCATCACACACTCATCAAACTCAAAAGTAACCGCGCAATCTCTAAGGAATGAATTCCTTCTGCATGCAAGAGATATCCTCAATGGAATATTCATACAATTGATAGTACATTGTCCCATCATCTGATCTCAACTGGGTCTCTGACTGAAATGACATGCATGAGTTATTTATGAGAGAATATTCAGTTATCTGAAGTGCAGCAGTTACATGCATGCATGCATTAACTAACTGAACTCACAATTAGTTCAACAAACTATTTGAACTAATCTAACTAGACTTAACTCAGTTAACTGAGCTAACTAATTACAACTCAAGGTACAACTCATCTTGATCTCCTTTAATCAAGGGATAACTTCCTTAATTAATGGAGAAACTGTTGCATGTCTTTACATAGACTTCATGTTTGATTTTCTACAACTAATTAACTCAAGATGAATTAATTAATTATTTTACAAATGGCTACTAAAATCAAATTCGATTTTTAATTCTCAATTTTAGTTTAGGGACTAACTAAAATTGGAATGTATCTCGAAATGCTATTTATAGCAGTGCTATTTTTAGCACTTCTATTTTTAGCATTTCTTGTTGCTATTTTCAACAAAATGCACCTGAAAGAATAGGATTCCTTTCCCTCCTAGTGGCTCAGTGATAACACAACCTGATAACCTACTAGTGGTTAGGTTTGACTACCTCAACTCTTAACCAGAGTTACAATATGGGATCTTATAGAGTCTCATTCATCATAATCACATGGCTAGCCTGCTTTCCATGAATAAAGGGGGTTGACATGGGATCCGATCGATATGGTGGTGAAAATAGGAAGGTCAATTTTTGAGTGGCATAATGTTTGCATATGGACTTCGATTGACGTGATTCTTACATCGTTAGAAAAGTGTTTGTGTGTAGAATATGAAAAAATAGTGCAACACTAAAGCTACAAAGTTTCACCCCCAAAAAAAGTTGTTTGATATCTCAAAATGATCCTGGAAGGTTTCATACCCCAATTTTCCAAGCTATCTCTTGCCGATAAAAATGGTCCTATGAGTTTTTTCCTCTACTTTTGATCTAAAATGGAGCAGATTAGTAATGTTGTGCTAATATCCCATTCAGAATATAGAAATGTGCTTGAGGTTTGTACTCCAAAATAGAAAGTAAAAACATGAATTTTATGTTTGTTTACTTAAGTTAGTTTCATGAAGAAAATTTAAAACATGAAAAAAAATAATGAATGGAAGCATGCATAAAAAATCAATACACCAGCCATTGTTAAAGGAGTTCACCCCTCTTGGGCTACATCTCCTTGGATCAGCTCTAAAGGCATGACCCCTTCTCATTATGCTCAAAATTATTCAGTAATAAAAAGTACATAAGTGTGCTGACAAAAAGAGTGGCTAGTTTCCCATTCAAGGAAACATTCTTGTGTAAAGAAATATCACTCTAAACACATGAAAACCTATAGTTAGTCATGAAACAATCAGCATGCTAAGGGCTCTCAAATCAAGACTCCGTACTCCAACTTCCAAGAGCATAAATAATACTACAATCCACTTGAAGTACTTAAACAAGTCTCTTTCTCCATACATATATAGAGAACAAAAGAAATAAAGCTATAGCACTACTATAATGGTTGCTGTAGAAAACACATGGAGGCTATGTTCGTGCACTAAGATGTATTTTTACAGGCAATATTAATTCCTACATTAATTGTCAACCCAAGGTAAGTCTTTTTATCTTAAGAGTGTCAACACAATATATGCAGTGAATTCAGAGGTTAGCTAAAGGTAAATCGTTGCAATCACTAATAACTATCTCTTGAACTTAAATCACACAACTCTTAAAGAAATAACTAAGGGAGAAATGACTCTGAAAGAAATCTTAACACACTCTGCAATTTCGTCTAATTAAATGAATCTGAATGCGAATGAAAAGAATCATGCTTGGAAATCTTCAAATATAATTAAAATTAACTCACTCGATCAAGAAATAGAACTGTCACAACTAAACAACAATGTTAATCTATCGCAAATTAGAATTGAACAACAAATCCTAATTGAATGGCAATCTCGATTGAATGAAAATTCTCAATTGAACGACAATCTTGATTGAACGACAATTCTTAATTGAACGACAATCAAGCAAATACGATAAATGACTTCTAAACAACAATTGTTCTCTGTCAACAAATTATGGAAATTAATTGACACTATCTCTAAGATCTATGATATCATAACTCAGAAGGAACAACAATCTACTCTGAAACTAATATAACCAATTAAATCAAAGCATTATTCAGATGCATCACATCACTAAGTATGAATTGAAATGAATAGAAATATGAATTGGAATCGTCAATCCTCACAATAAGCGAAATAATATTAGCTGAATATTAACAATCAATAAAGATTCAAATGGAAATATTATAACACAAGAAAGTAGTAGAACTTCTCTTGACCAGGCCCAGAGTCACCAGAAGTCTCTGCTAAGGAATACTCAGAATATAAGTGAAGATCAAACGTAGTCTTTCATTAATATGAGTAACCAGATTACAACATCACTGAGATAACAATAGGATATGTCTCAAAAAGAATAATTATAAATTACATAAATCTGAACTGAACTTTATTTTCCTTTCGGCCTTATATATAATAGTAAAAGAGTAAACTAGATGAAGAAAATCCCGAGGATCAGGGGATCCTGAGGATTTTGCAATACATAATCTGATTTTGTCATGAAATAGTATTGTTCTGCCTAGTCTCTCACTGCCTTGCCTATTTCAGATGATTTCTTTCCCTTTTACGGCCTAGTGCTTCTCTGTCAAATGAATGGCTATTGACCAATCCATGTCTTTTGCACACAAGGATAGTAAAAAGTCAGTTTCCAGTGCTAGATTTATCTAATTTGTTACCAAGTTCTTTCATCCAACTTTAACTGTAATTTCCTTTATTTCAATTCATAAACAGAAATAATCGTGTAAGGATAAATACGAAATAAAGCAATTATTGAGGAGAAAATATACCTTTTTCTTGACCTGACATACTCCCCAACTTACCTTGTTGCATGTCCTCATGCAATTAAATAGTTGATGTGTAGCTGAGTTAGGGAGTAGGAAGAATATACCTCCTCCTTATAATGTCTGAAGCCATTTTTCTTCTTTAATATAACAAAAGCCTGGGTAACATCTTGATCCTTCAAGGTGTAATCACAGTGATACTTATCTGGAGGATACCATATGATTGGAGTCCTATATCGACATCCTATCCATTCAGGTCCCATAGTCAAAATCATATTACTGTATTTATAGAAACGAGAGGAGGCGGCTTTAAAGTTCTGATATCCAAATGGTTCTCGATTTCTAACAGTAATGCTGGAGGCTTCCCACCTTTGTCTAGCTGTAGACAAGGCTTCCTCCTTAATCTCTTGGAAGTACTCCTTTCCAACTTGTATAACATCTGTATGGAATGGCCCTAGTTGGCCTTTAACACCAACTCATTTCATGAATTGATTGTGTTTACTCAAGGGCTGCAGGGGTTTGGTTGGTTTCCCTCTCACCCATACGTCAATTCCTTCTTCACACTTCCGCAAAGTATTATGGGCCTTGGCCCACTTGAGTTGATTAGAAGTGAAAGAGAGAAATGCCTGGAGTTGTACATCCCTTATAAATGGTCTAGGATTGTTGTACCTAACATCTTCCAGAAAGAAATTGTGCATATAAAGCTCACAAAGGATGCATTGTATCTGCTCGTTCTATTCTCTAAAGCATTTCACAAAATCCAGGGTGGTTTTTATTTCTAGAGGCTTACTAGCCTTAGCAGCTTTGATTTTCAGCAAGAGGAACCTTTCTAGGAGGTATAGGGCAAAATTTGTGGCAGGGGCTCTACATGACAAGGCGTCTGAATAGAGAGAGCGGAAAATTTCCAACTACTCTTTAGCCTTCTGTAATTGCTCTTGTGCTTTCTCAACCATTTTCTGTTCAACCCTGAACTAAGAAAAGGTTTCATCCCTAGTTATGGTTAGTGCTGCAAACTTTTTCTTTAATTATTGATATATCTTCAGGGGCACTACCTCCTCCTTGTACTGGGCTAATTCCTATTGTGCCTTCAGTAATTCATTCTGTAGTTTGCTAATAAATGATTCCCTGATTAGGGGAATATAGGCAAGTTTTTCTTCGGTTTGGGTTTTTGCTTCCTGGGTCTCCATGGGATTGTTTTGAAGAACAGCTTCAGTTGCCTCTCGAATCATGCAATGAACAATTGGAATGTCCTCTTCAGCATCTGTTTGAACAATAGTATCCATGGTAGGGTGGTCCGTTTGGGTCTCCCACGAGAAAACATAGGGGTCATCGGTTTGCATTTCAGTGTCTTCTACAAGGCACGACTCTGTCTGATTTTCCTTTGGACAGGCCAAGAGATCCTCAGTTTGGATCTCAGCGTTTCTTCTAGAACAATGTTCTATCTGTGTGCCTGTGGTCTCTTTTTCTACTTTCAAATTCTTGGCTCTAATGGCCTCCTCTAACCACTACCTTAGTTGCCCAATTATTCATTTATGTTTCCTATACTTCTTAAGTACTTTTTTGAGCTTGTCCCTGTAGGACTTCTTTATCCTGGGACTTCCAACTGGTGATGGGTTAACTGCATTATCCTCTTGTTCCTGTACAGGTGGTAATGTGTCGACATCAAGGAGGGTTCCATCTGGAACTGTATCTCTTGAAGGAACTTCACCTTCTAACTCTTCCCTATCATGGATTTCTCTTTCAGGAGATCCCAATACAACGGTGTCTCCTGAACAATTGTCATTCTCTAGGTTTTCTTTTGGGTAGGCCTCGTCCTCAGGGGACTTAGAAAAAATAGTGTTACTTGGTTGATTTTCATCCACTAGGGTTTCATCTACAGGTTTTTCTTCAGCTGGGGGGTTTACTGGATCAATGTTTGCTCCCCAATTTCCTCCTTTAGTGACATCTTCTTCATGTATCTCCGCTTCAAGGGGTTTTTCCACAAAAGGAATTGGTTCCCTCTATTCTTCCATAGAATCAGTGCATGGTAGCTTTTGCTCACAACTAGGGCTGTCAACAGGGGTAAACTGGTTGGGGGTGAAATTATGTTCCTCAAAATTCTTGGATTGTTCTTTACCTTCTCCAAATATTCCCATGTTTTCCAGTACCATGGCCACTTCCTCCTCGTAGTCTTGCAAAGGGGAATTTTACGGACTTGCAGGTGGTGTACGAGATGGTCCAGCCTCATCTGCTTAAATTGGGATGCTTCATTGGGCTCTCACTCACACAGAGCACCTACATTTTGCTGGGTTCAGGGGCACAAAGGAATTCTTTCTTTTTAGTGTCTTTCTCAGACCTAGGGTTCTTGGCCCTTTCTGCTCTGTTACTGTGTTTTCTAGGGGTGGAGCCAAAGTAGGATTTATAACATTATCCCAAGTTAACTGTTGTTGGGCCAGTCCGTTCATAATAATTAATTTAATCAATTGGTGATGATTGATTACTTTGTGTGGGTCCTTGGATGTCCTAACTTGATAGATGACATCATGTAATAGGGAATTCAAATAAAACAAAAAATTAACTGAAATTTTCTCTTTTAAAATGGCTATAAGTTTTAGTTGGCAGGGCTTTACTACATCATGTTGATCGTTGTAGGTGTATCTTTGCACGATAACGACCAATTCTTGCCACGACTGCCTTAGTGCCGAAGGATGGATCCCTTTTCTTGCTCGCACCAGTTGCTCTCCTAGATCCAGGAATACTTAAATCGCATTGTGCAGAAGGACATGTTTTCCTGTCCATTTGGTTCCTTCAGTTGAAATTCAAGTGAATTCGGCTATGACTACTTCAGAAATTGTTATACTTCCGCCTCTCATTGTGGTGCTACCATTTTGAAAAATCTGCAAAAATTCCAACGCTAGCTCCTCATGAAAATCCTGCAACCTATTCAGATATTGCAACCATCCTGCGTGCTCGAGAATTGCACGAGCTTGATCTGATACCATAAGTATTGGTGGTTCATTCCTGATAGCTCTTCCTCCCATTGCTGTTGTACCTGTAACTGGTTTGCTTGTATGCAATTTTTTTACACTTCCACAATTCAGAATAGCAGCAGAAAACATTACAACAATTAACAGAGAAATGACAATATTTTGGGAATTAATATCATATTTAGTTACGGCATTGGTCCCATCAACCATACTTAATGCAAGATCATGAGTTTTCATGCCAGCCATAATGGTTGTCGTCCTTACTCCAATCAGAAATACTTGCTAATTATTACTCATTCATAATCATCATTCAATCCTTCCCTGGAAGTTGATTCAAATGATTATCACACAATTGTTCTTAACAATCACACATGCCTTGAATACGTAGGCCATCCCCCCTCTGATGAGAAAAGGGCATCCATGTCCTTTCAGCATGTGAAAAGCAAGTGAAAGCATTAACAAGACATAAATGTCGGCAACCAATTCTGAAAACAATGTGTTAATCAATAAAGAAATTAAAGCAATACACGTCATTGGATGTGAAATGGCCGAAAAGAAATTAAAATAGAGATTTTATTACATTATATCAAAAGATTTTCACCATAAGCAGTATTAATGACAAAGGCATAATTGGAGGTATATATTAATGATGGACGTAACATGATTAGACAATTTGGAATATAATGATTATATGATATAAGTTTACCATGCATATCGTCTTGTAAGAGTGTTGTTCAAATGGAAAATTCCCTTTAGAAACAAATCCATAAGTGATAAGAGCTTAGAGAACATTTGGCAGTGTAAGATGATACATCAACACCATAATCAGAGTCGCTACTACTAGCAGGCATTCATAGCCTTGACAAGGTTGCTTTTTAACCCCACAAATGAGCTAGAGTCCTTCTTTTAGAATGTAGATGGTTCTTCTTTTTCTTGTCATAAAGAGACCACTATGTTGGCATGGTGACCAATGACCATAGTGCCATTCACCAGGATATAACAAAGTGATCAGGTTGGCTCGTGATGAGACCCCCTACCCTTGTGACAGTTTTAAGCATTAAGAAGGTCATTACCTAGGTTTGGTAACCAAATTAGAATGTCACTTGTTAGATCCTAATGATCATGGTAGGCTAGATCGTGGTGACACCCCCTATCCTTTTTAAGACAATGTTTGATTCTTTTTCACATCTCATTATGTCCATTTTTCTAGTGGAATTTTTATTTATTAGAGGGAGGCTCATTTTCTCCTTAAGAGTTAGGGATGGTGTAAGAAGTAAGAAGATGCCAATGAAATTTTATACTCTTACCCCCATATCATCATGTCAATGAGATTTATCCAACTGACAATGTAAAACATAAGCCAACATGGTTTAAAAATAATGAATCATTTTATGATGTGTCCAAAGAAGAGATGTTTAGTCAGTCATTATAAAGATACACCATATCAGCTTTGGAACAAAGATAACCATCAAAAGGCTGCATGAGTCATAATGGTATTGTCATTATTATTTTTTTTTCTTATATCAAGCACAAATTTGTTCAAATGGTGTTTATTCACAATACAAAGGAAAAAGAAAGAAAAGATGGCATCATGATCGTTAAGAAAAATTCACAATTTATTCTATTAAAAAGACAAAAAGTGTTGTTCAATCGATTGAACAACAATTGTTCAATCATTTGAATAGCAAAAATAACAAACAAAAGTGTTGTTCAATCGATTGAACAACAATCGTTCAATCGTTTGAACAACAAAAATCGCAAACAAAAGTTTTTTTCAATCGATTGAATGAAAATCATTCAATCTTATGAACAGCAAAAATCGCAAACAAAAGTGATGTTCAATTGATTGAATGACAATCGTTCAATCGTTTGAACAACAAAAATCGCAAACAAAAGTGTTGTTCAATCAATTGAAAGGAAATCATTCAATCGTTGGAACAACAAAAATCACAAACAAAAGTGGTGTTGAATCTATTAAACGACAATCGTTCAATCATTTGAACAAAAAAAATTGCAAATAAAAGTGATTTTCAATTGATTGAATGAAAATCATACAATCATTTGAACAACAAAAATTCGCAAACAAAAGTGTTGTTTAATCGATTGAACGGCAATCGTTCAATCGTTTGAACAGAAAAAATCGCAAACAAAAGTGTTGTTCAATCAATTGAACGAAAATAGTTCAATCGTTTGAACAATAAAAATCGCAAACAAAAGTGTTGTTCAATCGATTGAACGACAATCATTCAATCATTTGAACAACAAAACTCACAAACAAAAGTGATGTTCAATTGATTGAACGGCAATCGTTCAATCATTTGAACAACAAAAATCACAAACAAAAGTGTTGTTCAATCGATTGAATGGCAATCATTCAATCATTTGAACAGCAAAAAATCACAAACAAAAGTGTTGTTCAATCGATTGAAGAATAATCGTTCAATCATTTGAACGGCAGATCAAAAAACAAAAATGTGATGTTCAATCGATTGAACGACAATCTTTCAATTTGTTTGAATGGCAGAATCAAAAAGCAAAAATGTGTTGTTTAATCAATTGAACAGAAATCATTCAATTCGTTTGAACAACAAAATAAAAATTGAAAATGTGTTGTTCAATCGATTGAATGACAATTGTTCAATCATTTGAAAAGAAAAATCAAAAAACGAAAATGTGTTGTTCAATTGATTGAACGGAAATTGTTCAATCATTTGAACAGAAAAATCAAAAACAAAAATGTGTTTTTCAATCGATTGAATGACAATCATTCAATCATTTGAACAAAATAACCAAAAAACAAAAAAAATTGAAAATGTGTTGTTTAGTCAATTGAACGGCAATCATTCAATCGTTTGAACAACACTTATCAAGCACAAAAAGAAATAAAAATTCTCATATTGTTATTTACAATTTCTAGCGAGATCTCAATTTTTTGAAAGAAAAGTTGTTGGGTCATCACTTCCTGCAGCTAAAATTTGCATGGAGGGGTCCTCGCGTACCTGCTCACAGAAAGACTCCTTGGTGAGCGGTTTGTGATAGAGGCATACTCAGTGTTTGTTCACCTTAAAATAATGGCTAGATCCAGCAATGTTAACCAAGGTAAGAGTACCATTGTTATGCACTTCTTGAATCTCATAAGGGCTAAGCCATCTTGTTTGCAACTTGCCCGGGAAATCTTGGAATCTAGAATCGTAAAGCAATGCCCAATCCCCTTTTTGAAATGTTTTCTTCTTGATAAGGTTGTCATGTCATTTTGCCCTTTGTTGTTGAATAATTGCAGTGTATTGCAAAGCAAGCAGCCAAGCCATGTCTAGTTCGTTAATCTACTAGAGTCACATATTTCATAGCATCCTTAGAAATAGTGGGCCAATAATAGCCCATATTTTATACCTTATGCCCTACCCTTCGATCTACAAAATTTCCCCCATAGGGCTTTCAGTATGTCCTGAATCTCATCCTCGTGAATGCATCTACATATACACATTTTGGCTCCTGTGTGAAAAATATATCTACCTATCGAAGAGATTGAGCGTTGCGCTAAACGATCAACTTCCTTTCTCTTGTTGTCAAATGCCTGGTTAGCTTCCTGACTACCAGATAATTTTCCACATATGCATACCATGGCATCTTGACTGCCATGGAAAATAGATCTTCATCTAGAATTTGGTCATCTATCACCAATGGATCATTCACCTTCAGAATTCGTGACAGAAAGTTAACAATCAGGTTTTCCTTCCCTCAACAATCATTGATAGTAATATCGAACTCCTGCAAAAGCAATAGCCATCTTGTTACTTGCCCATTTGTGGTAGGTTTATTAGCTAGATATTGAATGGTAGAGTGATCAGTGTATAGAAACACTGGGTAGCTAGTTATATAGTGTCTAAATTCGTTTATTGCATATATAACAACTAAAAATTCTTTTTCTATCACTATATAATTAAGTTCTATAGAAGTGATATTTTTTCTAATATAATATATAGCATAAGGTTTCTTGTCCTCCTCCTGGCCAAGGAAAATGCATATAGCTAGATCTGATGCGTCCGTGGATATGTGAAAAGGAAACTCCTATTTTGGTACACGCAATACTGATGTTGTTGAGACTAGTTTCTTCAAACCTGTAAAAGATATGTCACATTTGTTAGACCAACTGAAATCAACATTTCTAGTCAAACCATATAGAGGTGCAGGAATTTGTGAAAAGTTTTTAATAAACCTACAATAATAGCCTGCATATCCTAGGAAGCTACGTACCTCTGTATGAGTGCAGGGGGTAGGCAGTAAAAGAATTACCTGAATTTTTGCTGGGTCTACGTGTATTCCTGCTGCAGAGATATAGTGTCCCAAGATTACACCCTCGGTCATCATCATGTGGCACTTGACATTGCTTAAAAATAACTTGGTAGTAATGCATTGTCCAAAGACTTTTTCTAATGTTTGCAATGCTTGGTCGAAGTCATCCCCATATGGAGTAAAATCATCCATATACACCTCAATTCCTTCATTTATTAAATCAGCAAAGATGCTGAGTATAGCCCTCTGGAATGTAGTTGGGGCATTACACAAGCCAAATGGTAATACTTTGTACACGAATGTACCCCAAGGATAGGTGAAGGTTGTTTTTTCCTAGTCTTCAGGGGCGATCTGAATCTGATTGTAGCCACTGAAACCATCTAAGAAGGAAAAGAACTACTTCCCTGCCAAAGTATCAAGGACCTGATCGATGAATGGGAGGGGGAAATGATCTTTCTGTGTTGCCTTGTTCAACTCCCTATAGTCTACACAGATACGCCACTTCCCATTTTTCTTAGGGATGACCACCAATGGAGAGACCCATTTACTATCTGAGATAGGATAAATAAAGTTTACATCCAACAACTTCTGTAACTCTTCTTTCACAACATCCTTGAGATGTGGATTCAATCTCCATTGAGGCTACCGGATGGGTCGAGCATCCTTCTCAGTATAGATGTGGTGTGTACATAGCTGTGGGTCTATTCCTTTCATATCAGGATAATCCCATGAAAAAGCCCCTTTATATTTCTGTAGGACCTGTATGAGCTTTTGTTGTTGATCGCTATTCAGGCCATCATTAATATTTGGAATTTTGTCGGGTTCGATCTCTACCGGTTTTCTGTTATGAACATTAGTCGTCTGAATATGTTGATCATCAGTATCCTTTAGAGGATCCTCCATGGCTTCATTATCCAAGATTTCTTTCAACATTTGACACTTTACGTTGCTCACAATATCAGGCTGATTTATAATGTTATTGATAACGAATTCTTCATTCTAATCTTTAAATTCAAGTGCCTCTACTACTATGAGTGGTGAATGGATGCTTTCCTTCAGGTACACTGGTGGTTGTTTATATATTTTTACAATGGGCAGACTTGGTTTGGTAAGAGGATATAACACAAGAGTTTTTACAGCATGCCCCTTTGCAATATTCATTCTGCCTTCTTGGCAGCCAATATAAGCATCAACTGTCACAAGCCAAGGTCGGCCCAGAATCAGAGGGTGCCTATCTAATCTACTCTTTAGGTTTATGACAAGAAAATCTACTGGATATTCCCACGAATCAACAAAAACTATGCTATCTTGTAAGGTTCCTTCTAGTCTTACCACCAAACGATCAACAAGTTATAATATAGTGGTGGTTGGTTCTAGGGCTGCAATACCAAGTACTTGACATGTTTCTACTATTAAAATATTAATGGCTGCACCCAAATCAACTAGAGTATTGGGAAAAGAGCAGCCATATATCTAAACTGTCACTATGGGATTTCCAGGATCTTCATACTTTATTGGAGTTTCCCCTCCCAAGAGTAAATCAGATAAGGTCCCTACAACGTGAATGGTGGGTGAGGTTTTTTCTTTCCTCACAGGCTTCTTTACACATAGCTCTTTAATTGTTTTAGAATAGATGGGTATGTATTGAATGGCCTGGAGGAGAGGGATTTTAATACAAATATTTTTTAGTTCCCCTACAAGATTGAAATTTGGATAAACAATAGGTTTGGGTATAGCTGACCTTTCGGGGAATGGGGGAGAAGTGATTGTAAGTTTTTCAAGGTCTTCATGCTGATCTGTCTCTTCTCCTTGTTTTAGTTTGGTATTAATTATAGGTGGTGGTATATGTACATGTGGGGTTTCATTTTTGATTGAAGGCTAATCCCTGTTTTCCTCAGGGGTAATGATATAGACTGACCTCAATCTGAGTTCATTACATTCTTTATTCTCAATCTCATAATTTGAGCTTTCAATAATCTGCATCAACTGGACGGTCTGTTATTAGGATTTGGATTCGGTTGAGCTAGCAATTGATGCTGTAGAAGAGGTTGGGGATTTTGTTGTAATGTATAAGGTGCTGATAGTGCAGGTTGAGGCTGAGGACCTGCCCCCATAGGTGCGTTATATATCCCCAAAGGTTGCTTCCAATTTGTAGACCAATTCAGATTTTGAGAGGTAGAGGTAGGCCACTGGGATTGATAGGGATTGCCCTGCCAAATAGGAGTAAAAGGAGAATTTGGCCAGCCATTACCTGGAAAAGATTGCGTTGGCTAAGATGTCATAGGGAATGGTTGGGTTTGCCAACTTGGGTAGGGTGATTGGCCTTGCCATGCTGTCCCAAGGTTCTGTTTTTTATTAAACTATGAAGAAGGAAAGAACTGGGATGTGTCTTGTGTCATACCTGTGGGTTTAGCCTGCCACTGTCGATGCAGGTTCATCTAAGATACCGGCTCTGTTTCTTCTTCTGCTTCCTTGAATACTGCTTTCAACCCTAGAAATGATGGACATTTTTCAATGCCATACTCTTTAGTACAGATAGCACATGTTTGCACCATGACTAATGGGCATTCCCGTTGGCTGTGCTTCTTTCAACAACATGGACAGAAGATGGCCAAGTTTTGTTCTGCTAGGGCTTGTTTTTGTTTAGCCTATAAGACATCCAGCTACATTGTGAGAGAGTCAAGATGTCCATCTTAAAATATTCCAGGAGGTTACCAATTTCCATCCACGTTACGCCTCCACTATGTGGTTTGCTTCCCCTACTCATCGGATCTCGACTTCCTGTTCTTGTATGTGTGCTTCCTCACAAACACCTGATACACAAGAGAATGATTTCATCATAATCTTCCTGAGAAATATCTCATTTTCCTATTAAGTTTAGAGTTTCTACCCATTCCTCTTTCATTCCTTTAATTAAGATAGCTCCTAGGACTTCTTTTGGTAAGGCAGTGTGTGGAGACCTCTGCAAATTATAATTAAATCATTCTACATATTCTTCTAGTGTTTCATTATCTTTTGCAGTCATCTTAAAAATTTCATCTTTCAGTTCCCTAGTCTTACAAAAGTCTTGGTATCTTTTGAGGAAGGAGGTTTTCATCTCGTCCCAAGAATTAATAGTTCGCCCACCTAGACCAATGAACCATCTTAAGGTTGCTCCTTTCAGAGTGGAAGGGAACAACAATAGCTTTTGGGGGTCAATGGTGTAGTCATACCCTCTACAGAGGACATCAAACTCAAACAGGAAAGCATCGGGATCATATGTGATCATTCCATGGAAAGTTAGGATGCTCTGCAGAGGAATAGCCTTCATGGGGGCATTGGCCAGTTGATAGACTATGGGGTACTCTAATGTTGAGGTTTGACCTTGAGGTGGCTAATCTGCCATTTGGTCAAAGATGTGCCAATAGCCTTAGAGGATTTCGGGGGGTGCTTTTTGAGTAAGCAGAGGATTAGCAACCCGGGCTGGCTTTGAAGCACTACCTAGATCTAGGATCACAGGAGATCCCTGTTCAGACAAATATGGTTCTGCCTTAGCAATCTCACTGGTTTCTCCTTCTCCTTCTTTTAAGTTACAAGATTTTCCCTCTTGTAGAGGATCAGAATGTAAACTTATTATAGCTTAAAGACTTTGTTTTGATCCTCCAACTTGGCTTTGAATCTCAATGTAAGCTGTAGATGGTGACCTTGCTTCTTGAGGGATAACAATAGAAATTTTTCTAGGTATTGCCTAGAATCCTATTGACGCTTGAGACTCTAATTTTCTTACGATTTCGTCTATAAAGGTCGTTCTCCCAAGGTTCACCAATCCTTTGGGTTTTGCGGATTTAGGTGGGGGGTTCTGCTCTTTTTCTATCTTTCTATTCCTAGTCATTCATAAAAACTAATTCCTATTTAACCTCTAAGCTTTTGCTGAAAAGTGGGCTAGTAAGAAAGCACTTTACTTGCTAGGTACACAGGTTCTTACCTTCCGTTTTTAAAACCCAATTCTTTCACAGCAAGATAAAAGGAAATCACTTGAAACACTCTCCTCGGCAACGATGCCAAAATGTTGGTGCACTAAGATGTCTTTTTATAGGCAATCTTAATTCCTACATTAATTGTCAACCCAAGGTAAGTCTTTTTATCTCAAGAGTGTCAACACAATCTATGCAGTGAATTCAGAGGTTAGCTAAAGGTAAATTGTTGCAATCACTAATAACTATCTCTTCAACTTAATTCACACAACTCTTAAAGAAATAACTAAGGGAGAAATGACTTTGAAAGAACTCTTAACACACTCTGCAATTTCATCTAATTAAATGAATTTGAATGTGAATGCAAAGAATCATGCTTGGCAATCTTCAAATAGAATTAAAACTAACTCACTCGATCAAGAAAGAGAACTGTAACAACTAAAAAACAATGTTAATCTATCGCAAATCAGAATTGAATGACAAATCCTAATTGAATGGAAATCTCGATTGAATGACAATTCTCAATTGAATGACAATCTCGATTAAACGACAATTCTTAATTGAACGACAATCAAGAAAATAAGATAAATGACTTCTAAACAAAAACTGTTCTCTGTCAGCAGATTATGGAAATTAATTGACACTATCTCTAAGATCTATGATATCATAACTCAGAAGGAACAACAATCTACTCTGAAACTAATATAACCAATCAAATGAAAGCATCATTCAGATACATCACACGACTAAGAATGATTCGAAATGAATAGCAATATGAATTGGAATCGACAATCCTCACAATAAGAGAAATAATATTAACTGAACATTAACAATCAATAAAGATTCAAATGGAAAGATGATAACACAAGAAAGTAGTATAACTTCTCTTGACTAGGCCTAGAGTCACTAGAAGTCTCCGCTAAGGAATACTCAGAATATAAGTGAAGATCAAAAGCAATCTTTCATTAATATGAGTAACCAAATTACAGCATCACTGAGATAACAGTGGGATATGTATCAAAAAGAATAATTATTTAAATTACATAAGTTAGAACTGAACTTAGTTTTCCTTTCGGCCTTATATATAATAGTAAAAGAGTAAACTAGATAAAAGTGAATCCTCGGGATCAAGGGATCCTGAAGATTTCAAAATACATAATCTGATTCAGTCATGAAACAGTATTGGTCTTCCTAGTCTCTCACTGCCTCGCCTGCTTTGGAAACTGTATTTTCCTTTTATGACCTGGTGTTGCTCTATACCTGGTGTTGCTCTGTCAATGAATGGCTATTGACCAATCCACGCCTTCTGCACACAAGGATAGTAAAAGGTCAATTTCCAGTGCTAGATTTATCTAATTTGTTGCCAAGTGCTTTCATCGAACATTAACTGTAATTTCCTTTATTTCAATTCATAAACAGAGATAATCGTGTAAGGATAAATATGAAATAAAGAAAATACTGAGGATAAAATATACCTTTTTCTTGACCCAACTGGCTGGAAGACCCCTACAAGGTCATCTCCACCTTCATACTCCATAAATTGAATCAACACTCTGGTTGACCAGAGCAACCATAGGCTTCACATTGTAAAAATCCTATCCAAAAGTGCTCCTCTAATCCTGAAACCTATTCCAATGAGTTCATAATGTCCAAAAATGGCTATCTAGCCTCTTTTTCCATCCATTTTAGTTGAAAATTGCCTTAGTTATGACTCCTGTCAGTCTTTCCACAATTTTCTCCTCCAAATCTAGATTATTGCCAATTAAATTCATTATCCAAAGTTAAAACTAGAAGTTCCACCGAAATCGGTGGTCTCACCAACTTTCCCGCCTATCTCATGGTTAAGGGCCAATTGGTCACATGCAGAGTGGCTTTTCTAGTGGTAAAGGTGATGGATTTGCACCATGTCAGATATCACAATCACAATCGGCTCGGGAACTGTTGGGCTGTGAATATAACCACTTTTTAAACACTTATTTTATCCATTTTTACTCTTCTTTATCATGTCATTTATTATAATTTATTATATAAATCCAATTTATAATGATTTATGCTCTTATGAATGAATATTATTTATTCTCCTTTATTTCTAATAAATTGATGATTATGCATGATTTTATCAATGATAGTTTTAGTAAATTGGTTGTAACATTATTCACCATTTTTAGCCTCCAAGATAATTTCAAGATTGAAGATTTGATCATTAAAAGCGCCAACTCAGAAATTCGCTGGAATAAGAAGTGATAGTTTTGCGGTTGAGATTATGAGCAAATGAAGAAGAATCTGGAAAATCCAAAACATGGGTTTTGTCCAGAACAGACACAGTTAACTTTTACATAGAATGGTTTGCCAAAATTTCGCTTGTACTTAGAGAAATGCAGGGTTCTTTGAGCACGATTTTCTCAGATTTGTTGTTGCGGCTGTCCTCCAAATCTTAGCTGCAAAGCCAAATTCGCCTTGCTCTTGTTGATCAATTGGTTAGAAACAATCCAATTTTGTAATAGAAATCATGTTGTACTTATCTTTATTGTAACTTCTCTCTGATCTCTCTCTATTTAAATGAAAACAGAGATCAGAGATGGGGATGGAAAAATGATGGAATTGAGGACTCAAAATTAGAGATTCAAGAGTGATGATGGATTACTCATGATGGAATAGGATAGGATAGGGGGAGAGGGAGATGGAACGAGTATTATTCTGAACTGTAATTTTATTTGCAGACTCCCATTTCTGAGAAGACACAACTCACTGTAATGTTGTTCGATTTGATGATTAATATATAAGCAGAGTTATTATTCCTTCGCATCTTCAGAAGCACTATCGGCAGTGATCACTAGTGGTTAAGGGCCCAACTCCGGTGGATTCACTTGCCATTCTTGTACCATTATCTCATGATCTTTACCGTGTGATGGTTTGGTTTCATTTATATTTATCGTAATCATATTACTTGACTATTTCGTATTGCTAGATTTAATGAATTGATCTGTTTTATATACTGTATTTAAATTGCGTTGCTATTCATTTATTTCTTAACAGAGATCACTACTTTTCACAGGCATGTTGTTGTGTTGTTCATTTCATCTTCAAAGCTGTGCTGATCACTCCAGTAATTTAACAGTTTTCTATTCATTACAGTTATATAAGTTTGGCTGCTCATTTCTAATACTTAGCACTGTTGTTCATTTACTTTCTACAATTATTTAAGCTTGCCTTTCAGCATTCTTCTAGTTAGCACAATTGTCTCATTTTCATTACTTTGTAGTAATACGATTGATTTAATTCTTTGCACTTTCCAATTGGTTATTTAGTGTTGTGTGTGAGATCAACAACTGTAAAGGACATTGGCTATCGCTGCCTAAGTTCTCAGATTGTGGATCTTATTTATGCTTGATTTAATTTATATCATTTAAACAAGGATAGAGTTTTGTTGTTCAATCCTATTTATAGAAGTAGATGATGTTCCATTTCTTAATTGTTGTTCCATTTCCTGTTATTTGCGTTATTGATTACTTTGGTGTGCATCAGGGCTGTCAACTGTAGGGAACATTGGTTACTGCTTCCTTGTTCTCAGATTGATTGTCTTGTTCTAGTTTGATTTCAATTGTATCAATCTCTAGAGGAATGAGTTATTGCTACTGTATCCTCGATTGATATTTGCTAAGTGAATAGTTGGATTTCGGAGCATTTGAGTTTATGTTGTTGTAGTTAGATTTCTTTTCAAGCATCCATTTACTTTTAAGCACTATACTGCAAAACATTACTCTTGAATAAATAGCTGCCTCAGACTGAGTACACTCTTAAACTAAAAAGTCATACCTGGGTTGAAAATTAATGTGGAGATAATTAGGAGTTAAAAAGACACCTTTTTATCGCTCGACAGGAACATAATCAACAGTATCGGCAGACTCGACAACATATAAACTACAACACATAAACATATCACGTTCGGGTAGTTTATTGCAATTAGAACTTTATCGCTCATCGTTATCAGCATTAATCATCGGTAACATAAATATCAGTGGGGTTTTGGTGCGATATGTGATTGTGATTATTGCAAATCGCAACCTCTCTCTGCAATTTTGATATATCGCATCGCAACCCTGACTACTCAAGGGGGAAATTCTTTAACTCCTCTAATATGCGATATGTGGGACACAATGGCAACTTGCCACTTGGTGCTTCCCCATTCGCTAGGACCTTTGCCATGTCATCCATTCCTGCCACTTGGAAGAGTCAAACCTGAACTTTAACTTGCTCTAACTTCTACATACGAGCTCGGATTTAAGTGATCTGAATTTGAAACTACTTGAAATTTGTTTGCAAGGTATTCAATTCAGAATTAAACATGTTTAAAATATTTCCATGTCTTGCAGAAAGAAAACACATGGAATTTTTAGTTGTTTATGACGCATTTAAGCATAGAAGAGTTATTTCCTTTTACTGTTTAACACATTAAAACGAATTTGTTCTGCAAAATAAATCAACCACAAATGCAAAAGAAGTTGATAAAGCAGTTCACCCCCTCCAGGGCTATGTCTGCTGGATCCAAAGCTCCCAACCGGGCTTGTCCTTGTTTTTATTAAATGCTCAAATTGAAAATATAGCTGAATAGAAGCATATACAAGAGAAATAGATGGTAAAAATGGATTCAGAACACTTGAATCCTTCAGGATTGACTATTGGATCACCTCCAATGGATACCTGCAACCCTATCCAGTCTTCACAAAACTGGGCCCTAGTGGCTCCTAGAACTTTCACAGCTCCAAAACCTCTGCAAATGACCTCATATGGTTGTAAGACCTGCACCAATGGCTTTAGAAGGTCGAAAATACCCAAAATCAAAAAAAAAAATCGTCCAAAACCGACTTTCCTAGCCAAAGTTATGGCCATTTAAAGTTTCTCCAGTTTGCCCCTAGAAAAACTCCAGCTAACTTTAGTTAACTCCAGTTAGCTCCGCCAATTATGGCGGGTCCGCCAAATTTGGTGCTCCTGCCAAAATTCCGCCAACTTAACTGCAGTTACATTTAATGTTTGGTGGTTGCCTCGGATTTCGTGCCTAGCAGAATATTCTTTTTTTAATTTTTTTTTGAAAAATTAAAATTTCTAATGTTATGGACAAATTCTTCTTTTTGCCATAACTTCCTCATATGGCGACCGTTTTTCGAACCATTTGCGGCGCCGGAATCAGGAAGATGAGCACTTTCCAGTCATTCAACTTTGAACTAGTTCTAAGCACTTTAAATTTTGAGCATTTTATGACACTTAGGACATGAGCACCTGATCACGCCTCCCCATTGGGAAGCTTTTGGACCCCAAAAGCCTTCAACTACCTGTTAAAGAGGTGAGGGTACAGTTCCCTCACTCTGTCCACCTCCATCCACTTTGCCTTGTTCGGTTTACTGCCTTTGAAACCAACCCAAACATAATCTACACTGCCCCTCCTTGAAGTGTGTGTCCTTCTATCAAGGATTGTATCTTCTTTCAGCTCATCTAAGAATTCTGGCGAGAAATCTTCTATAGATGGCAGCTGAAGAGCATTTTCATGATCATCAATGAAAGGAGGTTCATACAAAAGTAAGTTCTCCACATTGACAACAGAATACATTTGCATGTAGGAAGGCAAATCTAATTGAAAAGCATTATTTCCAACCTTCTTGAGGATTTTGAATGGACCATAACGAATAGGCTTCAGCTTTTTACCTTCTCCTTGCATCCTTTCCTTACTAATGTACAACCATACCTCATATCCTTCTTGAAACTTGTGATCGACTCTATGCTTGTCGTGTCTTTCCTTGTACTTGCCTTGACTCTTCTCAAGCTGTTCTTGAATTTGCTGATGTATTTGTTGAATTCTTTCAATGAATGAATGAGCTTTGTCAATGTCACTATGTCCCTCAATGGCAACATCTTTCTCAAGAATGAAATCAAGAGGTGATTTTGGCAAGTAACCAAAACAAGCTTCAAATGGTGAGGTGTTTGTGGAAGAGTGCTTGACATGATTGTAAGCATGCTGTATGTAGTGCAAATGTTCATCCCAAAGCTTGGGATGCTTGCTGCAATAACCTCTCAAGAGGTGCACAATGGTTCTATTCACAACTTCGGTTTGTCCATCTGTTTGCGGATGGAAAGCAGTACTTTTCTTCAACTTTGTGTCCATCATCTCCCATAGGTTGGACCAAAAATTCCCCACAAATCTGGAATCCCTGTCACTAATAATGGAAGTAGGCAAACCAAAGTGAATCCATACATGATGAAAAAATAATTCAGCAGTTTGTTCAGCAGTTATAGTTTTCTTACAAGGCATAAGTATACACATTTTGCTGAAACGATCAACTACTACATATAAATAATCATGCTGCTTTCTAGATTTTGGCAAACCTCCTACAAAATCCATAGAGATGCTCTCCCATGGTCTAGAAGGTACCGGCAAAGGAGTATACAAACCAAGCTTCCTATTGCTAGGCTTGCTTGTAGCACATAATGAACAACCTCTTATGAACCTTGAAACAGAATCTACTATGCGAGGCCAATAGCAATACCTCTGTAGATGTGCAACTGTTTTGCTCACACCAAAATGGCCAGCAATAAGAGAAGAATGAGCTTCTCTTATGACATTTATCCTCTCCCCCTATGGTATACACAACTTGCCCAAATGAAACAGCAAATTGTTATGCATGTGATAGTCATTTTCCTCTACATGATTTCCTTTACTCAAGTTAGTATACACATCTTTAAAGTCTTCATCAGATGCATATTGTTCTATGTAACTATCATGTACAATGGAATCATTCTTAAGTAAAGTAACAGCACCAATAATAGGCCTTGAAAGCATATCAGCAACCTTATTCAAAGTACCTTTCTTATACCTTATTACCAAATGGAACTGTTGCAAGAAGCCCATCCATCTGAAGTGTCGTGACTGTTGTAACTTGCTTTGTGATTGCAAGTACTGTAAGGGCTGATGGTCGGTATGTATAACAATTTCTTTGCCCATCAAGTAGTGTTTCCACTTTTTGACGCTTTGTACCAATGCATACAACTCCTTATCATATGTAGGATAATTTACAACAACACCATTAAAAGTTTCAGAATGAAAAGCAATAGGCTTACCATGCTGTAGAAGAACTGCACCCATAGCATAATCACTAGCATCCATTTGTATCTCAAATGGCTGTCTCAAATCTGGTAATGCAAGGACTGGAGCTGAACTAATCATTTCTTTCAAAGATTTGAAAGCTTTTTGCTACTGGCCTCCCCATTGGAAAGCATGCTTCACACTTGTCACTGCATGCATAGGAGCTACTATAGAAGATAAGTTAGAGATAAACTTCCTCCAATATTGAGCTGCACCCAAAAAACTTCTTACCTCTATTATGGATTTGGGAGTAGGTCACTTCACAATAGCCTCAATCTTAGCAGGATCAATTTTCAAAGCACCTCCTCCTACTATGTGTCCCAAATAAACCAAAGAAGTCTTTCCAAATTCACACTTTGACATTTTAATAAATAACCGATTCTTCTTCAAAACATCAAGTACTTTTCTAACATGCATGACATGATCTTCTCTAGACATGCTGAAAATTAAGATGTCATCTAAGTAGACAATAATGAAATCATCAAGAAAAGGACGCAAGACATCATCCATTACCCGCATGAAAGTTGCAGGTGCATTGCACAAACCAAACGGCATCACAAGCCACTCAAAGAGTCCTTGTTTGGTTTTAAAGGCTGTCTTCCAAATGTCACTTTCTTCAATTCTTACTTGATGATATCCACTGCGAAAGTCTAGCTTAGTGAAATATCGAGCATCTTTCAGCTGGTCTAGCAAATCATCTATCCTTGGGAGTGGGTAATGATTCTTTACCGTTATCTTGTTCAAGGCCCTGAAATCAACACACATACGCCAAGTGCCATCTTTCTTTGGAATCAATACAATCGGTGACCCACATGGCGAAGTACTTGGCCTTATGAAAACCTTGTCCAACAAATCCTTGATTTGCTTCTTTATTTCAGCATTCTGCATAATAGACATGCGGTACATGTCTATGTTTGGAAGAGGACAATCTGGATGCAAATGGATTTCATGCTGAATCTCCCTCTTAGGAGGCAAACCTGTTGGCTCCTGAAACATCTCATGATATGCATCAACTACATCATACAGATCTGATTTAAGTTCTGGATCACAATTGTCAAATGACTCATGATTCACATCAACCTTGGGCTTAATCATAAGAAGAACAAAATTCTTACTTGAATTGACCAACCTTTTTACCTGTCCTGCATTCACCATCGCTATATTTGTCTTCTTGCGATGAGCTCTAACAATGAACTCCTTGCCATCTTTGAAAAGATGATATTTGTTTTCATGGCGATGAAAGATAGCTTTCCTGTCAAACAAGTAAGGACTTCCCAAAACAATTCCTGCTATATCAAAAGGTACCACATCAAGTTCAAATGTGTCAATAAAATGTGCAGTAATTGCAAAGCGCAATGTGCACTTTCTTGAAACTTGTAAATTTGCATCCTTGCAAATCCATCCAAGTGGATATGGCTTCGGATGTGGAACGGTCTCAAGTTTAAGCTGCTTGACCAAGTCCTCTGATATAAGGTTTGCTTGTGACTCACTATCAAAAAGTGTGTCAATTTTAGTATGTTTTGAAATCACCCTCACATGAAACAGTTCAATTCTTTCTTCCTCATTAGGAGCTTGTACATGGCAGTTTGAGGTACTAGTGCTGGCTTGAGTTTCAATTTCTTTTCCCCTCAATTTTTTCAAACCCATGGCTGCAATTTTGGTTTCATCACCTGAATCTTCCCCTGAATCTTGTGGTGTAGATGTAGTAGCAGCAATTTTCTGTTTCCCTTTGGATTTGTTAAATTGAGGTCTTTTTTCAGGATATAATTTCCAACAGTTTTTCTCCTCATGGCCTGGTTTAGAATAGTGTTTACAGATCACCTTCTCACTCTCCTGTTTGATAGATGCATTCTTTTTGCTCTTTCCCTTGGAGGTTTTCTCTTTGTTTTTTCCCTTGGGGGGCTTGTTTCTACCCTCTTCAAATGTGTTTTTTCCCCTTGCCTCTAAATGGGTAGCTTGGACACAAACCTCGTCCAGGCTAGTAGGGTTAAACATCAAGATGGTGTGTCTAAGGTAGCTATGCAAGCCACCGATGTATTTCGGCAAGGTTTCTTGGGTCTGTAAATCTACCCCTAACAAGAGAGCTCTTCTCCTGAATTCTTGGGTGTAGTCTTGGACACTCTGACCCTTAAGTTGTTTGAAATTTTGCCAATTCATAATGGCTTTCTGCATGTGAGCAAGAGGATAAAACTGTTTTTTAATGGCTAACAGAAATTCAGGCCATGTTAAGGTGACCTTACCAAATTTCTTGATCTCCTCTTTAGTCTTGGCCTCCCACCAGACCAATGCTGCTCCATCCATTCTCAAAGAAGCCAACTGAATCTTTGTGGCATCATCATGCATATTCTGGATCCTCAAGTAAACTTCCAACTGCCTAATCAAGTTGTCAAGCTTTTCTGCATTCACTTCACCATTAAACATAGGTAATTCGAATTTTACATCAAGCTTCAAAAAAGGACTTTTTCCAGAGGATCTATGCTTATGAACAAAAGAAGACGAGGATGAAGAGGAAGAAGGTGAAGATGGGGGTGGTGGATCACCATTTCCTCCATGTCCTTTCTTGGAATGATCATCATCCTTCTTACCTCCTGAAGAGCCCTCTCCTTCATGTGGATGTTTGGACCCTTCTCCAGCCAATTTCTCATTTCTTTCTTGGTACAATATCCTCACCATTTTAGTGAGGTCCAAGAAAGCCTTTCTGAAGACTCTTTCTTCTTCTCTTGGATCTGTCTCTATAGGAATTTCTCCTTCATGTTCAGACATCCTTGAAGCTTCTGCTGAGACTCTTGAGGGTGAAATTGAAGGTGGAGGTGATGGCTCTCTAGCCTTCCTTGACTGAGGATTCTCTCATTCTCTAGTCAACTGTCCTTCCCCTCTTTTGAGTTTCAACCTGGTAAGCATCAATACTTTGCAAGACAGTTAGAAGATCTTTGCACAAAACCCTGAGCTCTGATACCAACTTGATCTGAATTTGAAACTACTTGAAATTTGTTTGCAAGGTATTCAATTCAGAATTAAACATGTTTAAAAGATTTCCATGTCTTGCAGAAAGAAAACACATGAAATTTTCAGCTGTTTATGACCCATTTAAGCATAGCAGAGTTATTTCCTTTTACTGTTTAACACATTAAAATGAATTTGTTCTGCAAAATAAATCAACCACAAATGCAAAAGAAGTTGATAAAGCAGTTCACCCCCTCCAGGGCTACGTCTGCTGGGTCCAAAGCTCCCAACCAGGCTTGTCCTTGTTTTTATTAAATGCTCAAATTGAAAATACAGCTGAATAGAAGCATCTACAGGAGAAATAGATGGTAAAAATGGATTCAGAACACTTGAATCCTTCAGGATTGACTATTGGATCACCTCCAATGGATACCTGCAACCCTATCCAGTCTTCACAAAACTGGGCCCTGGTGGCTCCTAGAACTTTCACGGCTCCAAAACCTCTGCAAATGACCTCAGATGGCTGTAAGACCTACACCAATGGCTTCAGAAGGTCAAAAATACCCAAAATCAAAAAACAATTCGTCCAAAACCGACTTTCCTAGCCAAAGTTATGGCCATTTAAAGTTTCTCGAGTTTGCCCCTAGAAAAACTCCAGCTAACTTTAGTTAACTCCAGTTAGCTCTGCCAATTATGGTGGGTCCGCCAAATTTGGCGCTCCTGCCAAAATTCCACCAACTTAACTGCAGTTACATTTAATGTTTGGTGGTTGCCTCGGATTTCGTGCCCGATGGAATATTCCTTTTTTAATTTTTTTTTGAAAAATTAAAATTTCTAATGTTATGGACAAATTCTTCTTTTTGCCATAACTTCCTCATACGGTGACCATTTTTTGAACTGTTTGCAGCGCCGGAATCGGGAAGACGAGAACTTTCCAGTCATTCAACTTTGAACGAGTTCTAAGCACTTTATAGTTTGAGCATTTTACGACACTTAGGACATGAGCACCTGATCATTAAGTGTCGTTCACACCGTTGGATTCAGAATGAAGAGCTCTTCAATCTGAAGATAAGATTATTAAGATTTTGACACTTTGAATTTTTGACAAATTTTGAGCTCCTGATCACTCTTCCCCACTGAAAAACTTTTGGTCTCCAAAAGTTTACTTTCAATTGCTCAGAATTTGAAGGTACAGTTCCTTCATTTTTCTAAACTCGATCCAATTGATGTTTGTAGTACCCTGACTTGTACCTATCTTTTATTTTTCTCAAGCTGAACTTAAAATATAACTTGACCAAAGAATTCAAGTTCGATGTTCTTCTCGGCTTGTCCATGTCACTATGGCCATCCACAATAACATCCTTTCCAAGAAGAATTCCAAGGTACTCATCTGCAAAATCCTTATCAAGGATAAGATCCTAAAAGAGTTTTCCAAATGAACCAAAACAAGCCTCACATAGTGAATACTTGTACAACTTGAGTGCTAAACACATTTGGAACATATTAAATTTGTTGCAACTACTGATACAACAGTTTTAAAATCGACGGTTTGAGAAAGCATTTTACAAAATGGAATAAACTTGACTCCCAAATTTTCCATTCAAATTGACTATCGACAAGCCAAACTAGCATTGTAATTCTTAAAGAAAAAACTATTGCACGCAAGTGGTCTATTTATGAACATCACTTTTACAAATTATCCAACTATGGGGGTATGCAACTAGTGCAAAACAGAAATTTACAAACTTCAGCTGAACAAATAGTCTGCCCATTTCTTACCCAACCAGGTAAATGAACCCTCTATTTGAACTTTCTCTTCTTCTGAAGCTGCTTCAGGGATGGTCACATCTTGTGCCACTTTTTCTTTTGTCACTTCCTCTTCTGGTGCTTGCATGATTTTCTTGCCCTTACCAGGATGAAGTTGTGGAAACAATTTCCAACACTTATCGACCCAATGCCCACTGATATTGTAGTGAGTACAAAAGTTCTTTTGAGCTCCTCTCGGCTCACCTGCCTTTAACTTTGGATGAGATTTTCTATTTTCGGTCTCAATTCCAGTAGACATAAACATCTTCTTGATGATTGCTTTCCTTTTATCGTACTTCTCTACACAGTGGTTAGATGAAAGGAAAAAGGTGCATGGAAACATATTCCTCAACACGTTATTCAAATCTGTGTGTTGTTTTCCATTATGAGCAACATTCAAATTAACAGAATGGGTATACCTATGTTTGATGTCCTTTGGCTTACGCTGCTTGCATGAGTAACTTGCATGGCAAGAAGAATTTAGCTTCCCTTCTTTTTCAACATCTTCATCTCTTTGGAGACGTTTCGCACTTCGAGCCTCCTTACACTTGAGGAACCAAGTAGGAACAAATTCTGGATGCAACTCCCAACATCTTGCTTCCTCATGTCCTTTCTTATGGCAAAATGAACACGAAACTCATGTGTTGTTGCTAAAAGACCATTCTTATTTTGCTACATAGCCTAAGCCTTCATATTTAGGCCTCTCTGTGGCCTCAATTGGGTCTTTAATGCCTTGCTAGTTTACTCCAAGGCCTCCCCCCTTGTAACCCATCTTGGTTAAGAGCTTGGATCCGATGCCTTTATTGTGTTTTTCAAAGGCTACAAATGAATTTACATCAACACTTTCGCATAAGGAAGAAGCATGTAAATTCTTACCATTTGCATTGACATACCAAGATGTTTTTGGATTCCCTTTTGATTTTGGATGTGTCCTCTTGTACTCTTTGGCTCTCTTCTTTCAGCTCCTTGAATTTAGGTGCTGATAGAACCTCATGATCTCCCATATCATGTGGACAAAAGGCACAAACTTGTCCATCTATCTTCTCTGAAGGACTTTCTACACTAGCATCTTGCATAAGAGTTGTAGAAAAACATGAAGATTATGGAGAAGATGGTGGTTTATCACCATTCTTGTTATCGTATTCCCTTGGAGAACATTCTCCTCTTGGAGGTCTAGAGCTTTCACCTTGCAATTTGGTATTCCTCTCTTCATTGAGGACTTTCACCATTTTTTCCATGTCTAAGAAAGCCTTTCTAAAATCCTTCACATCCTATGACATTCTTGCAAGCTCTCCTCCTTGGGACATGATTTTCTTGAAGCTTCTACTACAATTTGAGGTAGAACTTGGTGGTAGAGATTGTAACAATCTTTCTCTCCTTTCCAAAACCTTCTCCTCAATGAGCTTCAAAAACACTCAATTGCAAACAACAGCCAATTCCTCCTTGCACAAAGCAAACCTATGTTGTGATACCAACCTGATCTGAAATGGAGAAGATTAGTAATTTTGTGCTAATTCTCCATTCAGAATATAAAAATGTGCTTGAGGTTTGTACTCCAAAATAGCAAGTAAAAACATGAATTTTATGTGTGTTTACTTAGGTTAGTTTCATGAAGAAAGCTTAAAACATGAAACCAAAACATTGAATGGAAGCATGTGTTGTAGCATTTTTTGGTTTTGATAAGATAGAATAAATCAGTCAAAAAATACAAAAAAATATTTTGAAAAAATGTTAAGTTAGGATATGGACATAACAATATTGAATAAAATGTTTTTGAAAATATCTTGATGATGATGTCCATATCAAAGAAAACGTTAAGTTAGATGTCCTAAAAAATCAAGACAAAAAGAAAATGTTAGGTTAGAAAGAAAAGAAAACAAATAAACTCTGAAAGTGAGCAAGACTAAATGCCACTAATATTTTTCTACAAAATAATGGTTATGTGAAGCTTGTCATAAATGCCACAACCCATGACAGTCAAACAATTTAATCTTGACTGTTTCATTCTTTAAATTTGATGTTATAGTTAGAGAATAAGGATCTAGCCAAATTGTTTTATCTTGGGAGATCAGTAGTTAGGTAGAGAATAATAAGGTGCTCATCAGTTTAATCTGAGCCCTTGGATGTTATAAGGTTATAATTAGATAGTTTTCTTTTGTAAAATAAAAAGAAATGAAAAGGGTTTGCTAGCTTAAACACACCCATTAAATGAAAAAAAATGATAGGATAAGCAAAGGGTAAGTAGAAGAAAGGTTGCAGAAGTATGATAATTCATTGGACAAAATGTACATTTATCATTTTTTACCATATGTTTCTATGTCCATGATGTAATTACATAAAGCAAATGAAGGTCTATGAGGTCAATTAATTAACTTCCCTCATCCCCATTCATCCTTATATTTACTAATTTCCCCTTCCTACCTTCATGCAGTTCATATTCATTCATTTTCCATAAAACCCCTTTTCTTAAGGTTAAAATCCTTTTTTCCTAGGAAAAGTGAAAACCCCATGTTAAATCCCCTTTTACCCTAGAAACCCACAAAAAGATGTTTAGCCTAAGTATTAATGTATATATGTGAAAATAAAATAACTCATAAAAAGCATTATACTTAGTCTATTTCCCCTTTCCACTCATATTTCATATTAACTCTAACTTATAGTATTAAACCCCTAAAAAGTTCCCTTTCCCGTATATATTAACTCCCTTTATTAAAATACCCCGAAACTATAAGTTTTATAATAAAACTATGTATTTCATAACATATCGCACATTCACAGATCGCAAAATCTTCAACGTGCATGCGCTCTCCCCGCATTGCGATTTCCGATTGCGATGAAAATAAAAACCACCTCCCTCATAATGACAAAATGACCACTGTTCACTTTGCGCCATAATTTGTAAAGTAGACTGTTTTTCCATTTAAACCAAAAAATCACCATTTTGCTTTGTTTCCCTTGTTTTCACTATAAAACCTCGATAAGCCTCTGCACCCAGTAAAACCATTGTTTTACCTTCTGATACACTCTGGACTCCTTCCAATATCCTTTCGAGCTCAATAAATCCATTGATGTCCCCCTCTATCACCTGTGTTTTCTTAACAATTTCTGTGTTTTGCAAGTAAAAACTTATGTTCCAAGCTTACAAAGGAAAAAGCCTGCATACAGTTTGAAGACAAATACGAAGATCTTACTGTTGAAAAACACATTAAAAACCTGAAATGCACAATAAAGGTAAAAAGAAACACAGTAAAGGTTACTCAGCAAGGTCAAAGGATATTCACAGAGTTTAAAGAGTATCTGATAAAAGATCAAATGAAGGAATTAACCATCGTAGAGGATACAAACAATCAAGCAGCTTAAAGGGAAAAATATCAAACAACAAAGCCAGCACACCTGAATAAAAGGGACAACAAGAAACAGTTCAATAGCTACCCCTATATTCTTGCATGAAGATCTTTCCTTTCCTAGAATAAATCTTAATCAATTTTAGGATATTTTCCTAGTTTCATTATTGTGTAAATAACTCTCTTCTCGAGTTGTTATGGGTTCGAAGTTCAAGGTTTATTATTAATTACTTGTTAAGTAGTGACTATTCATTCTACTTTGACCATGGTTGCACCTTTGAAGGAAGCTTTTGTAGACACTTGATGTACTTAGTCTTTCTGGAACCTTAATACAAAGCAGAGGATTCTGAATTTGGTTTTACACAATTTGTATTATCCTGTAAGTTTCTCCAGTTATCAATCACTATGTTTTCTTCATATGCTTATGACTTATAGAGATATCTAGGTAGGAATAATTGTGTCTCAATTTATTCCTATAAGCTCTTGAAGTGATGATCTATTAAGAGAATGGATTAATGAACTATCTGTTTAGCTAATCCCCTCTAATCAATAAATCGTTAGCATCTTGTGTAAGCCTAAGTATATTGCCTTGAATCTTTGGAATGTAATTTAAAAGGTTTTCATACTTATGATTGTTCTGTTTTACAGTCTGGAAACTGTGATAATCATATTATTTTTTGTCTTCTTCTCACCACTATTTGATCTATATCACTGTGTAAAGCTTTATAGTATCACTTTGCTGAGATATTAATATTATCCAAAGGATTGAGTATTTCAATTCTACATCTATCTTCATTCATTGGTCTTCCAAAACTAAAACCAAAAACACTAAAACAATTATTTTAAATGCTCTGGCATTCGTAGCTGACCTACTACTATCTCAAAGGAACAACATCAGACTCGCGTTGTTGCTGGGGATTCGAATTTATTCTAAGTTTCCCTTGGGACAATGGTATTCATTCATTCTTTTCCTTTAAAGGTGATTAAAGGGTTTAGAAAGGTTAAAATCATTCACCTAGGTGACTCCACACTCCCAAGCTGGCACCTTTTAAACATACCAGATCTTGTTTAGAAGCTAGCATAGTTATTCCTCTGTTAGATCCTGAAAGGCTTCTAAGAAAAGCCAATTATAAAAGGGGACACCAACCATCTTCTTCTTCCTCTTCATTCCTATAGTCTAAAGAATTAGAATCATTTGACCCCTATAGTAATATCCCATATGTTCTTGATTACTCCCATTTATCACATAGGGTTACTGAACTTCTAGATAAAGGACTTGATTTTAAGTCAGCCTACCTTATTCATTCATTAGAATCTCATCCAATACCCACACTACCACTAGGATCACCTAAAACTAAATCTAATTTGGGTGTTAATCTACAAGAATATAAACCCACTGATTTCATATCCCCTACCATCTATCATTTTCCTTCCATTTTTGACTGACCTGAAGCTTCTTCTTCTGAACATCCTAAGGAGACCTTCTCTTTGAAACAAAATAAGGTATTCTTTTACAAGTCCCAGAGTTAGTTCTTAAGACTCCTTTGAAGTCTTTCAGGAGATTTCCTCCTCCTTCACCTCCAACTAGTTCATCAACCTCTGAATCACCATCTTCTTCCTCTACTTCTCATCCACACAAACACCTCATACGCCACCTGGACAACCTCATACACCACTTGCTGTCATGGATTTCCGACCTATTGTATAGGCTAGATATGTTGCCTTAGTCTTACCTAATAACCTTGATGCATTCCCAGCTGGATACTTAAAATACCTTCCCAAGTACAATGGAGAAACCAGTCCCTCAGTTGAGGACCATCTTCAAGCTTTCCTAGACTTTGCAAACAACATTAATATTGAACAAGATAACATTTATATGAGATTGTTTGTACAGTCACTTAAAGGAAATGTGAGGATTTGGTTTAGGAAGTTACCAACAACTTCCATTAGAAATTGGGAAGAGCTTACAACCATATTTAAAAATCAATGGGGTGTGAAAAAGGATCCTCTTTACTTCCTCACAGAATTTGAAGAGCTTAAAAGGAACTTCAGTGAACCAGTATCAGATTTTATCAAAATATTCAATAAACTCTATCACAAAATGCCTGCTAATTGTAAGCCCCATGTAGCAGCAACTAAGTCTAGATTTTCTAAAGCTTTTGATGATGACTTTGTTGTTATGCTACGAGAGAGAACTTCAAGAACTCTTGAAGATATGCAAACAAACACTATAGAAGTAGAAGCAAATAGGGCAACCTCAACTTCTTTAAAACTTAAGGAAGAAAAGGCCCAAAGAAAACTCAAATCTATTCAAGAAGCCTCTAGTTCCTCTAAGACTAAGTCAGAAGACTCAAAAATAGATGAAATAACATCTCTTCTTAGAAACCTAGCAAATAGAATTTCAAAGATTGAGAACCAACCTAGGAAAATACAATAAACAGTTACTAGACCCCAAAACCAAAATCAAGGTCAGTATAAAATAAATCCACCACTACAAATTCTTCAGAGACCTAGCAATTATCAACAGGTTTCTACTCCTCTATTGATAGATGACCAACAACCTGATGATAATACTATGATAATTACTGAAGATATTAATAGCATGGATTCATCTTCCAATCAAACAGCCATCATTCCTCTCTCACAATAAAATTAGGTTCAAGAAGATCAGGAAGCTTCACAAGTCTCTAAATATCATGCTTTCTCTGGATTTTTAATTGCAAAGTTAAACAAGAGATATGATCTTAGGCCTGGGCCTGGTCCTGGGAAACCTCCAAAGGAAACTCCAGTAATTGAACCATGTACCAAAACTGCTGAAGCTCAAACAACTCTTATTCAACCCTTAGATCAGTCAATTGATACTATCCAAACTAGTAAAAACATTTTGACTACATTTAATATTGAAAAAGAATTAGAAAGGGTTAAGATCCCAATTCCACTATCAGAGCTTTCTAAAAACCCTGGTTACAAAATCCAAGTCACAAAATGCATACAAAATACCTCGGTTGATGCTAAAGGTGATGTCATAAGTCTGCAAGATGAAAAACCAGCAGTAGTTTTTGGCCCTAGTTCAAACATGATAGATGAGATAGTGCCTCCTTTCTATGTAACTCTTAAAACAAATGATTCCATGTTGTATAATTGTATGCTTGATTCAGGAGCATGACACAACCTTATGCCAAAATATATCATGGACCATTTGAAACTCGACATAACTAAATCCTATCATGGCCTGTACACCTTTAATTCTAAAAGGGTGCCTTGTTTGGGATTGATCAAGGATCTAGTGGTCACCCTTGCCCAAATTCCAATGAAAAGTGTAGTACTTGATATTGCTATCACAGATAACCCTCCCAAATTTGGAATGCTCCTTTCTAGGTCTTGTTGTACCAAATTAGGGGGAACTCTACAGATGGATATGTCATATGCTACTATTCTTGTTTATGGAGGAGAGAAATTAATATTATATAGAGAGGTAAGATTTGTACATACTATTTGTAAGACTGACCAGCCAAGGAACCATCCAATTTATGCAATAGATCAAGACTTTGGTTGTTTTCAACTCACTTCAAACCAACATAAAACTCAAGTGAAAATTGAAGAGGTAGTTGAAAGTCCTGAACCAAACCAAACTGATATTTGGAAACTATTCTTTGATGGCTCTTGCACGAAAGATGGGGCAGGAGCTGAAGTAGTTTTAATTTCCCCTAAAAAAGAAAATATAACCCAATCATGTAAATTAGACTTCGAAGTTACAAATAATGTGGCTGAATATGAAGCTTTCATTTTAGGATTGTAACTAACCAAAAGCTTAAAAGTTCAAAACTTAAGTGTTTTTACTGATTCAGAACTTATTGTTAAGCAAGTAAGAAATGTTTTCTAGACCAAGCACCCTAGACTTAGGTCCTACCGAAATGAAGTATGGGATTCAGTTGAAAACTTATTTGATCCTTTTAATTTGACTCATATTCCTAGAGATTAGAATATTCATGTAGATTCCTTAGCTATCTCTGCTAGCTCTTTTAAAATTCTTGATCATACTGATGTACTCTATTAGATACAAGTCAAATATAGGCCATCTATCCCAGATAATCTGAAACATTGGCAAATATTCGAAGATGATGAACATTTGAAATAATTTTTGCAAGTAATAGATGATTTTTCATTTCTACAAATTGATGAAGATAAAACTGAAATAAATGAAAATATAGATGGAAATGATACTTCAGATTTTAAAACCCAAATTTCTAATCATGACATTATTCAATTATCGAATAATTTTATTCCAAAAGGACTCATTCCTTTAGAAAAATTGTTTGATCAAAATGATGTCCTTCGAAACCCTCAGTCCATTTCTTCAGAAGATGACCTAGAAGAGATTAACATTGGAATTGTTGAAGATATCAAAAACGTCAAAATATGTGCATCTCTAGACCCTGAGATCAAAGCTCAATATCTTAAGTTACTAAAAAATTATAAGGATATTTTTTCTTGGACTTATGTTGATCTAAAGACCTATGATACTTCATTAATACACCATAAGATTCCTTTAAAGCCAGAAGCAAAACTTTATCAACAGAAGCTTAGAAGGATAAATCTAGCCCTTCTACCAATTGTAGAAAAGGAGATTAAGAAAATGTTAGATGCTCAAATCATCCTCCCTCTTAGATATTCTAATTGGGTTGCAAATCTAGTTCTTGCTAGAAAGAAAAATGGAGAAATAAGACCCTGTGTGGATTTTAGAAATTTGAACAAAGCATCATTAAAAGATAATTATCCTTTGCCAAAAATGGATCAGTTACTTCAAATGGTTTTAGGAGCACAAAGACTTTCTATGCTTGATGGTTTTTCAGGTTACAATCAGGTGAATGTTGATACAGCAAACAGAGAGAAGACAACCTTTACTACACCCTGGGGTACATTCATGTACGCTAGGATGCCATTTGGCTTAACCAATGTTGGAGCAACATTTCAAAGAGCTATGGACATAGCTTTTATGGGTCAGGTAAATAAATTTGTGGTTATTTATCTTGATGACATAACTATTTTTTCTAAATCTAATCAGAAACATCTAAAACACTTGATGAAGGTTTTTGTCAGGTGTAGAAAATTTGGAATATCATTGAATCCTAAGAAGTCCTTGTTTTCTATCAAAGAAGGAAAACTGTTGGGCAATATAATTTCAAAGGAGGGAGTAGTAATTAGCCTTAAACGAGCATCTGCCATTGAAACATTGACCTTACCTAGAAACAAGAAGGAGATTCAAGCTTTTCTAGGCAAGATTAATTTTCTAAGGAGGTTTATTCCAAATTATGCAGAGATTGTGAAAGGTATAACTAACATGCTTTGAAAGGACCCTGAATTCAAATGGATGCCTCTTCCAGGCATGCATTTGAAAAAATAAAAAGGGCTACCTCTGAAGCTCCCACCTTAGCCAACCCTAATTATACTAAGCCATTTAGTATTTTCTCTTTTGCCTTTGAAACAACACTTGTTGTTGTTCTATTACAGAAAAATGAATATTCCCATGACCAACCCATTGCCTTTTCCAGCAAGGTTATGAGAGATGTTGAGCTTAAGTATGACATCATTGAGAAGCAAGCCTATGCCCTCATTCAAGCCCTGAAATCATTCAGAATGTATGTCTTACATTCACCTATTACTGCTTATGTCCCTAATAGTGCTGTGAAAATTGTCCTAACCCAACCAGACACTGATGGGAAAAGAGGTAGATGGATCACTCAAATTCTGGAGTTTGATCTAACTATCAAGACTACCAAGCTAGTAAAAGGTCAAGGATTAGCCAAGATTCTAGCTGAATCCAACTGCAAAGTACTTGGAATCAATTTTGTTTTAGAAATACAAGGGAAGAACACACAAGAACCATATGTCCTTGTAGAAGGGTAGAATCCACAAGAACCTTCCCTTCATATTAAAGGGGAGAATCCACAAGAACCTCTACTTTCTGAGCAAATTAGTCCTATACACATTGATGAAAAATTCTTGTTGTCAAACAGGTATCAAGATATTGTAAATTTCTTGATCCATTTTGAGTGTCCAACATCGTTCTCCAAAACCCAGTGTAAAATCCTTAAGTTAAAATCAGCCAAGTATTGCATTATAAATGCAAATTTAGACTAGAAAGTTCCATTGAATATTTTGTTATTATGTTTAATAGAATTAGAAACTGAAGGAATCATTGATCAGTTTCATACAGGATTTTGTCGGGGACATTATGCTTGGAGAGCAACAGCATACAAGATTTTGAGGGGAGGATTTTATTGGTCTGCACTATTCTTACAAGTAGGGGCAAAGGTCAGAGGTCATGTTCCTTGTCAAATGTTTGCTGGTAAACAAAAATTAGCAGCTCTTCTACTCATTCCATCAATAGTTTCAACACCTTTTTCTCAATGGTGATTAGATTTTGTTGGAGAGATTCACCCCACTTCAAGTAATCAGCATAGATGGATCCTCACTACAATAGACTACTTTACTAAATGGGTGGAAGCAATTCCAGTCAAAAATGCTACTGATTCAGTAGTAATTAAGTTTATTGAGGAGAATATCTTATCTAGATTTGGTTTCCCAACTCAAATTGTCACTAATAATGTAGCAGCTTTTTCTAGTGTTAAAATGATTGACTTTTTCCAAAAATATCAGATTCGGTTACGTCATTCAACTCCATACTACCCTCAAGGTAATGGCCTTGCAGAGTCATCAAATAAAAGTCTGGTAAAGGTAATAAAAAATACTCTAGCTGATCATAAGAAGAGCTAGGATTCACATTTGATTTATGCAGTATGGGAAAACAGAATTAATCCAAAAGATCAACTGGAAAATCTCCATTTAAATTAGTCTATGGGAAAGATGCAATTTTCCCTACCAATTTGGCCTTCCCTGTTTTAAAATTCCTGCAGGATTCAACAGATGAACATGATGATTTTTCAAGAATAATAAATTAGATTATTGAACTTAATGAAAACAGAGTTGAAGTTCAACACAAATTAAAGAAATATCATAATAAGATGAAGACCCTTTTTGATAGAAGAGTTAGGGAAAGGGACTTTAAGGAAGGTGATATAGTTCTAAGATGGGATGCCATGAGAGAAGAGAAAGGAAAGCATGGCAAATTTGACAATCTATGGTTTGGACCTTTAACAATTTCTGAAGTCAAGGGTAACAACACTTTTGTGCTGCAGAATATTGAGGGGCTATATTCCACTTATCCTGTAAATGGAAGGTTTCTCAAACATTGCATTCAGTACTAGGAAGGTGAAATAGTTTTCATTATAAATACTCTAGTTTTCTTTTACCTTTCAAGATGTCAGTGTGATTTTCTATACAGCAAGGACTCCATAGCTCAAGGAGAAGGCACATGGATTTGCATGTTCTCTACATTCTACAGTAGAAAACAGTCCCCAATTGGAGCCAATGTTGTAGCATTTTTTGGTTTTGATAAGATAGAATAAATTAGTCAAAAAAATACATAAAAATATTTTGAAAAAATGTTAAGTTAAGATATGGAAATAACAATATTGAATAAAATGTTTTTGAAAATATCTTAATGATGATGTCCATATCAAAGAAAATGTTAGGTTAGATGTCCTAAAAAATCAAGACAAAAAGAAAATGTTACGTTAGAAAGAAAAGAAAACAAATAAACTTTGAAAGTGAGCAAGTCTAAATGCCACTACTATTTTTCTACAAAATAATGGTTGTGTGCAGCTTGTCATAAATGCCACAACCCATGATAGTCAAACAGTTTAATCTTGACTTCTTCATGCTTTAAATGTGATGTTATAGTTAAAGAATAAAGATCTGGCCAAACTGTTTAATCTTGGGAGATCAGTAGTTAGGTAGAGAATAATAAGGTGCTCATCAGTTTAATCTGAGCCCTTGGATGTTATAATGTTAGAATTAGATAGTTTGCTTTTGTAAAATAAAAGAAAGGAAAAGGGCTTGCAATCTTAAATGCACCCATTAAATGAAGAAAAAATGGTAGGATGAGTAGAAAAAAGGTTGCAGAAGTATGATAATTCATTGGACAAAATGTACATTTATCATGTTTACCATATGTTTCTATGTCCATGATGCAATTACACAAAGAAAATGAAGGTCTACAAGGTCAATTAATTAACTACCCTCATCCCCATTCATCCTTATATTTACTAATTTCCCCTTCCCACCTTCATATAGTTCATATTCATTCATTTTCCATAAAAACCCCTTTTCCTAAGGTTAAAATCCTTTTTGCCTAGGAAAAGTGAAAACACCATGTTAAATCCCCTTTTACCCTAAAAACCCACAAAAAGATGTTTAACATAAGTATTAATGTATATATGTGAAAAGCAAATAACTCATAAAAAGCATTATACTTAGTCTATTTCCCCTTTTCGCTCATATTTCATATTAACTCTAACTTATAGTATTAAACCCCTAAAAAGTTCCCTTTCCCATATATATTAACTCCCTTTATTAAAATACCATGAAACCATAAGTTTTATAATAAAACTATGTATTTCATAACATATCGCATATTCGCGGATCACAAACTCTTCAACGTGCATGCACTCTCCCCGCATTGCGATCTCTGATTGTGATGAAAACTAAAACCACCTCCCACATAATGACAAAACGACCACTGTTCACTTTGCGCCATAATTCATAAAGTAGACTGTTTTTCCGTTTAAACCAAAAAATCACCATTTTGCTTTGTTTCGCCTATTTCCATAGTAAAACCTCCATAAGCCTCTATGCCCAATAAAACCATTGTTTTACCTTCCAATACACTCTAGACTCCTTCCAATATCCTTTTGAGCTCAATAAAGCCATTGATGTCCTCCTCTGTAACCTATGTTATCTTAACAATTTATGTGTTTCGTAGGTAAAAACTTCTGTTCCAGGCTTACAAAGAAAAAAGCTTGCATATAATTTGAAGACAAATACAAAGATCTTACTATTGAAAAACATAGTAAAAACCTGAAATGCACAGTAAAGGTAAAAAAGGAACACAATAAAGGTTACTCAGCAGGGTCAAAGGATATTCACAGAGTTTAAAGAGTATTAGATGAAATATAAAATGAAGGAATTAACCAGTGTAGAGGATACAAACAATCAAGCGGATTAAAGGGAAAAATATCAAACAACAAAGCCAACAAAATCTGAATAAAAGGGATAGCAAGAAGTAGTTCAATAGCTGCCCCTATCTTCTTGCATGAAGATATTTCCTTTCCTAGAATAAATCTTAATCAATTTTAGGATATTTTCTTAGTTTCATTATTGTATAAATAACTCTCTTCTAAAGTTGCTATGGGTTCGAAGTTCAAGGTTTATTATTCATTACTTGTTAAGTAGTGACTGTTCATTTTACTTTGAACCTGGTTGCACCTTTGAAGGAAGATTTTATAGAAACTTGATGTACTTAATCTTTCTGGAACCTTAATACAAAGCAGACGATTCTGAATTTGGTTTTACATAGTTTGTGTTATCCTGTAAGTTTTTCTAGTTATCAATCATTATGTTTTTCTTCATATGCTTATGACTTATAGAGATATCTAGGTAGGAATAATTGTGTCTCAATTTATTCCTATAAGCTCGTGAAGTGATCATCTATCAAGAGAATGGATTAATGAACTATCTGTTTAGCTAATCCCCTCTAATCAATAAATCATCAGCATCTTGTGTAAGCTTAAGTATATTGCCTTGAATCTTTGGAATGTAGTTTAGAAGGTTTTCATACTTATGATTGTTCTATTTTACAGTCTGGAAACTATGATAATCATATTATTTTTGTCTTCTTCTCACCACTATTTGATCTATATCACTATGTAAAGCTTTATAGTATCCGTTTGCTGAGATATTAATATTATCCAAAGGATTAAGTATTTCAATTCTACATCTGTCTTCATTCATTGGTCTTCCAAAACTAAAACCAAAAACCCCAAAACAATTCTTTTAGATGCTCTGGCATTGGTAGCTGACCTACTACTATCTCATAGGAACAACAGCATGCATCCAAAAATAATACACTAGACTTTGTTACAGGAGTTCACCCCTCCTCGGCTACATCTCCTTGTATCAGCTCTAAAGGCATGACCCTTTCTCATTCTGCTCAAAATTCTTTAGTAATAAAGAGTACATAATTGTGCTGACAAAAAGAGTGGCTAGTTTCCCCTTCAAGGAAACATTATTCTGCAAATAAGTCTCACTCTAAACACATGACAACCTATATTTAGTCATGAAACAATCAAAAAGCTAAGGGCTCTCAAATCAAGACCATATACTCCAACTTCCGAGAGCATAAATAGTACTACAATCCACTTGAAGTACTTAAACAAGTCTCTTTTTCCATACACATATAGAGCAAAGAAGAAATAAAGCTACAAAATTGTTGCAATGGCTGCTATAGAAAACACATGGAGGCTGGAAGACCCCTTCAAGGTCATCTCCACCTTCATACTCCTCCATAAATTGAATCAACACTTTGGTTGACCAGTGCACCCAGAGGCTTAACTTTGCAAAAAGCATATCTAGAAGTGCTCCTTTGATCCTGAAACCTGTTCCAATGAGTTCAAAATGTCCAAAAATGGCTACCTTGCCTCTTTTTGCATCCCATTTGGTCGAAAATTTCCTTAGTTATGACTTATGTTAGTCTTTCCACAATTTTCTCCTCCAAATCTAGATTACTACCAATTAAATTCATTATCCGAAGTTAAAATTGGTAGTTCCACTGAAATTGGTGGTCCCGCCAAATTTTTTGCCTATCTCGTGGTTAAGGGACAAGTGGTCACGTGTGGAGTGGCTTTTCCAGTAGTAAAGGTGACAATTTGGCACCTTATTGGATATTGCAATCGCAATCAGCCTGGGAACATAATCAGCGGTATCGGTAGACTTCATGGCATATAAATTGCAACACATAAACATATCGATTTCGGGCAGTCTATCACAATCAGAAATTTATCGCTCATTGCAATCAGAGTTAATCATTGGTAACATAAATATCAGTGAGGTTTTGGTGCGATATGCAATTGCGATTATTGCAAATCACAATCTCTGCGATAGCGATATATTGCATCGCAACCCTGACTACTCTGGGGGATGATTCTTTAACTCCTCCTATATGAGATATTCGGGGCCCAATAGCAACCTGCCACTTGGTGCTTCCCCATTCACTGGGACCTTTTCCATGTCATCTAATCCTGCCACCTAGACAAGTCAAACCTAAACTTTGACTTTCTCTAACTTCTGCATACAAGCTCGAATTTGAGTGTCGTTCGCACTATTGGATTCAAATGACAAGCTCTTTGATCTAAAGATAATCTTATGAAGATTCTAACACTTTGAATTTTTGGAAATTTTTGAGCTCTTGATTAACTTTTTCCACCTTAAAAGCATTGAAACAAATGAAAAACAATATATTGAACCAATCCAAATCACACTTCCCCATGTTTGGATGCTTTTTGTCCTTAAAATATTCAACTGAATGAGGTGTGAAAAGTTTTCCTCTACCTTCTCTCGGGTGTACCATTTAGCTTTACCTAGAAGTTGTCCTTTCAACTGATTTTTCCAAAGGTCATGTTTCCCTTGTCTCGTAGTTATGGACCTCTTCTGCAAAATTTTATCTTCTATTAATTCTTCCTAAGCATCTAGTGCCAAATTCTCCATAGAAGGTAGGATCTTTTTTTCTTCTTGATCTAGCATGGAAGGCTCATAGGGTTTCATATTCCCTACATTCACAATTGAGTAAATGTGAATGTACGGTGGTAGACTGAGTCAATAGGAATTATCAACCACCTTTTCCAGTATCTCTAAGGGACTATACTTCAAAGCCTTAATTTTCTTTCCAGGAACCTATATCCTCTCCTTGTTCAACTGTATCCATATTTTATCTTCCACCTTGAGTGATTTCCCTATATTGTGTTGATCATTCTTGGCCTTATATTTTTCATGTGACTTTTGTAGTGTCTCTTGTATTTGTTTCTTCCTGATATTCTCTACAATTCTTTCAACCCTTGAGGTATCCCCTCTAAAATCCTCCCTCTCTCCTTCTTTCTACACATATGTAATATCCAAAGGTTAAGGCAACAAATATCCAAAACAAGTTTCAAACAGGGACTTACCAATCGAAGTGTGGATTGCTTTGTTATGAGTTTTATATATATACCATATTTTCATCCCATGACTTCAAATGCTTCTGATTATAACCCCTCAAAAGTTGCACTAAAATCTTGTTGACTACTTATGTCTACCCATCTATCTGTGGATGGAATGTTGTAGCCCTTTTCAACTTGGTGTCCATCTTCTCCCACAATGTAGTATAAAATGCATTAAGAAATCTCATGTCCATGTCTAAAATTATGCTCCTTGGTATCCCAAATTGCACCCAAGCCAGTCTGAAGAATAAGTTTTATACTTCTTTCCTACTAATGGTTTGTTTATAGGGCATCAAAACACATATGTTGCTGAACCTTTAAAATACCATGAACAGGTAGTTGTGTCCCTTCCTGGTTGTTGGTAAACCTCCCACAAATTCCATGGAAATTCTTTCCCAAGGAGGAGTGGGTATAGGCAAGGGATGATATAGACCTTATTTCTTATTACTAGGCTTGTTTTTACAACAAAGCGTGCATCCTCCTATGAACCTAGTTACTTGTTCGTACATCTTGAGCCAATATACATACCTCTGCAAGTTGGCCACTGTCTTCCATACACCAAAGTGCCTTGCAACCATAGAGGTGTGAGCCTCTCTATTCAACTACAATTCCTTGACTTTAGGAACACATAGCTTATCTAGCCAATAGAGTAACCCATTCTAGAGATGGTAGTCAACAGTGTTATCGCCATCGTGCACATGACTTTGAATTTACAATTGTTGAAACACCTCCTTGAAGTCCTCCTACTCTGAATATGCCTCTCAGTATGCATCATGGGTGAATGGATTCATGTGCATTAGAGTTCCCAAAGTTATGAGCTTTGATGTGGGTAGCCTTGAAAGAATGTCAGCCAACTTGTTTGTGCTTCCCTTCTTGTACTTAATCACTAAATGAAATTGTTGTAGAAACCCTATCCACTTATAATGCCTAATCTATTATAGCTTACTCTAGGCCTATAGATACTATAGTGGCTGGTGATATGTATTAATCATTATCTCCTTTCCCATCTAATAGTCCTTTCACTTCTTCACAACTTGCACGAGGGCATAGAGCTCCTTGTCATAGCTTGGGTAGTTAAGAACTAACCCATGAAATACTTCAGAATGGTAGCATACAATCCTTCCTCCATACATCAAGACCACTCCCATAACATACCGACTCGCAAATGTCTCCACTTCGAAGGGATGTTATAAGTTTGTTAATGCCAAAACCGGTGCTTAACTAATATTCTTCTTTAGCTCCTAAAAGGCCCTTTACTAACCCTTTCCCCACTAGAATCACTTTTTACTTGCTCTTATGGCATGGAGTGGCACTAGCACTACTAAAAACAAAGCTATGAACTTCTTCAGGTACATTGCTACCCCAACGAAACTCCTAACCTCGAAACATTAGTAGGAATTGTAATAACCTAGGGTTAAAGATTCATGTAATAAAGCTAACAAAGGAAAAATAATACCAAGGTCACAGGACACATATTCCAAGCTAACTTTTGGCCAAAAAATCCTAGTGGGTGTTTATTTCAGTGTATTATGGTTAAGGAAATTTGCAAAGGCATTGGAATGGGCAAGAGGAATTAATTGACATTTACATATGAAATAAAGGAAAATATGAGAAAATGGAGATGAAAGGTCACAGGTTTACATGAGAGGAAAATTGAAGGAAATAGAGGAAAATGAAGAAAATAGATGCCTCAATAATAAAAGGGCTTCTGAGGACTAGTTCATAACCTTTTGTCAGTTCAGTTTTGGATCTCTCTCTATTCTCTCATACTACTGCACACTTAGAGAATTCTTGGAGCATTCTAGCATTGAATCAAGCAAGCAAAGGAAGGCAAAGGAAGTATAAAGAAAGAAAAGGACAAGTAATGAAGCTTCAGTAGTAATACTTGGAGGTAACATGTTGCATTTATGATTTCCTAGTTGGTTTATGAATGCATGATACATGCGTTTGTGTATTTGGTTCTCTTGTTATCACTAGAATGGGTTTTTCTGGGTGTGACAGTGGTTTCAACCTTGCCTTGCCACTTTTGGATAGTCATGGTGTGATGGGGTTCTGTTATTTTGTTGAGTTTTGGATTATTGGATGGTTTTGGAACTGGGTGAGGTGGCCGCAGGAAAATTTCCAAGGGTTGGGGGTGGAGGTGGTTTAATCTTCGAGAAGCCCTCAACAAGTAGGTGGAGATAGGACAATTCCTCAAGGTAATGGTGAAGAAATTATGAGGCATCCAAGTTTGTTTTGGGCTTGGTGATCTTTTGTACAATCTTAGAGGGATCACATTAGTGTGATTGTGGAGGTGGTTGAATCTCCTGGAAGCCCTGGTTGTTTATGTTTTGGTTTTCTTATGTGATCTCTTGACCAATTTTGGCGAGATCGTGGGAGCATGAGGGTAGAGGTGGTTTAATCTTTAGGAAGCCCTAGTTTTTTATGTCTCGAGTCCCACATTCATGCTTGGAATATGGCACAGGGTGATTGGATGAAAGAAAGAATTGGTTCAACTCAATCTATGGTCGAGAGGTACGTGGAAGTCCCTGAATTGGTTGGATTTTGCATATGTTAATAAGAGCTCTTTTCCTATTTTATTTCATGAGTACATTTTCTTGTTATTATGTGGCTATGATGGATTTTCTATCATACTTGTTATTCGGGTTATATTTTGGTTATAAGCATGGTTCCATAACAGATTCTAGCTATGGATCTTGACATGTTTTGATTAGCTGATGAATGGCTATTTAATGCATGAGATAATAGATGTTATTTCAGCTATTATGAGAGGGTATTAGACCTTCTTGATGATTATTAGATAAGTTTCATACCCCTATGTTTAGAAATGCATTCATGACCTGTAGATTAAATGTTCATGATATGTTTGATGAAATGACTATCATGGTTAGGCCTGGTTAGGTCAATTCCTTGATCAAGTTTTGTATGAATGGATTTTTCTTGATATTATTTATCATTCTAGAAAATCTCATGGAGTTCTGGGCAGTGGTCTCGAGGCTATCCTGAAATGGTGGCTCAAAATCTGGGACCACACCTTTTGAACTAGAAGTTATGGGCTATAATTTCACCCTTACAGGATTATGCATGCAGTTGGAGGCCTTGTCATGCATGCAATTTTGGGACAAGGTCACTAAAAAGGAAATCCAGCTCAGGTTTTTGTCACCTGGGATGGTTCTTTGGCCCCCCAATGTCCTGTAAATCATGTAGGATGTCAGTTTGTGGTCAGTAAGTTCAAGTTGTCAGACCCACTTTCATAACTAAAACTTGGAGGTTGGGTCATGTCATAGTAACTCTTCATCCCATTTTTATCGTGTCGGGCTCATGAAATTGGGTAAATGTGGGAGGGGTGTTTATATATTGGTATCAAAGCTTCTAGGTTCAAACACTTGGACTAGATGGGCTAGATGAATGTTGTTATGCATACATTGCTATGGTCATGTTATGCATGCATATTAGGTCAGGAATTCATCATGGTGGTTAGTATGTAGTTTGTGTCATCATGTTGTTGTTGGTATGTTATGAGACTGATATGTTACCTGAGATGGAGCAAGAGATGTAGATCATCAAAGCGAGGTTACAACAGTGGACCTTAGGGTAAGAGAAGATCATCATACAGGTTTATATGTTGGGCATGTAGGTATGTTGGTTAATGGTTCTTATAATAATTATGGTTATGTACATGCCTATCATTCTATTGCTATTGTTGTTACATGCATGATAGATATTAGTTTATCAATGTGGTTGTATGCACATGCATCAGATAGTCATGCATGGTAGTCAGTTTGTTGTTATATGCATTGCAGTCATACACATGATGATTATGGTCATTGTAGTTAAGTTACTAATGTTAATATGTATCGCACTAATTTGGATTGGCCTATACAACTGGTTATGGTTATGATATCTAGGTATGAGTTGATATACTTGTGATATTGTACTGTACTAATCTATCCTGACTTGTGCATATGTGATAGCCTCCCCTGAGTTACCGTTGAGGTATGAGTTTGATTATGCCATCTATTTGGTTTATTTAACATGATATGTTTACAAGTTTTCTAAATGTTCAATGATTAATTGCATGATATGAGGACGTGTCTATAAGGTTGCTTGAAGGAATGACCTTTTTTAAGATGGTTGCACTAACACAATATGCACTGAGACAACTGATATGTGATTGAGTGCAAGTGGGTGATAGTTGTAGCATTATGACTAGTGATTGTGAGTTGATTATGACATGGTTGTTAGTTTTGTTAAAGGTTTATCACATATTGATAGACACGATGTCTTGATCTTTGGAACATGTGACTCACATGTGTGAACAGGTAGGGAAACATGCTTGGTATTAGCATGACAAGGTAAAAGTTGATTTGCTTATATAACTAATAGTTGGGTGATTTGATAGCACATAATAAGACTCAATTGTAGCAAGGAAAAAGTTAAATGATGACAGTTGGGTGAGAATTCCTTTGGCTAGGTTTGGAAACTGCAATTCCAAATGAACAAGTGATTTGCATGAATACAGGAAGCCTTCTTAAGCTTGATTTTGTCTGAAATTATGTGGATATGTGCGATATTCATGAACATGTATTTGACATGTATAATAGTTGTCTTCTAGTTAAAGGTTGGTTTTGTTGAGAGAATTGGAATCCCTTGAGAAATGAAATGTGTACGTGTTTAGTTACAAGGCAACGTGCTTGGCACATCAAGGTAAGGTAACTGATATATTGTATATTTATTTATGCACTAAAAATTATGTGTTTATGGTAGTATGATGCAAGGAATTGCAGGAAAATAGAAGATTGCCATGAAATCTTGAAGAAGCCTTAGGTTGAACTTTCCCTAAGAAGCACTGGGAACCATGGGGTTGAGTCATGGTGTATGTTGAAAGTTTTATGCTTCCAGTGCTTTTTGGTTTGTTTGCACTTGATTTTTAGTTTTGTTTATGTTTGGTGCATGGCCATACCACTTTGTCTATGGTTTCCTATTGTTATTGGTTTTTCATGGTTTTCTTCTCATTTCTTCTTGTTATTGCCTTTTATGTTTTGAAGTTCTAGGGAATTGGTTAGAGAAAGAGGAAAGTTAAGGATCTCGGGGAAAGATGAATGAAACCCAACAGTTAATGTAAGATTCGAATTAAGCTCAGTGCATGAGTAAAGGGCAGTTGAAGGCAAGAGTATCACAACTGACTGAGCTAGTTGGGTCCATTAGAGTAAATGGATAGTGGTAGCAAATTCATGAGAAAGGTAACGAGAAAGGTAAAGTAAATGGATTTTAGGCATCAGATGCCTTTTCTAGATTGGGAATCATTGTTCTCAATGTTTTTCATGTTGTGCATGAATAAAAGGAGTTCTCTTAACATTTACCTTATGATATATGGTAATTGTGTTGTGATTATGATTATGTTGATGCCTATATATGTATACATGTAGGTACGTATGTCGTTGTCTAGCAGGGTCATCAAGGATCATGATTGATTTATCCTAATGTTTGTATATGTTTGTGTGTGTGTATGCCATTGTCTGACAGGGTCATCAGGGATTATTCTTAGGGAATAATGATTGCCTATGCAGGTGAATGGCATGAAGAGGTTCTTGGTTTTATGAGGAATCAAGTGGGAAGAGTAGCACTGTCAAATATATGAGGTCAGTATCATGTGGAAATGAATTGATATTATGTTTTTATACTATGCCTATGTTTATGCTATGGTAGGTAACACTGAAGGATATTTCAGCGGAATGAAAGCAATGTGCTCTGCAGCATGCTGGGACAAGCATGGATAGTGGAAAGAGATTAGAAGAAATGCTTCTTGGTAGGGATAGTGTGGTCCCTAGATGTACAGTACTGGTGTTGTGTATGTATTATGTATTGTATATGTGATGTTGTGTACATATGGTGTTGTGTACATGTTGTATATGTGGTGTTGTCTACATATGGTGTTGTGTGCATGTTGCATATGTGGTGTTGTGTACATATGGTGTTGTGTGCATGTTGTACATGTGGTACTATGTACATGAGGTGTTGTGTGCATGTGGTGTTTTGTACATGTGGTGTTGTGTACACATTACTTAGGTGGTGTTTTGTACATGTCGTGTTGTGTACACATTTTTCAGTTGGTGTTGTGTACATGTTATGTAGGTGATGTTGTGTACATGTGGTATTGTGTACATGGCACACATGTTGTGTTGTGTAAATGTGGTATTGTGTTATGACTATTGTGTAGTCAGTGTGTCATGACATGTGTAATTGTTGTATTGTATGGTGTGTACATATATGTATTGTGTTGTACATCGGGTGTAGGTGTATGTGTCATGTTCTACACCTAGTGTAGATGTATGTGTTGGGTTGTACACTGTGTATGTGTATGTGTTGTACAATGTGATGGGATAGGAAAGTATGGAACTATCTGCGCCCTTGTTGTTGATATTGAGGATTGAATCCCTTGTTGTTGATATTGAGGGTTGAGGCAGATTAGTCTTGGGATTTCCTTGTTGTTGATATTGATGGTTTTGCAATTTAGTCTTTGGAAGCCCTTGTTGTTGATATTGAGGGTTGAGGCGGTTTAGTCTCGAGATGCCCTTGTTGTTGATATTCAGGGTTGAGGTGTTTAGTCTTGGGATACCCTTTTTGTTGATATTAAGGGAGGAGGCAATTTAGTCTCTAGATTCACTTGTTTCTTGAAGAGAAGAAAATAAATTGGGTGCTTTCTAGGTCTGGAAAACCAAACCAGTGTGTATATGTGGTCAAATAAAAGATAAGGAACTAGGTGCTTGATGGGTTTGGCAACTGATTCAGTGTTTTTACGGAAAGGACAAAGAACAAAGGCAGAAGAAAAAAACTATTTGAAAGATAAGTATTAGTATTTTAATTATGCATGTGATCTATGATTATGATTTATGATGCTTGCATTTAATTTATGATGGTTTCGTTTGAGATAATCCGATGTGATACGCTTATACATGATGATTTGATCGAAGAGTTAGTTTGACTTGTTGTGACAAGAAGTAAACAAAATTTCAAGTGTACCTTATTGATGGGCCACCAATGAGGTATGATTTGAATTAATTTCAATTCCTTTTTATTCTAATGGATATTATGTGCTTGGTAAAGGAAAGTAGGGAAATCCTGGTTTGGGTGGTCGAAATTGACTGCAAGAGCTAGCAGCAACAATAAAAAGGAATTGGAATAGGCAACAATATGTTGGTAAATCACTTTAGGAGCAGGGCCATTGTGGGACACTGGTACCCAATAGTCTCCATTGATTTCCATGGGCATGTTATAACGGTATGCTGGTTTTGAGGCAAGGATATGCCTTGGTTTTTGGAACTTTCGATGCAAGGAAACCTTTCCAATGGATGGATCACCCAAGAAAGTGGATTCCGGTGAACTTGAAAGGTGAGTGACTACATGGAAGAGGGGTGGTAAAATTTTCTGAGGACTGTGTAGCAGAGAAGGGAAGGTCAGGGATGGATTTGTTTTGGTCATTAGCATTTCCAAATGGAATCACAGGAACACTAGGTGTGTGCCCTCAAAAAATGAGTTGATAACTATTCATTAAGATAACATGTAGTGCAAGGATCGTAGTGTTGGGCATTGGATGTAGGTTTGACTTTAACAGTGGATTATGGACTTCCTGGGAAGGAGGTGAATCTTGGTATTACTTTTGAGGGTGGAGGTGTGAGTCTCTAGAATCCCTTGTTGTTGAAGCAGGCATCATATCCTTTTATTTTTTGGTTAAATAAAATGTGCATATGCATAGATGTGTATTTTATTCTGAATACTATATCAAGATGGATTTATAAAGGTCTATAGACGGTATGGTTTTTTGTTGGTTAAAGCAAATGTGCATAAGTATATGTGGTTGTTTTTGTAAATACCATAATGAGTTGTGTTATAAAGCTCCAATAAACAATATGTAGTTTTGTTTTCAACAAAGATCATTGTAAATATTGCAACAATTGTGTTATAAAGCTCCATAGGTAGTATATTTTGGTTTTCAGTCGTTTTGTTGGTCATAGGTGTCATAGAACACTGAAGACGATGCTCCACTAAGGGGGAGGAGTTTGTAATAGCCTCAAGTTAAAATTTCATGTAATAAAGTTATTAAAGGAAAAATAAGACCAAAGTCATGGTACACGTATTCCAAGATGAATGTTGGGAAAAAATCCTAGTGACTATTCATTTCAGTTTATTATGGCTAAGGAAATTGGTAAAGGCATTGGGAAGGCCAAGAGGCATTAATTTGCATTTATTTATGAACATAAAGGAAAATATGAGAAAAGGCAGATGAAAGTTCACAGGTTTTCATGAGAGGAAAATTGAAGGAAATAGAGGATAATGAAGAAAATAGATGCCTCAATAATAAAAAGGCTTTTGAGGATAAGTTCATAACCTTTTCTCAGTTCAGTTTTGGATCTATCTCTATTCTCTTGTACTATTGCACACTTAGAGAATTCTTGAAGCATTCTAGCATTGGATCAAGAAAGAAAAGGAACACAAAGGAAGGAAAAGGAAAGCAAAGGACAATCAAGGAAGGTTGGATCAAGCGACTTCAACAGGAAGACTTGCAGGTAAAATATTGCATGTGTGATTTCCTAGTTGGTTTGTGAATGCATGGTACATGCATTTGTGTATTTGGCTCTCTTGTTGTCATTAACATGGGTTTTATCAGGTGTGACAATGGTTTCATCCTTGCCTTGCCATTTATAGATAGCCATGGTGTGATGGGGTTATTTTATTCAGTTGAGCTTTGGATTACCATATGGTTTTGGAACTGGGTGAGGTGATCTCAAGAAAATTCCCAAGGGTTGTAGGTGGAGGTGGTTTAATATCCAAGAGGCCATAAACAAGTGAGTGGAGATAAGAAAATTCCTCAAGGTAATGGTGAAGAAATTTTGAGGCATCTAAGCTTATTTTGGGCTTAGTGATCTCCTAACCAGTTTTGGCAGGATCGCGGTAGCTTGAGGGTGGAGGTGGTTTAATATCCGAGAAGCTCTGGTTGTTTATGTTTTGGTTTGCTTAGGTGATCTCTTGATAGGTTTTGGCAAGATCACAGGAGTATGAGAGTGGATGTGGTTTAATATCCGGAAAGCCCTAGGTGTTTATGTCTTAAGTCCCACATTCATGCTTGGAATATGGCATAGGGGTGATTGGCCGAAAGAAAGAATTGGTTCAGCTCAATCTATGGTCAAGTGGTACATGGAAGTACCTGAATTGGTTGGATTTTACATATGTTAATAAGATCTCTTTTCCTATTGTATTTCATGAGTACTAGTGCTTCTTATTATGTGGCTTTGATGGTTGTTCTATCATGGTTATTATTCTGGTTATATGTTGGTTATAAGAATGGTTTCATAAGAGGTTTTAACTATGGATCTTGACATGTTTTGAATAGTTGATGAATGGTTATTAAATCCATGGGATAATAGATGTTATTGCAGCTATTATGAGAGGGAATTAGACCTTCTTGATGATTCTCAGATAAGTTTCAGACCCCTATTTTCATATATGCATTCATGCCCTATAGATTACATGTTCACAATATATTTAACAAAATGTTTGTCATGGTTAGGCCTCGTTAGGTCAATTCCTTAATAATTTTTTGTATTAATGGCTTTGTCTTGATATTATTTATCATTATGGAAAGTCTCATTGAGTTATGGGAAGTGGTATGGAGGCTAGCCTGAAATGGTGGCTTAGAATCTTGTACCACACCCTCTAAACTAGAATTTTTGGGCTATAACCACACCCTTATAAGCTTACGCATGTAGTTGAAGGCCTATAACAGCATGGAGGCCTTATCATGCATATGGTTTTGGGCCAAAGTCACAAAAAAATCAATCCATCTCAGGTTTTGGTCACCTAGGGGGATTCTTTATCCCCTGAGTGTCATGTAAGTCCTGTAGGATGTCAGTTTGTGGTCAGTAAGTTCCAGCTATCAGCTCCACTTTCATAAGTGAAACTTGGAGGTCAAGTCATTTCATAGTAACTCTTCATCTAATGTTTACCTTTGCAAACCAATGAAATTGGGTAAATGTGGGAGGGGTGTTTATAGGCACCAACCATTTCATGATGGCCTCCATCTTGGCAAGATCTATATTCAACTCTATTCCACCTATCACATATCATAGATACACCAAAGATTATTGTGCAAACTCAAATTTCTTTATATTTTCTAGCACTTGGTCCTTCTTTACTATCTCCAACACTTGTGTCAAATGTGAGATGTGATCCTCCCAGGTACCAATGCATAGCAATATATCATCCAAATAGACAATAACAAGTGAATCTATAAAAGGGAACATTATATCATTCATTAACCTCATAAATGTAGCCGGTACATTGCATGTTAAGATGTCATCATTGTTATCATTGATGGCCCAATAAAAAGGAAACAAATCTCTGCCTTTGTACTACATAATATTAAAAGAGTATGGACAAGTACATATGGATATTTCCATAGGTATCCTTATATTGATATATAAAATGTTGTGTCCAATATGGTCATTGAATCATTACAAAAATGTCTAGAAGAATAAAAAAAGGAAAATGTTCCAACTCTGTTAACATTGCTTTTGAAGTTTGGATTTTACGTTTACTACCAACATGTTGTCTTTAAGATTTGGAAACTGTGAATTCTAATGAATCGACCACACAAAATGATAGCCTTACAAAACATGGAAAACTTGAGGTGGATAAAAAATTTCCTTCCTCACTATGATCTTCTTGTAGAAATTTTGAATAATATAACACTTATTCACAGAGATTATCCTGATTATACATTATTTTCAGAATGCATGCATAATACATAACCTCCTCTACGTTGATCATCAATTTGCGGAATTAAAAACAATCACATGTGCACATTGAAACATCAATCGCACATATCAACATAGTATGTAATGGGGAAAGCATACAACTCAAAACCCTGAACTATCTGTATATTATAATGATAGAGAACATGTAACAATACATAGTACAATACTCCTCACAAGTACTCAGTACTATCTCCACCTGCCACGCACAAACTAGCTCAGATCTGAATCAAGTCACAGGTTCAAATCTCCTCCACTATTTGCCTACCTCTACTGCGCAATCCAAGTTGAGAATAGGAATGATCCAAGCTCGTTTTTCATTGGCTTGTACTGCGCAATCCTCATTGACAATCTCAATCAATGATTGTGCAAATCTCATGCACAGCTATAGTCACAACTGATAGTAGTCTCACCCTTTCACCCACCTCTAACACTTGTCTCCACTAAATTGTCCATGCACTGAGTTAACTGATGTATTCTTTAATTGATTTATGAGTTAATTAATTAGTGAATTAATTAATAATTAATTCACATCACTCATCACTAGTGTATTTGGTAGTTAGACTAAATACAACTAGTTCAACTAAGTCAAACTGAACACAACTCCATCAACTCCTCAATCAACTCCACCAAACTCAATCACTTGAGTTCTAACTAAAGTCCATCATGCAATAGCTCAACTAACCCATAAGAAAAGCGTATTTCCTTCTAGCAGTTGCATGTGCCACATCCGTAGCTCGAACTGAAGTGCTGCAAGAGGATAAGATAATGTTTATAGTCCAAATATTATTAAGAGCTAATAATATTCGACTGTTCTATTTTTAGACTGGCAGTCTAAAAATAGACTCCGCCCATATGTCTAAAAATAGAGGTCCATCTATTTTTACCAACATGACCAATCATCCATAAATAGCATCCTGCAACTCATAGACCATGATCCATATGTCTAAAAATAGACATAGTCTAAAAATAGACTTTGCGCCAAAAATAGCCTGCAGGCCCACTTAGTGAAGGCGACTTCTTTTCACTAAGCTCCATCATCTTGTTGCATTTTCAACACTCCCTCTCAACAAGATATGGATTATCTGCAATCCCTATCCTGCCTCTGTGGTATTTGAATTTTCTCCTGGTGAGTACCTTCGTCAAGATATCAGCATCCTGATCCTCCGTGGGAATGTATGAAAGTAACATGATTCTTCACTGCACACAATCTCTGATATGATGGTACCTGATGCCGATGTGCTTGGATTTATCATGAAATACTGGATTAGCCGAGAGTTTAATGAAACTCTGGTTATCACAATGAATCATCGTAGGCTCCAACTGTGACCCGAACAACCCGACCAAGATCTTCCTCATCCATATAGCCTCGCATGTAGCCAAACTTGCTACCATACACTCGGCCTCTGCTGAACTGAGTGCCACGGATCTCTGCTTCCTGCTGTACCAAGAAACTGCTATCGACCCGATACTGAAGATCCCTCTAGATGTGCTCTTTCTGTCCGTTCGGCTCCCTGCCCAATCGGCATCCGTGAAGCCACATAGCTTCACCTCATCCTCCTGTCTGTACCACAATCCATATCCCGATGTGCCTCTGAGATAACGCAATACATGCTTGCCTGCCTTCCAGAAGAGCTTGGTTGGCTTAACCATAGCTTGTGAAAGCTGGTTAACAGCATAGCATATATCGGGTCGTGTATTGACCAGATACATAAGCGACCCCACCAACTATCAATAAACAGTGGCATCCACTACCTTTGTTGAAGTTGCATCCTCCTTCCTCCAACCTCTAAGAAGAGGAGTATCAATAGGCTTGCAGCCATGCATGTTGAACTTCTCCAGTATCTCCCAGGCATACTTACCCTGAGAAACAAATAGTCCATCACTACGCTGCCAAATTTCCAATCCCAGGAAATAATGAAGGAGGCCCAAGTCCTTCATCTCAAACTCTCTAGCAAGATCCTCCTTGCATGAAAGTATCAACAGCTCATCTACCGTCAAAATCAAATCATCTACATAAAGTACAATGATCAGTAACTTACCCTTCGGTCTTGGGACAATCTCCCATGCACTGTTTCTGACAATCGAATCATACTCTTCCACCATGGCATCTACCCATGCGAGATCCTCCACAGATTCCTCGAAAGAGGATGGCTCAGTCACGACACATTTTCTCACAAGAGCCATGTATCCAGTGTACCGATCGAGTGACTGTCTCTATCTGTGCTGTGTTGTAGGTGGTCCTACAACCTTCTCTGCATCTTGAGCCAATCGCTCAGCTTCTGTAGTGTGCTTTCACCCTCTGATGGTTGGCGCTGCATGAGTGGTCTCTTCCACTCCATGAACTTCATCTTGTGGCTGATCCACATCCTGAATCTCATCCTTAGGAACTAATAGCTCCTCATTTGCATGCAAGTGTGGCTCCCTCTCAAGCGAACACTTCATGGCTTTCTCCTCTTGAAATTTGATATCCCGTCGCACAACAGTCTTGCAACTGTCTGGCAAATACACACGATAGTTGTGGGGCGTATCAGTGTACCCCACAAATATCCCAACCTCTGCGGTTGGCTCCAGCTTCTTCCTTGCATCCTTCGTCACATGCATGTAAACAGGAGAACCAAAAATCCTCAAATGGGAAATATTAGGCCTCTTACCTGAATAAGCCTCCTCAGGTGTACTCATGCCAAGTATCTTGTGAGGACAACAGTTCTGCACATATACTGTAGTATTGCATGCCTCCGCCCACAAGTGAGGGGGTAGGCCCTGATCATGCAACATCTCCTGTGCAGCACCCACGATCGTTCTGTTCTTTCGCTTAGCAACCTCGTTCTTCTGTGGGTTATGGGGAGCTATGAGCTCTCTTCGAATCCCTTCTGTGCTGCAGAAGTCCTTGAACTCGCCAGAGATGCATTCAGCACCAATGTCGCTCATAAGAGCCTTCACCTTCTTCCGCGATTCCTTCTCAACCAGTGCTTTGAACTCATAGAACTTTGAGTATGTCTCGCTCTTCTTCTGCATGAAGAAGATCCAGCACTTTCGAGAGAAATCATCAACAAAGATCACATAGTACTTGTGCTTTTCTGTCGAAGCTACTGAGAAAGGTCCACACACATCTGTGTGAATTCTCTCAAGGATCATCGTGGCGTGACTATCCTTCTCGTGAAAGGTGGCTTTCACAAATTTTCCCAAAGTACACCCCTTGCACTGATCTGACTGCACAAGAGTGCCTTTAGGAAGCCCAGTAGAAATCTGTTGCAGTATCTTCAAGGCTCCATGGTGAAGGTGGCCCAATCTCCGGTGCCACAGCTTGCCATCATCCCGGCTCACCAATCCTTCTGCCTTGCATGCCATTGCTGCGCAGCCATCTACATGCAATTGATAAAGGTTCTTGACTCGAACCCCTATCTTCCAGGTTTCTCCAGTTGTCTTACTGCGCAGGAAAGCCTTTCCCTCGCTGAAGACAACATCATATCCCTTGTCTTCTAACATCGCCACAGAGATAAGATTCTTCTTCAATCCTGGAACATGCATCACTTCCTTCAATACGAAGGGTTTACCAGACTCCCTCTCAAAGGAAATGGTACCAATATCGGTCACACTGTATCTACCATCATCGCCCATCTCGATGTGCACTCCAAGATCTTTCTCATCTAGATCAGAAAACAAATCTCGATCTCCTGTCATGTGAAAAGACGCACCACTGTCCAAGAACCATACCGATCCCATCACACTTGATACCAAGCATGCGATCAGTGAAAAATCCAGCTCAAACTACGAGGCTAAGGCCTCTCCCACTGCAGATCTAGCAGCTTTCTTATTTTTCTTCTTCTACGGACAATATGTGGCATAATGTCCGTGCTGGTGACAGTGAAAGCACTTCACCTTGGACATGTCCTGCTTCTTTCCTTTTGCATCAGAATGAGAAGCTTTCTTGTTCTTCCCCTTCTTTTCTTTGGCAGCCAAAGCACAATTTTCTTCATTAGATGCCTTTGATGAAGATCTGTCCTTGGTATTCCGCCTGATCTCCTCTTGCACAAGATCAGACCAAAGTCTCTCCCATCCTGGAAATTTCTCCCGACCATTGACAGAGTCCTGATAGGAATTCCAACTCTTTGGAAGACCAAGGAGAGCCAATCTCACCAAGTCCTCATCATCGACAGTCACCCCCACACTTCCCAGCTCATCTCGGCATTGGGTGAACTTCGTGAGATACTTGGGCATACTGTCTCCTTTCTCACACTTAATGTTTCTGAGTTTATCCTTGAGCGCCAACTTCCTCTGGTCACTCTTGCTTTGGAATAAATCTGTCAACGCTTTCCACATCAAGTATGGAGAAGCCTTTCCATGTAGGCTGGATACAATGTGATCCTTCACGCCCTCCAATAGAATCCTTCGACACTTTGCTGTCTTCTTTTGCCAAGCCTCAACGTGAGCAGCATCAGTAGGCTTTGGGACCTCAGCCTCTATGAACTCCTTCAACCCATTGTCATCTAACACTGCCTCCATCCTGTCTTTCCATGCAATATAATTCGAGCTGCCTTCAAGGGCATACTCCAATCGTAATCCGTTGAAAGACATTTCAACTTCAACACCAAGAAAACACTGCTGCAAATTCGAATTCCACCAGCTCAAAACTCAACCACTTCTGATCTAAAATTCGTGAGAACAAAGTATTTCTCGTATAGAGATTGACTATATGGGCATTTACTGGATATCTCACCTTCCAAAAGAAGGATGAATCCAGAGGCTACCTGGCCCGATTACAGACTCTACCTGAAGAAATAAAATGTAATCACTTTCTGAATAATAGATCTAATGATCAACTTCGCTCTGATACCATGTAGAAAATTTTTCTACAAATCATCTAGCTCTGATACCATGTAGAAATTTTTAATAATATAACACTTATTCATAGAGATTATCCTGATTATACACTATTTGCGGAATGCATGCATAATACATAACCTCCTCTATGTTGATCATCAATTTGTGGAATTAAAAAAAATTGCATGCGCACATTGAAACATCAATCACAAATATCAACATAGTATGTAATGGGGAAAGCATACAGCTGAAAACTCCAAACTATCTATATATTATAATGATAGAGAACATGTAACAATACATAGTACAATACTCCTCACAAGTACTCAGTACTGTCTCCACCTGTTGCACACAAACTAGCTCAGATCTAAATCAAGTCATAGGTTCAAATCTCCTCCATTGTTTGCCTGCCTCTACTGCGCAATCCAAGTTGAGAATAGGAATGATCCAAGCTCATTTTTCCTTGGCTTGTACTGCGCAATCCTCATTGGCAATCTCAATCAATGATTGTGCAAATCTCATGCACAGCTATACTCACAACTGATAGTAGTCTCACCCTTTCACCCACCTCTAACACTTGTCTCCACTGGACTGTCCATGCACTAAGTTAACTGATGTATTCTTTAGTTGATTTATGAGTTAATTAATTAGTGAATTAATTAATAATTAATTCACATCACTCATCACTAGTGTATTTGGTAGTTAGACTAAATACAACTAGTTCAACTAAGTCAAACTGAACAGAACTCCATCAACTCCTCAATCAACTCCACCAAACTAAATCACTTGAGTTCTAACTAAAGTCCATCATGCAATAGCTCAACTAACCCATAGGAAAAGCGTATTTCCTTCTGGAAGTTGCATGTGCCACATCCATAGCTCGAACTGAAGTGCTGCAAGAGGATAAGATAATGTTTATAGTCCAAATATTATTAAGAGCTAATAATATTCGACTGTTCTATTTTTAGACTGGCAGTCTAAAAATAGACTCCGCCCATATGTCTAAAAATAGAGGTCCATCTATTTTTACCAATATGACCAATCATCCATAAATAGCATCCTGCAACTCATAGACCATGATCCATAGGTCTAAAAATAGACATAGTCTAAAAATAGACTTTGCGCCAAAAATAGCCTGCGGGCCCACTTAGTGAAGGCGACTTCTTTTCACTAAGCTCCATCATCTTGTTGCATTTTCAACACTTCTTGTTTGTCTTCATCTTCTCGTTTCTTCCTTCCATGAACATGTTGTATTGTTACTTCCTTTTCAAATTCCCAAGATATTTATGGATAGTGACATCTCCCATGGTGGCTTCTTTCATTGAATCTATAAAAGCCAAAGTTCATACAATGTTTTCCACTCTATTATTGTCCTTTGAGTGTTTAAATGATTATTCATGCTCTATATTAAGAGTGAGAATATCTCCGGAAGGATAATTACCAACACAATTAGGAACTTAAATGTATGCACAACTCATAGCCTCCCAACTAATGATGTTCACAAAGAGGCTTACTTTCTTCCACACAAAGAGGCAGGACAAAAAGGTTAAGAAACCATCACATGATAACAATACTATAGAACCCATTACACGATTTTTCTAGCATTCTTAATCAAGAACAAAAAAAATATTAAAAATACACACACACATAGGTTGGCTCCAAACAAAATGGACAAGTCATCTCATCTCAAGAGACATGTCCATCCAAAACATGGTTGAACAAGTATAAATAGAAACTATGCATCTTATATTTCGGTCAACCAATTCGGTTAAGGAGAAACGGTAGAATTCAAGTCTAAAAAGTGAACATAGTTTCATAACTCATGAACCCTAGATAAAATTGAAGGTGGTATTTTGGTTGCTAGCTCCATCTTGGTTTATGGTTTCGTTTTGGTAATTTTGTGATTATTTTTGGAGAATCATTGGAGCATATTTGGATTATCTTGTTATACCATCTCTTACACATATTTTGGCCTAAGAAAGGAATAAGATTTCAACCTATACATAGACCTCACCCTAGAGACTTCAGCACTATGTTTTGACATGAGGAAGGACTTTCGGAACTATGATATAGGTGATCATTCTTACTTGTAATCTCTGAATTTCAAGCCTGTAATCTTTGTGAAAATTCAGACCTGTAATCTCTAAAGTTTTGGACCTATAAATTATGTGTAAATTTGGACTGTGTTTTGCAAAATTTTGGTCCCATCTATGATATCTCAGAGCTCTGAAACTTGGCCCTCTTATCCATTCATTTTCAGCCTTGTAAAAGGAGTAGACTCCATAATTTTAAGAGCATACTTCAACCCTGTGGAAAATATTTGGATCTCAAGTTTTTAGCAACTTGAAGACCTTATTTGAGAAGTCCTTCAAGGCTTCCTGAAGAAAGATTGAAGGCCCTTTTTGGCACAGTTCTGAAGTAGTCCTTGAGGAGTTCTAGAGGGAACTTTGAAGGAAAAATTGGAAATTATTATGCAACAACATTAAAGGCATCCTTTAATAGACTTGAAGAAATTTCTTGGAAGAATTTTTTGGGGCACTTTTGAAGGTTATTAGAATCCATTTTGGACCATCCTTAAAGGTAGTCCTGTAGCAACAATTGAAGACTCTTTTTAAGTAGTATTAGAGATACTCACTTGTAGCACATCGAAGATGTTTTTGAAGGTGGGTCTGGAGAAAGTTTGAAGAAAATTGTAGAGAAGTTTTGGAGCATTCTTTGAAGGCATCTTTGAAGACATTTTGCAGTAGTATTTAAGATCTTTGAAGCTATCTTATGGAGTTGTTCTAAAGGCATATTGAAATACATTATGGAGGATCCTTGAAGACACTTTGGGAAGACCTTGGAGTATCATCTTAGAGTAGATTGTGACGCTAGTTCTATAGCAGTAATAGAAGTCCATTGAAGCAACTTATGAGACCTATTGTTGACAACATGAAGCTGATATGGAAGACTTGTTGAAGTTGATCTTGAAGACCTATTGGAGGCATTGTTGAAGCATTATTGGTGGCTTGTTGGAGACATCTTTAAGGACTTGTTGAAGAAGCTTTTGGAATTCTTGAAGTAGTATTGAAACCACCTTAAAGTATTGAATCAAGTTGAAAGGGTTGGAGCCTTAGAGGATTGGAGTCTTGATGCCATAGGGCATAGGGCCAACAACTTAATAATTAAACACACAAAAAACATAATTTTGAAAACCACACAATGGGTGCGCACATAAATATTCAGAAATAATTAATTAATAAAATATTTAGATGAGAATTCTTGGCCTACTCATTGGACTCTCATTCCTCACTCTCGCACACTTACACACTTTCTTGCCTCATGGGACCACCTATATTTATACAAGTGGATTTGAACCCAAAATAGGGTCTAGATCCTAAACTAACTCCCATAATATCTCTCAAGATCCATAAAATCTCTCATATAATCCCTTATCTCTAGATAATATCTAACTAACCCATAATTCTCTCAATTATTCCAAAATACTCTCGAACCTTCTCCTATTTACAATAATTCTCATTTTCTCCTAAAACTATAGGAAAATACATTAAATAATTAAATCCTAACTTATGAAATTAACTCCCTTAGTAAACATTTAAACCTAGGTTAGATGCCTCTACATCATACTCCCCAGGTAAAAGAAAATCATGGTATCCTGACCATATGTCTTCATAAGTTGATAAAATTCCTCCTAGATCCCAAACTTTAGTCTATTGTTGATCATCCATTCTTTGTTGTTCTACTTCAATGATTCTGACTTTTAATTCGTCATGTTTCCAAATTTTATGCTGCAATTGTCCTCCTTCTTTGTTGATATATACTCAAGAAGTCAAATGAATCATGTTGTTTTATTTTTGGCTCATCTTGTAATATCTCAATTTATGCGCTTTTTCCATCAATTTCCTTAATTCTTCAATTTCAATATTCAATCTAGTTTCATGCTGAAACTTACTATTACTAGTTTGGAATATCAATTCATCATCTTTAACATCAAATTGTAAATTACATTTTATCTCAAGTTCCACATTTTCACTATTAAGCATGCTTGAGCATTTCTCTTCTTCATTTGCAATTTGATTAGATTCATGTTCCATCAACATCTTCTCTTTTAGTTGTAATTATTCTTCACATTTCATCATCATTTTACTGTCTCTTTCATAAATCATTTCAACAAACTAGTCTTCATCTCTGCATGAAATAAAATTAATTTCTGGTCCATCATTTGGAACATATCCTGCATCCACACACCAATTGTCAGATTTAAAAACATAAGGCTTTATAGTCTTGATAGATTATTTTTTCCTCAAGTATTTATGTTGATATTCTAAACAGTTTGTGGTGCCATCTATTGGAATCAAACCCAAGTTCACATCAACAGACTTTATTTCAGCATCATCATCATCCTCATCAATAATTGGTTCTTGTTCTAGTTTACAAATGCATACATTCATCTTGGTTATTTGGAGTTTTTCCACTTCCCTTAACAAAACTTTCAATGTGTGCTTTTGTCTTCTTGCAATCAATTTCTTAATTGTCCATCTATCTATCCTCTTCATTATCCATCCATGTTTCTGATTTTGTAGCAGTTCAATCAACACTTTAAGTTGTGCCTTCAACTCAACAATCTCTTTCTCAAACTCTCATCATGTATGCCAATTTTTATGGCATTGCTGTGACTATCCATAGTCATTTTCATCTCCTTCTTTTGCAAACTTCACCTTCTTCACTGTAACTTGCAATTGAACTAACACTTTGCCAAGTTACTCCCTTTGAGCTTGGTCAATGGTCCACTTCACTTGAACCTTATTTTTGATAACTCCTTTGTGCTCTACTTTGTTCACTGCAAACTGCTACAATATCTCTTGTCTTTACAATACATTGACCAAACTTTTGGGTGTCGGTTCTACCGATAATACACCCATTACATTCAATGAATTAAACTTAATGAACTTTTGACTTGACTTATGACTCTTTAACTCCAAACTTCTAATTTGAAATCAACTCTTCATTAATGGACCTTGTGTGTTGGGTACAACCAAAAATGCACCCTTTCTATACAATGACTTCTTGAACAAGGTTGGAGCCTTGTGAGAAACCTCGATTGAACTTTGAGGATTGGAGTCCTCATGCCAAGTTGGAGCCTACATTTGTAGTCAAGGATTCGAGTCCTCATTTAGGGTTGGAGCCTTTGAAGGATTTAGAATATTATTGTACAAATTGGAGCCTGAATGTTTGTAAGAGGATTGGAGTCCTCATAATTTTCATTAATATTTTTTTATTTTTTTTGTACATCTTGTGTTTTGGTTTAACTAGTGATCCTAACTGGCATAATATAACATTTTTAAAGAAATATTGATTCACTTCCCCCTCATTATTTCCAAAAATTGGTATCATATCCAATAACTTCAAGCACAACCTAACAATTGGAAGGTAGATCCCAGGAACATAAATGGCGAAGTCAAGAAGAAAAGGTTCCAAACCATCTGAAGATATCTCCTCCTCATTTATGAAATTAGAAGTAAATCAGGTTGGAAAATCTTCCTTGTTTGATGAAACAAAATATGTATTATGGAGCTCCATAATGTAGTTCTTGTTGATGGCTTTTGGCTATGAAGTATTGGAATCAATTTTTACTAGATACAAAACTATAAATGAGTCAAAAGAATACAATACAAAAGCAATGGAAGTAATATTGAATGACCTATTAGAATTTGTAAAAGGCAAGGTGGGTTAGTGTAATAACCCGTAGTTGATTCTCCATGTAAATAAATTAAGATCAAGGTCATGGGACACATATTCCAAGCTAAATGTTGGCCAGATATTATAGTGGGCATCACTTGTGATTAATAATGGCTACGGAAATTGGAAAAGGAATTGATAAAGGAAAAGTGGCAATAATTGGCATTTAATTATCAAAATAAAAGAAAATAGGAGAAAAGAGAGGTGAAGAGACACATATTTCCATGCAAGGAAAATTAGAGGAAAAAAGAAGTAAAATGAAGAAAAAGGAGACATTGGTAATAAAAAGGCATCAAAAAATTAGTTCATGTCTTTTTGTCAGTTCTAGATTTTTGACATTTTTTTACTTGAGCTCTCCTTTCATTCCCTCATTCTCTTATACCCTTGCACACTTAGAGCATTCTTGGAGCACTCTAGCATTCATTTGGACTGGTTAAAAAAAGAAAAGGAAAGTGAGTGCAAGGGGATAGTTGGATCAACAACTACAATAGGGATACTTTACAAGTAGTAGGTTGCATGTGTGATTTCCTTGTTGATTTTTGGATGCATGATATATTCATTTGGTTCCTTGGTTATGTGTTCTCATTGGCATGAAGATTTCCTGGATTGATAGTGGTTTCAGACTTGCCTTTCCATTTCCTAGATAGTCATTTTGTTGTGAGTTTCCCACTTGTTTTTTCAATTGGTTCTCGAGTTCCCTATGGTTTGGAGTTGGAATAAATGCTTTGGAGCTCTTAAACAACTTGGGTTGAGTTACTAGTTATTGGAGCCCATGGGTTGGGAAAAATGATTTGGAGACTTATGGGTTGAGTTACTAGTCCCTGGAGCCACGGGTTATAACAAATTCTCTGGAGCTCTAGATTAGTTGTGGGTTGAGTAACTAGTTACTTGAGCCCTAGACAACTTGGGTAGAGACCGATCAGGTTGATGTTAGTGATTTCTGGACCATATAGGTGAGATCATTGTGGTTGAGGGTTGAGGTGGTTTGGCCTCTGGAAGCTCTGGTTGGATTTGTTTTGGTTTAACCCTTATGATCCCACATTCATGCTTAGAATATGGCATAGGGGTGATTCACTAAAAGAGAAATTTGGTTCAGCCCAATCTATGGTCAGGTGGTATGTGGAAGTCCCTAGCGTGGTTGGAATTTTCATATGTTAATGTGAGCTATTTTCCTATTGTGATTTATGAGCACTTGTACTAGTTATCATGTTGACATTATCACTCATTTGTTATGATCACTATTTTGGTTATATGGTGGGCTTTAGCTATGGCTCTTGTTCATGATTTGTTAACTTACTATACAGTTGATGAATGCATGGAATAAAAAGTGTTGTTGCATCTATTTAGAGAGGTTTGGGAGCCTTCTTAGTGATTCTCAGATGAAATTTAGAAGTTTATGATCAGATATGCATTCATGACCTATAGCTTTCATGTTTACCATATGTTTGACGAAATGTTTATTGCGTACTTGGCATGTTCGGGTCGAGATCTTGTTCAAATTTGAAAGTTTGGCATTGTTTTCACCTTAATCATGATTTTGGAAAGTTATAGGAAGTTTTTGGCAGTGGTTTGGAAGCTTGCCTAAAAAATCGGTGTAGATCTCGCGATCACATTCACTTAGCTGGGAATTTTAGGCTATAACCGCATGTTGGCATGCTTGTGGGTGCAATTGGAGCCTCATAATCACATGCATAGGGTGTCAAGGGTGTGGTTGGAGTGTAAACCTAATGAAAATGAGTTCCATCTTAGGGATTGATAACCTAGGGTGGCTTGCAAGCTCTTGAGTGGTCTTTAGTCCCAGTGGGATGATATTTTGTTGTCAGTTTTTCGGCTCCACTTCCATAATTGGAACTTGGAGGTCAGTTCATATCATAGTGACACTCACCTCATGTTTACCTTGGAGAGATTTTAAAAGTGAGTAAATGTGGGGGAGGTGTTACAAGGTAGTATCAGAGCTTCTAGGTTCAAACAGATGGTCTGGATGGGCTAGATATAATTGTTAATCATGCATGTTAGTTGTCTATGTTTTTGTTGTGCATGCATTATGATTGGTATGGTTATCATGCATTGTAGGTCATACATGAATCATGGTGGTAATTATTTCATTTTGTGTCATTATGATGATGTTGGTGTGTTATGAGGTTGATATGTTGATATGTTGTTGTCATTATCTATATATATTGTGCTAATATGGATTGATTGTGTAGACGAGATAGCCTCCCCTGAACTTCACAAAGGTATGATTTTGATTATGTCTATATTTGGTTTATCTAACATGACATGTTTTCAAGAGATAGAAGATCAGAGATGACGAGCATAATGGTGGATTATAGTTCATGTGACTCTCCTTACAGATCAATTGAGCAACAAGGAGATGAGTATTCTCCTGATATAACAGATACACTTAGAAGTTTGAAGATTGAAATCAAAAGTTGCAAGGAAGATAATAGCAAGTTCGTTAAGGCATAGGAAAGACTTGCCAGAGTTCAGGAAAGGCAAGTAGAAGTTAGTGCAATGATCCTTTAGAGTCTTTAAAATTTGTAAAATAAGGGACAACTAAGGATCAGTCATGGACATGAGAGGACTAATGCGACATATGGTAGTAGGCCTCAATCAGGATACACGTTGGACAGGGATGATATAGTCAAAGCTGGCATATGGTTAGATACACCTAACCGAAGAGGTAGCTCTCATGGATTCTATTATACCTCTGGTTCTTAGAGACATCATCATCATCACCTTCAACATCCTTATAGGAGAAGTGAGAAGTCATATTTTCTAGAAGATTTCAAGAAAGATAGGCCTCCTACTTTTGATATGCAGATGAAGAAATCAAAATATGCAGAAGCATGGATGCTTGGGATGAAGAAGTTATTTAGGTTGCACGATTATTTAGAGAATATGAAATCCAAGATAATGATCTTTAGTCTCGAGGGGAATGCAAATATCCGGTGGGAAGATATGAAGCATTTCAAAGGCATCCGAGTAGAGGAGTTGAGTTGGAATGAGTTTAAAAGACTCTTTAGGAAGAAGTACTTATTTGAGAGATACTATGACATAAAGGCTAAGGAATTTTATGATTTGAAGATGGGTATATGAAAGATGAAGAGTACATGACTAAGTTTCTGGAGTTGTTGAGGTATGGGCCCTACCTAAAGGATGAGAAGGAAAAGGTTCAAAGGTTCGTCATTCAATTTCCTTTAGCATTTAAAGACCAGATTGAGTATGATGAGCCTCAGTCATTGGAGGAAGTCATCGGGAAGCTAAAGCATTGCTATGAGAAGTCTAAGTGAAAGTTTGAGCCTAAGTAGGATTGGAAAGGTAATGAAAAGACTAAATGAAAGTGGGTTAAAAGCAAGGAGAACAAGGAGAATGTAACACCTTATAAGAATTTCAATGTAGTTAATAAAGGACATGGATCTCAACCTGACGAGCAGAATAAGGGTGGTGGTAGAAAGACTTTGAGGTTTTGGACTTGTGGTGGAGAGTATCATAGTAGTGAGTCCCCATCGCACCAGGGTGGAAGGCTTTAGATTTATAGTGCTCAAGAGGCACATATAGTTGGAGATGTTGGGCAGAGTATTCCTCAAATTTATGCAATAGTGGATAATAAGCAGGATGATCATCAGACATCCATTATTGAGATGGAATGTAAGATTTGTGATAAAGTTGTTTCTATTTTAATTGGAAAGATATCTAACTATAGTTATATCAACACTGACCTGATGAATAAAGTGTTGTTTGAATAAAAAAATGCATGCAAAATCTTGGTTGGTGCGGTTAGCTACAGGGACCAAGAGAAGAGTTCATCATTAGGTGAGATGTTGTGAACTTTAGTTGAATGATATGCCTACATCAGCACATCTAAATAAACTTCCTTTGGGATCATATAGTATTCTTTTGGGCATGGATTGGTTTAATATTCATAGGACTAAAGTGGACTGCTATGACATGGCTATTGGGTGCATGGATGATGGTGGAGAAAGGAGAATCTTGTAGAGAAAGAAGAATCCTACATCAGTAAGAATGGTTCATCTTTGTAAGCAAAGTGTAGTTGTTGGAAGGGATGTGTATTGTTTGTAGTGCATATTTCTAGTGACAAAGTGAAGGAAGATGAGGATGATGAAGTTCTAAGGAAGTATCTTGTCTTGCAATAGTTTTAGGATGTGTTTCTTGAAGAGATTCCAGATTTTCCTCCTCATAAAGAGGTGGAATTTTCTATTGAGTTGATGTTGAGAGAAACACTAGACTTATCTAAGGCCCCACATAGGACGAGTACTCCAAAGTTGGTGGAACTGAAGTTGTAGCTTAAGGAAATGCTTGATAAGGGGTACATAAGGCCAAGTGTGTCACATTGGGGTGCACCGATATTGTTTGTAAAGAAGAAGGATGGTATTCTAAGATTGTGCATTGATTATAGGAAGTTGAACAAGGTGACTCAAGAATAGGTAGTCATTGCCACAAATTGATGATTTGTTTGATTAGTTGAAGGGAGCAATAATATTCTCAAAGATTGATTTGAGATCAAGATATCATCAAGTGCGCATCAAAGAAGAACACATTTACACGACCACATTTCACACTAGGTATGGGAATTATGAGTTTGTGGTGGTTCCTTTCGGTCTTACTAATGATCCAACCACTTTCATGTGTTGCATCCTTGTCTGGACAATTTTTTGATAGTGTTTATTAACGATATATTGATATACTCCAAGAAAGAGGAAGAACATGCAAAACACCTAGCAGCAGTGTTGAGATTATTGAGAGAGCATCAATTGTATGCCAAGATTAGCAAGTGTAGTTTCTTTTAGTCTCAAATTCATTACTTGGGACATGTTTTCAAGGAGGGGATATCAGTGGACCCAGAAAAGATTAAAGCTATCATGGATTGGCCAGCTATTATGGAATATAGATGAGGTCATGTCATTTATGGGACTAGTAGGTTATTATAGGCACTTATTCAGGAACTTCTCATAGTTTGGCTATCCTATTACATCCTTGCAAAGGAAAGGGAGGAAGTTTGAATGGGCTGGGGAGTGTCTAAATAGTTTTGAGCAATTGAAGCATTTCCTTAAAAATTCTCCAATCTTAAAGATTGTAGATCCTGATAAGGATTTTTGGTTTGTACATCTACATGTAAAGAAGGACTTGGTGGAGTCCTGATGCAAGACGGGTAGATTGTATGCTATGAGTCAAGGAAGCTAAATGAGCATGAGAAGAACTATGTGAATCATGATATTGAGTTGGAAATTATCATTCATGCCTTGAATATGTGGAGACATTATCTTCTTGGCAGGAAGCTTGTTCTAGTGAGTGATCATAGTAGATTGAGGTACTTGTTTGACTAACCCAATATGAATGTTAGACATGCTAGATGGTTGGCTACCCTCAGTGAGTTTGACTTTGAGATTAGATACATCGAGAGTGATGAGCCTCATCATTAGGTAACTATATGGACCTTAATCCACCTCCTAGCTTAGTCAAATAAGCTATTCTTACAATTTATTACATATTTTGATGGTATTTTGTTTAATGAGATGAGTAAAAGTGAGATATTATGCCTAGTGGATTAATGTGCATTGATTGCAGGTTTGTGAGAGAAAATCATGGAAATTTTGGCTAATTAAAGGCTGAAACTTGAATGAGACAAGAAAGAGACATTGTAGGAGGTAAATCCTCCTCATTTACTCCTCACTCATTCGAATATTCCTCCATCAATCACACTAGCTCAAAGTACAAACAACCAAGTCATGAAGATCAAAAGGAAGCTGAGAAAGTGATAGTTAAAGAGATAGTTTATCTCGAGTTTGGGAGTCGAGCCTCCCTAGATTTAAGGAAGTCGTTAGATACTTCATTTGTATAAACAAATAGGTCTAGAGCATCATTAGGATTTGAATTTTTGTTGTAAAAACAATAGTCATTTCAAGTTCAAGACTTGTGGAAGACATTGCTATGTAATTTTCTATTTTGATAATGAGAATGAGCGTTTCCTTGATCCAACACTGAGTTAACTCAGAGGAATGAAGCTCTTGGATTAGGGCCCAACCCTAGCAGCAAAGGCTCCTTTTCGTGTATTTGTATGCTTAGATTGATTTCATATATTAATGGTTGAATTGTCTTTAGAATTATTCCATTGCAAGTAGTGTAGATTTCATTCGTTTGCCTATTAGTTTACTTCATTTTGTGATTTACCTCAGCAGTAGCTTAAAAGAAATAATGGAACATCAAAAAGATATCAGTAGGTGGTTTTGGCCTCACTCCTTCATTCAAGGATCATGGTTTGAGGAAGGAACTCCTATGCAGCCCCAAAAAGACAGAATTCTAGTTTCTCATGGAATTTAGGGTTTTCTGTACTTATGCGAGCATTTGATTAGTTTCCAAGAATAGGACTTAGTTATTATTTCTTCTATCTTCATTTTTACTTCAAATCTCATCAAGGTTTCATCTTAGTCTACAAGTTTTCCCTCATGCATGAAGTAGGCAGCTAGCTCATGAAATTATGTTTTCCTTAGTTAATTGAAATCCTTATTGTTTACATGATTTATGGATAAATGTCAATGTTTGATGCAGTGCAGGAGTTTCAATAGTACATAGAGATTTCATGATCAACAACCTCATCGCAACTTCATCCATCCATGATCATTCCTTCCTTTCATTAAAACCCTCACCAATTTCATCATTTCACAAGAAAACTTCTCCAGGCTTGTTGAGCAAATCCAACCATTTCACACTCTAGTGTTGAGTTCTGAAGTGGTCATAGTGTTATAGCTCTGATGCCACTTGTTATAGATCTGATATGAAAAGATAAGACAATGCAAATAAACCCATAAAATATATGAGAATAGAAATAAACCCAAGAATAATAAGATATGAATATAGATAGAAATGATTCTTTATTGATATCAAAACCCTTAAGGTAGGGCAACACCATACATTCACTCCTTAAGGAAGGAGAACATTCCACAAGCCATATGCCTGTTCATACAATAATCCTTGACCCCTCTCCATGTGGAGTCTCTAGCCTCTATATAGGCCTCATACATACAATACCATGGATCATTACCATAGTTCCCTCATACCATTGAACTAATACCATGGGCCCATTACATTATTATTAACTACTTGTGGTCCCTTACATGATATGGGTTAACCACCTTATTTATTACTATGGCCTATCCCATTATTACATTATTAGCTTAGGTACCTCCCTTTGTACCCCATATTACCCCCCTAGGTATATAACATTCCACCCCCCTTAGCATGTTCCATCCCCGAAACATGGGAAGGACACAAATAATAAGATCTACTCAAAAGAGTAGTCCACTGGTACCATGCACGTGCATCTAGCCATCCAAGAGAAATGTGAACCCTCGATCTCGCTGGTGCCTCGCTTGCTTGAGATGGAAGCTGACCGTGGCAGCTCTTCTGTGTTGATGTGTAGTAAGTGGATACGTGCTCCTCGCTATCCATCATGTAGGGGTTGTTGTCCTTGTGGCTAATTAGTTGCCATCTTGTTGGTTGTTTTCTTGAGGGGTGATGTGGGTGATGATATGTTGAAGTTTTAACCCACGGTGTCTTTTTCTTTAATTCACCCTTTACTAGAGCCTGACTATTATCTGGTGCATGTTGTGGTGCTTGCTGTGGTGTCTTATCTTTCAATATTACTTCAACCACTGAGCCCTCATCTGATGTATCATCACCTATAACCTTTTCTGTTTCAGCCTCTGTTTGTGTTTGATTGTCGATCATCACTGGCTCATCATCTGAGGTGTCAGTTCCTGGAACATCTTCTGCGTCAACCTCCATGTACTCTACCTATTTATTGATGGAAATATCCTGTAATGTAATTTTCTTCTTTTTATACTAGAGCTTCAGGAATTTCTTCTGCACATTAGTATTGATAGTACCCACAGATTCCATCCACGGGTATCCCAAAACAACATCCTCATTAGCCATATCTGAAGCATAAAAATCAGAATGCAATACATACTTGTCCATAGAAATCTTCAAATCTTTATAAACTTGCACTTGTTCATTATTAACCTGTGTGTGCTCCATGTGTTTTGCTGGCACTTGCAATCTTTTTGCCAAGTTGACATTTATGAGATTTTCCTTGCAACTCGGATTTATAGACACAATGATTTTCTCCTTCTGAATGAATCCCTGAACTTGCAATAAGGAGACACCAGTAGAAAATAACCTCGTACGTGTCTCATTATTTTTTCTAGCACAACACCATTTGTTCATAAAGAGTTTTTCCAATTCTTCAGTCGAAAATTTGGACAAGTCTTTGATGCCAAGTGAGTTCCACCATATGTCGGCTTCTTCTTTCAAACTAATCGGTACTAGAGACCTCCAAAATATCCCATATTTGGACTTTAGTCTTTGTATGAATTATTCAATAGTAGGGCTATCATCTTTTCCTGTAAAATCTTCCATGAAGAGGCTTTGAGAAAATTTCACTTACTTGGTGAAAATTTGAAATGGCCACAATTCCGTCAATATTGCTCAGAATTTCTATTATAACCTGTTTTTGGAAATGAAACAACCATTCTGCATTTGCCCATGTGATAGAAATCCCGATCCAGGCACTGGAATTTCAGATCTGCACTGCAACTCTCCCGACGTACACAAAAGTTCTACAAAAAAGAGTTGATTTTAAATCAGCGATATCTCCCTCATCCGGACTCCAATTCGACTGATTTTTTTTTTTGAAATTGGGTATTCTTTCACCAAGAATCCAGATCTGCAATTTGATTTTACAGATCTTGCACCAGGACGTCCATATCTACGCCGGAAACTTGCTGCCCTGAAAAATTGTTTGCAACCCCACTGATTTTTAAATCAGCGATATCTCCTTCATCCGAACTCCGATTCGACCAATTTTTTTTTTGAAATCAAGTATTTTTTCACATAAAATCTAGATATGCAATTATATTTTGTAGAGATTGCACCAAAACATACAGATATGATCTGCAAACTCGTCTCACCCGAAATCCTGCAAAAAATTAAAAACAAAATTCTCCACCTTTTTTTTTTTGCCCAACAAAGTGCTCTGATACCACTTGTTATAAATATGATCTAGAAAATATATGAGAATAGAAATAAACCCAAGAATAAAAAGATAGAAATAGATAGAAATAATTCACTTTATTGATCAAAACCCTTAAGGTAGGGCAACACCATACATCTTTTTTTTTTTTGCAGGATTTCAGGGGCGGCGAGTTTGCAGATCAGATCTGTACATTTTGGTGTAAGATCTATAAAATATAATTGTAGATTTGGACTCCATGTGAAAAAGTACCCGATTTAAAAAAAAAAAATCGGTCGAATCGAAGTCCGGATGAAGGAGATATTGCTGATCTAAAAATCAGTGGTGTTGCAGACAATTTTTCGGGGAAGCAAGTTTGCGGCGCAGATCTGGATGTCTTGGTGCAAGATCTATAAAATTTAATCATATATCTAGATTATTTGTGAAAACATACCCAATTTCAAAAAAAAAATCAGTTGAATTGGAGTCCGGATGAGGGAGATATCGCTGATTTAAATCAGCTCTTTTTTCAGAATTTTTGGGTGACGACGGGAGAGTTGCAGCCCAGATCTGAAATTCCAATGTCTGGATTAGGATTTTTATCACATGGGAAGATGCAGAATGGTTGTTCCATTTCAAAAAATAGGTCATAATAGGGATTCTGAGCAATATTGATGGAATTGTGGCCATTTCAAATTTTCGCTAAGTGAATTTTTCTCAAACCCTCTTCATGGAAAATTTTACAGGAAAAGATGATAGCCCTACTATTGAAGAATTCATACAAAGACTAAAGTCCAAATATGGGTTATTTTGGAGGTTTTTAGTACCGATTTATTTGAAAGAAGAGACCGACATATGGTGGAACTCACTTGGCATCAAAGACTTGTCCAAATTTTCAACTGAAGAATTAGAAAAACTCCTTATGGACAAATGGTCTTGTGCTAGAAAAAAGAATGAGACACGTAAGAGGTTATTTTCTACTAGTGTCTCCTTATTGCAAGTTCAGGGATTGATTCAGAAGGAGAAGATCATTGTTTCTATAAATCCTAGTTGCAAGCATAATTTTATCAATGTTAATTTGGCAAAAAAATTGCAAGTTCCAGCAAAACACATTGAACAAACACAGGCAGATGATGAGGATGTTCAAGTTTATAAGGATTTGAAGCTTTCTATGGATAAGTATGTGTTGCATGGTGATTTCTATACTTCGGATATGGATAACATGGATGTGGTTTTGGGATCCTTGGATGAAATTTGTGGGTACTATCAATATTAATGTGCAGAAGAAATTCCTGAAGCTCTGGTATAAAAAGAAGAAAATTAAATTACAGGATATTTCCATCAATAAAGAGGTAGAGTACATGGAGGCTGAAGCAAAAGATGTTCCAGCGATTGACATATTAGATGATGAGGCTGTGATGATCGACAATCAAACACAAATAGAGGCTGAAGTAGAAAAGGTTACAGGTGTTGATACATTAGATGAGGGCTCAGTGGTTGAAGTAATATTAGAAGATAAGACACCATAGCAGGCACCACATCATGCACCAGATAATAGTCAGGCTCCAATAAGGGGTGAATTAAAGAAAAAGACATCGTGGGTTAAAACTTCAACATATCATCACCCACATCACCCCGCAAGACAACAACTAACAAGATGGCAACCAATTAGCCACAAGGACAACAACCCCACAGGACAGATAGAGAGGAGAGAATATCCACCTACTACACATCAACACAGAAGAGCTACCATGGTCAACTTCCATCTCAAGCGAGCGAGGCACCAGGGAGATCGAGGGTTCACGTTTCTCTTGGATGGCTAGATGCACGTGCATGGTACCAATGGACTACTCTTTTGAGTAGATCTTATTATTTGTGTTCTTCCCATGTTTCAGAGACGAAACATGCTAAGGGGGGTGGAATGTTATATACCTAGGGGGGATAATATGGGGTACAAAGGGAGGTACCCAAGGTAATAATGTAATAATGGGATGGGTCATAGTAATAAATAAGGTGGTTAACCCATATCATGTAAGGGACCACAAGTAGTTAGTAATAATGTAATGGGCCCATGGTATTAGTTCGATGGTATGAGGGAACCATGGTAATGATCCATGGTATTGTATGTATGAGGCCTATATAGAGGCTAGAGACTCCACATGGAGAGGTGTCAAGGATTATTGTATGAACAGGCATATGGCTTGTGGAGTGTTCTCTTTCCTTAAGGAGTGAATGTATGGTGTTGCCCTACCTTAAGGGTTTTGATATCAATAAAGAATCATTTCTATCTATTTCTACCTTATTATTTCTTGGGTTTATTTGCACTATCTTATATTTTTAGATCAGATCTATAACAAGTGGGATCAGAGCTATAACAAGTGGTATCGGAGTTATAGCTCTAATACCACTTGTTATAGCTCCAATACCACTTGTTATAGCTTTGATACCACTTGTTATAGATCTAATCCAGAAAATATATGAGAATAAAAATAAACCCAAGAATAATAAGATCTGAATATAGATAGAAATGATTCTTTATTTGCATTGTCTTATATTTTTAGATCAGATCTATAACAAGTGGGATCAGAGCTATAACAAGTGGTATTGGAGCTATAGGTCTAATACCATTTGTTATAGATCTAATCCAGAAAATATATAAGAATAGAAATAAACCCAAGAATAATAAGATCTGAATATAGATAGGAATGATTCTTTATTGATATCAAAACCCTTAAGGTAGGGCAACACCATACATTCACTCCTTAGGGAAGGAGAACACTCCACAAGCCATATGCCTGTTCATACAATAATCCTTGACCCCTCTCCATGTGGAGTCTCTAGACTCTATATAGGCCTCATACATACAATACCATGGATCATTATCATGGTTCCCTCATACCATCGAACTAATACCATGGGCCCATTACATTATTATTAACTACTTGTGGTCCCTTACATGATATGGGTTAACCACCTTATTTATTACTATGGCCCATCCCATTATTACATTATTACCTTGGGTACCTCCTTTTGTACCCCATATTACCCCCCAGGTATATAACACATAGGCACTCCCTTGCCTCATTCCATCCACCAAACACCTTCCTTAAGCCTTCCATCACCTTTAGCATCCCTCCTTTTCCTCTCAGCTATATCCTATAGAAATGGAGGGGATCCTGTACGTTTTCAGGACATCCTGTAGAACACATTAGGACATATTATAGGTTTACCTGTAGTAGCCTGTTTTGAGGCCGAATTGAGGAAAAAACCTCTAGGAAGCTAGAAAAGGACCCCTACTGCTATCCCAATCCTTCTGACCATTCACCATCATCCTTAAGTTACCTACCACATCACCAAAAGAGATTAGCTTTCACACTTTCACATAAAAAATGGACAAAAAGAAAAACATATTTATTTTATTCATTTACATGCACAACAGTAGAATGTTTGATGTTTTGAATTTGCATTCTTAGGACAGTAGGATTGCATACATGTTAACTTAGCATTCTTTTGAAGCATAGCCTCTCAGCAATTAGTTAGAAAATGGTGTGTTTAAGCATTTGATTTCAGTATTTTTCCTTATTGTAGTAGACAAGCTTTCTCTTAGTGTAGATTTCTCTTTTCCTCATTGGTAATCAAGCTTCTTCTTAATCCATAGAAGTCTGGTTTGAAAAACCTTAGTGCTCTATCGCCATCTTAGTAGTGACAAAGAGTAGACCCATCACATTTACTTGTGCATACAACACTGTCACCTCCAAGTTTGTACAAACCCCAGGTTGATAAAGTAAATTTGGTAGCCCTAGGAGTTGCAGCATTCTTGTTGCAATACTAGTGCTCATCAAAGAGCATGGAAAACAAAGTTGCAGATGCTCTTAGTAGGAGAGTGTAGGTGAATCACATTTCAACTGTGAGTTCTTATGGGAAAAATTTGTAGGAGAGAATATTACATTCAAGGCAACATGATGACATGTATGAGTAGCTGAAGTATAGATTGCAGCAATGGGTTGAAGGTGATAGGGATGAGGAGTACCACCTCATGGTAGATAGCTTGGTTAGATTTAGGGACAAGATTTATGTGTGGGATAGAAGCGAGCTCGAGAATCTTATCTTGAGGGAGTTTCATGTCAAGCCATACTCAGGCCACCTAGGATACCAGAAGAATTTGACTGTTGTTATGAAGTTCTATCATTGGTCAAACTTGAATAAAGAGGTGGGTGTGTTTGTTGCAAGATGTTTGGATTGTCAGTAGGTGAAAGTCGAGCATAACCACCCAACTAGTTTGTTACAACCTATCTAGATTCTAGAATGAAAATGGGAGGTCATTTCCATAGACTTCATTATAGGCTTGTTGAGGAAATCGAAGCAACATGATTCCATCATGGTTGTGATATACATGTTGAGTAAGGTAACTCACTTCTTTACAGTGAAGTCTAGTAATTCAACTAGTGAGGTAGCCTAGACCTTCATCAAGGAGATAGTGAGGTTGCATGGTGTTCCCAAGAATATCATATCATACAGAGATTCCAAGTTTACTTCCAAGTTTTGGAAGGAGTTGTTTGTAGGCTTGGGGACAGAGTTGGCTTTCAGTACAACTTATCATCTACAGATAGATGGAAAAATAGAGAGGGTTAATAGGATTCTTGATGATATGTTGAGGATGTATGTCATGCAACAAAAATGGAAGTGGGAGGAGTATCTTCCATTGGTAGAGTTTGCATATAATAATGGGTATCAAGAATCCTTGAAGATGAGTCCATTTGAGGCTCTTAATAGGCAGAGCTGTAATACTCCTATCCACTGGAGCGTTCCAATGAAAAGGGGTACTGGTTGGATCGGATATGTTGGTTGAGATGGAGTAGGAGATGCAAGTTATTAGAAAAAATTTAAAGGAAACACAAGATAGGAAGAAGAGTTATGTAGATCAGCATATAGCATTTAGGGATTTTCATGTTGGGGAGCTTGTGTACTTGCACATCAAGCCTAAGAGGAGCTCCTTGAGGATTAGTTCATGTGCCAATCTGGCACCTCAATATTGTGGGCCTTCTGAGGTCCTTGAGAGTATTGGAATAGTGGCCTATAGACTTTGTTAGGCCCCTATACTATTAGTGTAACCCCTTATTGTTATTAGTACAACCCACTTATTATATTTGTGTACCCATGTAGTGCCCATATTGTTACTATTGTGCCCCATAGAAGCCCACTATTGTTATTATTGTGCCCTTACATTATTATTGTTATGTCGGCTCTGATTATGTTATGACCCCTTAGACTCCTATATATAGAAAGGAGGTATTTTCATTTGTATCATCGAAGAATTGCTCATTTATGTAATGTAAAGGAGGTTGCCCCCTCGAGGAGGCTGAATTCTAAGGCGTGGATCTCTCTTTTCTATCTTTTTGTGAGCTAGTTTCATAACATTTGGTATCAGAGCTTTGGATTCTAGGGTTTCGCTGCTCCAAACAGGTCATCGTGGAATTTTCGCTATAACTTTTTTTTTTTACAACGTTTCAGAAGCTAAAAAAAAAAACCATTTGAGAAGACATCGCTTTGAATCTCAGGTCCGAATTTCAGAGCTTTTCGCACTATATTTGCGGAGATATTATCTGAGGAAGTTGGTCTTTTTGCAGACTCCTGAATTACATTCCAAACAAGTGACCTGGGGAAAATCGTCATAACTTTCTCTCTAAGCATCGGATTGAAATTTCATAAGAAGGTACAGAAAGAGGACAGATTGTAGTTTTTTGTATATATTTGTTAAAGCCAAAGGTCGAAACAGTGACACGTGGAACTTCATACAAGTTCGCTCTTCTGGAAAGGTCTATAATTAGGTCATCTTGAGAGATTGTGCATAACTCTTTCTTGGAGAATCCAATTTGGATTAGACTGGTGGAATTGTAAAGAGGACACAGAGGGCTACTATAGATCGTAATTTCAGAACTTAAAGCTCTGAAAGTACAGAGTTACAGTCATTTCAAGATCGAGCTCCTAAAATCAAGAAAAAGCAAGATGAGGAAGTTTGATGGCAAGGATCCGGTAAATTGGATACTTCAGATGGAGCAATATTTTGATCTACATGGTGTAAAACTGTTACAAAAGGTATGTATTGTATCTTCATATTTAGAACCGGGTCAATTTTTATGGTATGAAGGACTTCGTTCTCGTAAACAACTTGTTATGTGGTCAATTTTCACGGAGGAAATGATAGCACATTATGAGGATACAAAGAGCAACACCTTCTTTAGAGCAACATCACAACAATTGGAAAGAGTAAAAGGGATTTGTGACATAGTGGAAAGAAAAATTATGGAAACCAGGAAGCATACCCCTCACAACTATAAAGATGGAAATGTTGTTTCTCTTAGCCTTTCACAACCTACAAGGGTTACACCACAATAATTGGAAGAAAAAAGAGAAAAAGGGCTTTGTTACAATTGTGATAGCAAATGCACTAAAGGTCATAAGTGTGCTGAGAAGAAATTATTTTACATAGAATATGAAGAGGAGGAAGAAAAGGATCAAGAAACATCAAAACAAGAAGCTATACGCCGGGACCCCCACCCCAGAGAAAGAAGAAATGAATCAGACCATATCTTGTAAAGCATTGGCAAGAATTACCACTCCTCAAACTCTCAAGATAGAAGGACATATTAAGAAGAAAAAGGTGCAAGAAGTGAAAGATCACATCAAGAAAGAAGAAATGAATCCAACCATATCTTGTAATTCATTGGTCGAAATTAACACTCCTCAAACTATTAAGATAGAAGCACATATCAAGAAGAAAAATGTTCAGGAAGTGCAAGATCACATCGAGCATCAAGAAATGAATTCGACCATATCTTGTAAAGGATTAGAAGAAATTACCACTCCTCAAACTCTAGAGATAGAAGGACATATCAAGAAGAAAAAGGTTCAAGCAGTGAAAGATCACATCGAGCATCAACAACAAGTTCTCCAAATTTTAAAGGATAACGCCACTTCGGTGCAAACTCAAACGAAACAAAAGGTAGATCAACATCGCAGTGAAAAATGTTTTGATGTAGGGGATTGGGTATTTTTACTGCTACATCTCAAGCAAGCTATTTATGAGAAGGAAATGTTGGCAATACTACATGCACTTAAAAAATGGCGACCTTACCGAATGGGAAGACTCTTCAAGGATGAGGATGTGGAAGCATTGTTTTGTGTTATTTCTATTATCCAACCAGATTGGATAAACAAAGCAAGGGATGAATGGAAGAAGGACGAAGAAGTATGGCCACTTGTTCAAAAGTTGCAAAAGATCCCAATTCAAACAATATTTCCAGAAATTGAAGGGGAAGGAAAAATCATATTGGAACCTGGAGCAGTCACAAAAAAAAGAACTCGACAGCTACGAAATTGATCAATTGCAGAGTATCTCATCAAGTGGAAGAACTTACCTGCTGAAGATTCCACATGGGAGGACAAGAATTTTATACAGAAGCATCAAGAACTACTCAAGCGTTGAGGACAACTCTTTTTGAAGGAGAGGGTCATGTTAGGCCCCTATACTACTAGTGTAACCCCTTATTGTTATTAGTACAACCCACTTATTGTATTGATGTACCCATGTAGTGCCCATATTGTTACTATTGTGCCCCATAGAAGCCCACTATTGCTATTATTGTGCCCTTACATTATTATTGTTATGTCGGCTCTAATTATGTTATGATCCCTTAGACTCCTATATATAGAAAGGAGGTCTTTTCATTTGTATCATCGAATAATTGCTCATTTATGTAATGTAAAGGAGGTTTCCCCCTCGAAGACGCTGAATTCTAAGGCGTGGATCTCTCTTTTCTATCTTTTTGTGAGCTGGTTTCATAATAGACTTGCAATGCCACCAACAGTGAAAGACCATGATGTTTTCCATATTTCATTGATTAAAAGATATGTGCAAGATGTTGATCTTTTGATTGATTGGTCTGTATTACAGGTGGAACCAGACGGAGAGTTCCAACCAGAGCCATAGTCAATTTTGTAGTGGAAACAACTCATGCTCTGGAACCGAGCAATCGAGCAAGTTAAAGTGCATGGGAAGCACTTTGGGCTGAATGAAGCTACATGGGAGATGATTGATCATATACGGGCTTTGTATCCTTAGATATTTTCGGGCTGATAAAATGTGTTTGGTTTATGTGTTTTGGTTTATATTTATATATGAATATGTGTATTGTATATACTACAATGAGTTGTATTATAAATATCCAATAAGCAGTATGTTGTAAATACTGCATCGAGCTATGTTATAAAGCTCCAATAAGAAGTATGATGTTCATGGTTTCAACAATATAGTATGATGTAAATGCTACATCGATTTGTGTTGTAAAGCTCCATGAGAAGAATATTTTGTTAGTTAATAACGTCATTGAACACCAATGATGATGTTCCCCGAAGGGGGAGGGGTTTGTAATAACCCTCGGTTGAATTTCCATGTAAATAAAATAAGACGAAGGTCATGGGATACGTATTCCAAGCTAAATGTTGGGTAGACATTATAGTGGGCATCAATTGTGATTAATAAAAGCTATGGAAATTGGTAAAGGCATTGGCAAAGGAAAAGAGGAAATAGTTGACATTTAATTATGAAAATAAAGGAAACTAGGAGAAAAGGGAGGTGAAGAGACACAGATTTGCATGTAGGGGGAATTAGAGGAAAAATGAAGGGAAATGAAGAAAAAGGAGATATCAATTATAAAAAGGCACCAGAGAATCAGTTCACAGCTTTTTGAAAGTTTTTGAGTTGAGATCTCCTTTCATTCTCTCATTCTCTCATACTCTTGCATAGTTGGAACATTCTTGGAGCATGCTTGGAGCACTCTATCATTCACTTGGATTAATGAAATAAAAAAAAGGAAAGCAAGGGAGTGCAAGGGGACAATTGGATCAACAACTACAACAAGGATACTTTGTAGTAATAGGTTGCATTTTTTATTTCCTTGCTGATATTTTTATGCGTGGTATATGCATGTGGTTCCTTGGTTATGTGTTTTCATTGGCATCAATATTTGTCTAGATTGATAGTGGTTTCAACATTTCCTTTCCATTTCCTAGATAACCATGTTGTTTTGGGTTCCCCACTTGTTTTTCTGATTGGTTCTCAAATTTCCTATGGATGTGGGTTGTACCAAATGCTCTGGAGCCCTAAAACAACTTGGTTTGAATTACTAGTTCCTAGAGCCTGTAGGTTGGGACAAATGCTTTGGATCCTTGTGGGTTGAGTTACTAGTCCTTGGAGCCGTGAGTTGGAACAAATTATTTGGAGCCCTGGATTAGTTGTGGGTTGATATACTAGTTCCTCGAGCCCTAGACAACTTGGGTAGAGACCGATCTGGTCGATGTTTTTGATTTATGTACCATATAGGTGAGATCACTATGGTTGAGGTTTGAGGTCATTTGACCTATGGAAGACTTGGTTGGTTTTGTTTTGGTTTATGCCTTATGATCCCACATTTGTGCTTGGAATATGGTGCGAGGGTGATTGGATGAAAGAGAGATTTGGTTCAAACCAATCTATGGTTGGGTGGTACATGGAAGTCCTTGAATTGGTTGGAATTTTCATATGTTAGTATGAGTTAGTTTCTTATTGTGATTTATGAGCACTTATACTGGTTATCATTTTGACATTACGGCTGATTTTTTATGGTTAATATTTTAGTTACATGATGGGCTTTAGTTACAACTCTTGTTCATGATTTTTTAAGTTACTAGATGGTTGATGAATGCATGGACTAACAAGTTTTGTTGCATCTAGTTATAGAGGGTCAAGAGCCTTCTGGGTGATTCTCAGATGAAATTTAGAAGTTTATGATTAGATATGCATTCATGACCTGTAGCTTTCATGTTTACCATATGTTTTATGAAATGTCTATTGCATATTAGGCATGTCTGAGTCAAGATCTTGTTCAAGTTTGAATGTTTGGCATTGTTGTCAACTTAATCATGATTATGGAAAGTTACATGCATTTTTGGGCAGTGGTCTTGAAGCTTTCTGAAAAAAGTGGCATAGATCATGTGACTGCATGCGCTTAACTGGGAATTTTGGGCTATAACCGCAAGATGGCAAGATTGTGGGTGTGGTTGGAGCCTCTTAACTACATGCACAGGGTGTCAAGGGTGTGGTTGGGGTGTAAACCTAGTGAAAATGAGTTCTAGCTTAGATATTGATCACCTGAGGTGGCTTGCAGACTCCTAAGTGGTTTGTAGTCCCTTATGGGATGTCATTGTTTGTGGGTTTGTCGGCCCTACTTCGATAACTAGAACTTGGAGGTCCGCTCATATCATAGTGAGAATGACCTCATGTTTACCCTAAAGAGCTTGTAAAATTGGGTAAATGTGGGTGGAGCAGTTACATAATGTTCTTAAGGTAAAATACTTTGGGAAAGATACAAAGGATCTATGAAGAATCTAGCTTTGTGCTTGCTAAATTGGAACTAGAGCATGTGGAACAAGAGAATAAGGATAATCATAAATCAAAGGAAGTAGATTAAGGGACAAAAAAACATGAAAGATTGTGAATATGAAAAAGATTTTGAAGAAAATATTGAAGTAAACCTTGAAGCAAAACTAATGGTTGCTCTAGAGGAAATGATTAGATTAAGAAAAGAAAATAAAGAGCTTGAAGAAAAGAATCAATACCTTGACCATATAAAGGAAGAAGTTGTTCTCCTAAGGTTGTAAGAAGAAGAAATATCTAAGGACTTTAACAAGTTTGAAGCAAAATTGCATCAATAGGAAAGGAGACATGAATAAGAATTCAACTCCATAAATGTTCAGCTAGAAGAAGCAAAGAGAGCATAAGAAGTAATGAAAATCCAGTTGATAAAAAAAGAAAATATTGTGAGAGGGTTAAAGAAGAGAGCATTTCCTTGAGAAATGAAGTTGACAATCTCAATAAGAACTTGAAAAGTTCTCAAGTATTGGATAACATATCCTCAGTTTCCAAAGGTCACCATTTGACAAATCAGGTCTTAGTTATACATGTGCGACTTCATGCAAAGATGATCAAATCCCTAAATCACCTAAAAGTAAAGTCAAGGTAAAGCTTGAGTGCCATATCCTTTAGAGCTCTAGTCCTAGTGAAAGTAATAAAGGTGAGTTTGGAAGAACCACTTCACTTCACAAGACATATTTTATGGCAGGGCATGGATGGAACAAATAGTCCAGTTAATTCCATGGCTATAAAACCAAGAAAGTGACAAAAACCTCCTCCTATTACTCCTGATTTTTCACGAAGTGTTGCATTCAGGATTTCTAAACTCCCTTACCTCCCCAACCCAATGAAGGTGATTTTGGAAGAACCACTTCACTTCACAAGACATATTTGATGGCAGGGCATGGATGGAACAAATAGTCCAATTAATTCCATGGCTATAAAACTAAGAAAGTGACAAAAACCTCCTCCTATTACTTCTGATTTTTCACGAAGTGTTGCATTCAAGATTTCTAAACTGCCTTACCTCCCCAACCCAATGATTTCGAATTCATAGCTTCTTGATTTCCTTAAAGGGCAATAATTCAAATAATATTACAAAATGATGTGGAAGAGAGTCCATTTTCAAGCCAAGGTGATCGCAACAGAGCCGAGAACTAAGGCTCAATTTGAACAAAGCATGATGATGGAGTTAGAGGTTCTACTACATAATATCAAATGGGCCAAAATGGACAAGCCAACTTGAGAAAAACACTTTAAAGCTTTTCATAAATTGGGCGCATTTGACAAGAAATGGACCACTGATGTGAAAATGGTTCACCAAGTCAGCATACAGGACTATTTGGATGAAGCATTTGTCATAAATTTTTAGGGCCTAAAAGAGGAAGATGTGAAGTTTATCATTAATTGGTACCATGATGGTACCTTGTGGTTAGAAAGACCACTAAACATTACAACTACAACCTCTCATAACATCACTATTATGCTACACATTGGGGATAAAATATAGTAGGCAGTCAACTCAACTTTCTGGACCAAAGAATTTACAGATGGAATGATGGAAAAGAATTCCAAAGGGTTAATTATTAATCAATTTTGTGATCCTTGGGTAAAATGGGCATGCATCATAGTCTCCCTATGTCTTACTCCAAAAAAACGACTGTCCGATGTAAAACTAAACATGCTTGAAGCAATAAGTCAAATCACAAGGTCGAGGAAGTAATATATCGGATAGACCATGTTGTCAACATGGTAAAAACCAATTGCTAGGAATTCCAAAATTTCAGTAAATTTATTCGGTTTAAATCACTTTTATTTTGGTTAGCCATGGTGTAAGTCTCACAAGTTGGAAAAACAATATTTACAAAAATAAGTGTCCCTGCGATTAAGAACTACAAGATTTTTGCACACAATGGCCAAAAACCCCTAAGTTCATCTCCCATAATAGTTATTTAAGAATTGGTTGATGAATTTAAAAGTTGTGACAAACAAATGGAGAGTCTCACAACAAATTTGAGAAATGATACCAAGTACTTCTCATATCCAATTGGGTCTAAACATGACTAGGTATGCTATGTTAACTCTGATGATGTTCAGCCCCATGAACTTCTATTCTAACCCTTGACTCAACATATTTTCGATGAGCTTAGTCAAGAAACAAATATAGCCTTCCTGATACCACCAACTACTTGGGAACCCTAGAATGAATTTTTTTATATACTAACAGCTGGGGAATAGGATTTAAAACAAGAAGAATAAATGTATATGACATCTTTCAAATTCAACTTGTCAAGACCATTGTTGGAATCCTCAAAGAAAATGACAAGTAAAAAAGTTGATTGTTGGAGCTAAATTTGACTCTCTTTAGAACTAGGCTACCTTTGTGGGTCATGCCTTACATTTCCCTCATCATATGACTTCATCTCATATTCCTATAATCAAAATCCCATGCTCGAACCTCCAACAAAATATTCACATCCACCCTACATTGGTTTTATTATTATAATGATCATTATAACTTATAAAAACCGTTATTATATTAAATGAAAAATTAGAAATCTTAATCTTTAATTAATAATTGCAAAAAAATTAATATTATAAGTTATAATTATTATTACAATAATAATAAAAATAAAAATAAAATTTTAATTATCAAAATAGTTATAAAAATAAATAAATTAATTAATTAATTAATTAATTAAATATAATAACTAAAATGTAAAACAAAATATAAATTAAATAAAACATACTAAAATTAATATAAATTAATTAAGACTTCACCATAATTAATAATAAAAAGCAGGATGTGAATTTACCTGGTTTTTCGGTGGAACGTGAGGTCTTGGAGAAAAAAAATACGCCTGATGCTAGGGTTTGTAGAAGAAGATCAGTGTTGGGCACCATGGAGGGGCGAGAGGGGGGGAGCTCTACTCCCTCCTACAGGCAGGCAGTCTCCAATCACTTCAAGAAGCCACTAGAAGCTGAAACCGGGAGTTCAAGAAAAGGGAAACAGGAAAACAAAAATGCACAGGGGTAGGAAGATAGGCAGGAAGAAGTCAGAAAACAAAAGCGAATAGAGGGAGACAGTCAGAAAGATGATCACAGAAGTCAGACATGACCATGTAAACCTAGGGCAACCATCACACCCCGAGTGGTGTTAAGTGATCCAACGCTACAAGCGCATAGGGAGCACATGGCAAATTATGCAATGATATGTAAATTCATGGGGTTATGGCCTACGGAGAAAGATTTAAATGCATGGATAAAGAATCATTGGAAACCTAAGGGAGAAATAGATCTACACCTTGGATCCAAGGGTTTCTTCACAGTCGTTTTTACAAACCTAGAGGATAAAGACATGGTGTTTGAAGGAGGACCATACTTCTATGCTGCTACACGCCTCTATATGTGGCCATGGATGATGATTTTTTCCCAGAATGAGAGACATTCACTTCGGTTCCGGTATGGGTAAGACTCTATTCCCTACCTCTAGATTATTGGCAGCCAGAATCATTAAAAGCCATAGGCAATAAACTAGGGCATTTTTTAAAAATATCAGAGGCCACACTGCGAGGAAAATACACCTCCTTTGCCCGTATATGCATAGAAATGGACCTTTCTAGAGCTCTACCGGATGAGATAATTCTAGAAGTATATGATGAAGAATGGGTGTAGGCGGTGGACTACGAGCATGTTCCTTTCAGATGCCGCAAATGCCATGAACACGGGCACCTCTTCAGAGACTGCCCTTTAAACAAAATCGAGAGCAGTATTAAAGCCACCTTAGGGAAAGAAACGGAAAGTTTTACCAAAGTGGGAGGCAGAGGTAGAGGAGGGAGAAAGAACTAGAAGAAATTCAATGAGGAAAAGCAGCTTAGTCAGAATAGGTTCAAGATATTAGAAGAAGAAGATGGGCACGATAAAGAGAACCAGGAACTGGAGGATAGCCATGCAGAGAAGGAAAAGGAGGACAGCATGGAGAATAGACCTGAAAACAGCCAACACAAGGAGGATCCGTCGAGAACTATGGAAACAAATACAAGGTTTTTTCACAAATATACCATGGATCATAGGTCTCATAACAGGATTTCAAAAATCAAAGATTCTCAAGCAAATCAACTCAATACCCACAAAGAAATAGAAGTTGCTCTGGGTCAACATTTCCAAGGCATAACAAAGGAACCTCTCATAGACAAACCAAAATTCATCAATGAATTTACAAAGCACATTCCTAAGCTTGTGATAAGTGAAGACAATTATAATCTAAATGTTAGAAAATTATATATTACAGAGCAATGGAACACATAAAATATTGCAGAAATATAAACATCGAAAATGCATAAAACAAGAGAGATACAGATATACGTGGTTCACCTAGTTTGGGCTACATCCACGGAGAAATAGCCAGTGCTTCTTTTATTATATTATCCAGCAAACTGAAGAGATACAACCTACAGCAAGTCCGCTGTAACACCCTCTTCATTCTCAATCTCCTCTCTCTTTCTCACTCAGAATACAGATCTCCATAGACACAACACAATTCCCTCATATATAGTGAGGGGGTTGTCTTCTAGGGAAAAAAACCCTAAATTAAACATAACTTCTACCATCAAATCATCTGCCTAATGAACGGCCCAAATTGACTAGAAATTACTATACTTTTACAAGGCAATTTTACATCTATTTTTAGCTTCGGGGGCACTGCCCCCGAACCCCCGTGGGTGGGATTTGTCCCCCCCCGCACCCCCACGTGTGGAGGGGTGTACAGCCTTCCTGGGGTATACATCCAACTGAAACCTTTGAATACAAAAGATAATCAGGCTCCACACCCAACAATTTCCCACTTGGAGACTGATTATAGAAACTCCACCGCTGCTTCATTTGCTAGACAATGACTCCACTTTGGACCCGACTGTTTCTCATCTTCTTCATCATACTTGAAGACCAATTCAAACTGAGCAGATTCTCAGTTTCTCCCTGGTTACAACTTTTGTTAACATATCTGTAGGATTCTGGCTAGTGTGTATCTTTTCCAGCTTCAACTGTCCATCTTCCAATGCTGACCGTATGAAATGGTACTTGAGTTGTATATGTTTAGTCTTGGAATGAAATGCAGAGTTCTTTCCAAGATGTATGGCACTCTGGCTGTCACTGTATAACATTCCCAACTCCTGCTTCTTGCCCAATTCATCCAGAAACCTTTGTAACTAAATCATTTCTTTACTAGCCTCTATAGCAACAACATACTCTACTTCTGTTGTTGAAAGTGCAACAACACTTTGGATTTTTGAAACCCAACTGACAACTATTCCACCTACAGTAAATACATATCCTGTAGTGCTCCTCCTATTATCTCTCTCACCTGCCATATCTACAACAACATACCCCTATAGAGCAATGTTTTAACCACCAAAGCATAATGCTTGATTTGAGGTACCTCTCAAATACCTAAGAATCTAGTTCATTGCCATCCAATGTTCTTTTCCTAGATTGTTCATGTACCTGCTTACAACTCCCACTGCATGTGAAATATCAGGCCTTGTGCAGCCCATTGCATACGTTAAGCTTCCAACTGCTGATGCATATGGAACTTTAGACATATGAGCCATTTCTTCCTGAGTCTTGGGGCACGCATCCTTACTTAATTTGAAATGGATAGCCAAAGGTATACTAACTGGTTTTGCATTCTGCATATTAAACCTTTTCAACACCTTTTCTATGTACTCACTTTGAGACAATGTTAATTTGTGATGCTTCCTGTCTCTAGTTATTCTCATACCAAGGATTTGTTTTGCAGCACCCAAAACCTTCATTGCAAATGAGTTTGCCAATTTCCTTTTGAGCACATTTATTTCCTGCCTGTTAGAACCTGCAACAAGCATGTCATCTACATACAATAACAATATAATATAGCTGCCATAATTTTGCCTTTTGAGATAAACACAATGATCAGAGTGACATCTAGTATAACCTTGTTCAGACATAAACCAGTCAAATTTTAGATACCACTGCCTTAGAGCTTGTTTTAAGCCATACAAGCTCTTCTTCAACCTTCACACTAGTTTCACCTTCCCTTTTACCTCATATCCTTGTGGTTGCTGCATATATATCTCTTCCTCCAAATCCCCATGGAGAAAGGCTGTCTTTACATCTAACTGCTCAAAATTCAAATCTTCAACTACTACTAGACTTAAAATAGTTCTCATTGAAGTCATTTTAACAATAGGAGAAAATATTTCATCAAAATCAATACCTTTCTTCTGTGCAAACCCCTTCACCACAAGTCTAGCTTTGTACCTCCATTTTCCTCCATCTTCTTCCTTCGGCCTATAAACCCATTTATTCTGCAACACTGTTTTACCTGCAGGCAACCTGACTAAGTCCCAACTCTAGTTATGTGCTAAGGAGTCCATCTCTTCTTTCATGGCTTGCTCCCACTTCTTCCTGGTTTCTACCTACACTGCTTCTTCATAACATTCTGGTTCACCAGAATCAGTCAACAATACATAATATAATGAAGGAGAGTATCGTTTAGGGGATCTACTTATCCTGGTAGATCTTCTAACACCACTTTCAGGTGTTTGAAGTGCTTGTTTCTGTTGTGGTTGTTGATCATTATGATTTTCAGGCACCATAACTTTTCCTGTGATATCGTCAAGCACTATTTATTCTATGTTTTCTTTTTCTTGTTTCTTTTCCTGCAACTGATTCTTATACAAGACATTTTCATTGAATATTACATCTATTCTCCTAATGATTTTGTGATTTTCATAATCATATAAGTGATAACCAAAATCATTAACACCATATCCAATAAAGGTACATTTCTTTGATTTTTCCTCAAGCTTTGTTCTATTTTCTTTGTTAATGTGGACAAAGGCTCCACAACCAAAAGTCTTTAAAAATGAGTAGTTTACCTTTTTACCTGTCCATGCCTCCTCTGGAATACCACCATCTAAGGAACTTGAAGTCCCTCTGTTTATTAGATAAATAACAGTATATACAACATCTGCCCAAAATTGTAAAGGCAATCCTGCATATAATCTCATGCACATTGCACGCTCCATGATTGTCCTGTTCATCCTTTCTGACACACCATTTTCTTGTGGTGTTCCTGGAACTGTCTTCTCTCTGTGAATTCCATTTTATGAATAGTACCTATCAAACTCTTTGTTGCAATATTCACCTCCATTATCTGATCTGAGACACTTCAACCTTTTCCCTGTCTCATTTTCAACCAAAGCTTTCCATTTCTTGAAAGTATCAAATACATCAGATTTATTTCGAATACAATAAATCTAGGTTTTTCTGGTTGCATCATCAATAAAAGTAACATAATAACGAGAGCCACCAAGAGATGATACCTGAGCAGGTCCTCATACATTTGTATGCACAAGCTCTAATTTTTCACTCTTCTTTTCTTTCCCAACTCTAAGGAATCTGACTCTCTTCTATTTTCCATAAACACAATTCTCATAGAATTTTAAATCAACATGCTTCAAACCTAGCAACAAATTTCTTGAGTGAAGAATCTGCATCCCCTTCTCACTCATGTGCCCGAGCCTATGATGCCACAATGCCGTATCTTCTCCAGTAGAGGTTAAAGCATTAATAAAATTAGAAATACCATTGCATACATACAATGTACCAACCTTTTCTCCTTTCGCTATTACTAGGGATCCTTTAGTGACCTTCCAGGTTTTATCTGTGAAGGTAGTTACGCAACCTTTACCTCCCAACTGCCCTGTTGAAATCAGATTTTTCTTCGGATCTGGAACATGCCTTACCTTCTTCAATAGCCACTGATTTCCATTTTTCTGTTTTATGAAAACTATACCCATTCCAACGATTTTACAGGGTTTATCATCACCCAAATGGACTTGTCCAAAATCTCCTTGAACATAGTCATGAAAATATTTCTTATCAGGTGTGGCATGGAATGAGGCCTCTGAATCTACCACCCAGGCATCAATAATATTTTCTAATGAAAGAATCAAAGCATCTTGCAACACATCACCTGTTACATTTGCTTCATGATTAGTTTCTTGTTGCGCGTCTCCTTCTTTTCCCTTCCGAGACTTGCAGTCTTTCTTCAGGTGTCCTTTCTTCCCACATTTCTAGCACACTATCCCCGATCTGGACTTGGATCTACCTTTTCTTGACTTACTGCGATATCCTGGGCTCTTTCCTCTTTCCATTTTTCTTCCCCTAGTCTCTGCAGTCAAAGCATTACCTGATGTCTCACCGGAGCTTTTCCATCGCATTTCCTCGCTAAGGATTGCACCAACAACATCATCAAACTTTAAAGTACTAGATCCAGAGACAGAATTACTAATGGCCATAACTAAACCATTCCAATTTTCTGGAAATGATCATAGAAATTACAAAGCCCTAACTTCATCATCAAAATTTACCCCTAGAGAACTTAACTGACTTGTAACTGTATTAAAATCATTTAAATGATCTGCAACAGATCCACCTTCTGACATATTCATATTAAATAAACGCTTCATAAGAAATACCTTATTTGAGGCCGAGGGTTTTTCATATAGTTTGGCCAATGCTAACATTAAACCCTGTGTTGTCGTTTCCTTTGAAATATTAAACGCTACCGACGCTGCTAGGCACAGCCTAGAATATCCCATTGTGTCTATCATACTAGTCGGCTTCTTTGTCTTTCCGCTCAATGGTAGGTACAAATCTCTCTGATATAGATAATCTTCCATCTACATCTTCCACAACTGGTATTTTTGGCCGTTGAATTTTTTGACCCTAAACCTACCATCTTCCGCCATTTCTCCCACTCGAACCAGGAACCCTTCTCTCCTGCGATTTTATCAGCCAAATAGACCTTGGGCTCTGATACTAGTTGTTATAAAATTATATATTACAGAGCAATGGAACACATAGAATATTGCAGAAATATAAACACAGAAAATGCATAAAACAAGAGAGACATAGATATACATGGTTCACCCAGTTTGGGATACATCCACGGAGAAACAGCCAGTCCTTCTTTTATTATATTATCCAGCAAACTGAAGAGATACAACCTACAACAGATCCACTGTAACACCCTCTTCGCTCTCAATCTCCTCTCTCTTTCTCACTTATAATACAGATCTCCATAGACATAATACAATTCCCTCATATATAGTGAGGGGGTTGCCTTCTAGGGCAAAAAACCCTAAATTAAACATAAATTCTACCATCATATCATTTGCCTAATGAATGGCCCAGATTGACTAGAAATTACTAGACTTTTACAAGGCAATTTTACATCTATTTTTAGCTTCGGGGGTGCTACCCCCAAACCCCTGTTGGGGACCACTGGCCCCCAGACCCCCACGGGGGGGACAAGTCCCCCCACACCCCCCCCGCATGGAGGGGTGTACAGTCTTCGTAGGGTATACATCTGGTTGAAACCTTTGAATATAGAAGATAATCAGGCTCACACCCAACACTAAACATACCAGTGAATGAAGAGGAGGTTAGCGAAGTCATCATAGAGATGTAAAATTGGAAAGTGCCAGGTTCGGATGGTTTCAATGTTGAATTCTTTAAAGCATGTTGGGAAATAATCAAGCACAATATCCTCGATCTGGTGGAGGACTCAAGGAAACACAAAACTGTTTTGAAGGCGCTCAATATCTCTTTCATATCCTTGATTCCAAAGCAGGATAATGCTATGACACTAGACATATTTATACCAATAGCATTATGCAATGTGGTGTACAAAATTATTGCAAAAATGATTGAAAACAGGCTTAAGCACCTTCTTCCAACTCTCGTGTCTGAGGAGAAAACTGGATATGTGAAAGGCAAGCAAATTCTCAACAACATCATTCAATCTCACGAGGTGGTTCACTCACTTAAGAGCAATAGGCAAGCAGGAATGATTATACAACTTCATCTAGAGAAGGCTTATGATAAGCTAAGTTGGGCATACATCAGGGAAGTACTAATAGCATATGGCTTTGACCATAACTAGATAAGATGGGTAATGGCCCTGGTAACCACCTCCAGTTTTTCAATCCTGTTAAATGGTTCACCATCCAAAACCTTTAAACCTTTGAGAGGACTCAGACAAGGATATCCACTCTCACCCTTCCTCTTTATTCTCATGATGGAAGGGCTAGGCAATGCTATCAAATTTGCTAAAGCAGAAGGCAAAATATAGGGTCTCAAACTCACCCTGAATGGAGATGCTTTGACCCATCAACAATTTGTGGACGATACCATGTTGCAGGGTACGCCCAAGGTCAAGGAAGCTCTAGCCTACAAACAAATCCTGAACGACTTTGCAATGGCTGCAGGTACAAAGGTAAGCCTTACCAAATCAAAGATTTTCTTTTTTTAATACTGACATTGCTATTCAGATAAATATATCTAGAATTATTGGCTTTCAAAGAGATATGCTACCCTCCAAATATTTGGGAGTACCTCTAACATACAAACCTCTAAGCAAGGCAGTTTGGGAGCCTGTTACCAATAAACTCCAAGACAAAATCTAGAAATGAACAAACAGGTCTTTGAATTTAGCAGGAAGACTAGTGCTCACAAAAGCTATCCTTCAAACTGTCCCCATCTTTATGTTTTCAACCCTTCCAGCTCCTAAAGGAGTTATGCAACAATTCAGAAATATCCAAAGAGATTTTCTTTGGGGCAAAGGGGAAGAAAAAAAATGGGCTTTGGTAGCCTGGAAAATATTTGTAGACACATGCAGGTTTGGGACTTGATGACCTTGAAACACTAAAAAAAGTTTTGGGGGCAAAACTATGGTGGAGATGGCCAAAAGAATCAGCTTCCCCTTGGCCCAAAATTTGGAAACAGAAATATGCAAGCAATTGGCAAGAAAGGGATCATATTAGAATGTCTGGGCTCATCAAAGGCTCCCACATTTGGAAAAAAGCTTGGGAGAATAGAGCCATTGTTCAGAAACACAGTTTCTGGGAAATGAGAGATGGAAACCTTGCTTGGTTTTAGGAAGATAATTGGCAACATGAACCTAAACTGTTAAGAGAAGAATTTGCTAATCTCAAGAACAATACTGAAAACAAAGCGTTACTCTGGGTAAATGAATTTTGGGATCAGGATAGAAGTGAGGGAAAATGGAGAATATGGAAGAAAATAGTATAGAGTGATGACTCCTTGTTGGAGGCACAGGCAAAAGCTTTAACAACTATGTTGGAACAGAGAAAGATTATGAAATCAGCATCTTCAGAACAACTAAGATGGGGAAAAAACAATGAAGGCAACTTTAACCTCAAAGAGGCCAAGTGAATAGCCCTTGGGCTTGACTTTCCAAACCCTGATAGGGTATGGAAGGACCTATGGTAGAACCGAAGCTGGATGAAAATCAAATTGTTCACGTGGTTAATGCAACATAAAAAAATTCTGACTTGGGAAAACCTTAGGAAAAGAGGGGTATCTAGTCCATCTAGATGTTAGCTATGTGAATTAGAAGAAGAAAATATGGATCACCTACTCAACCTTTGCCCATTCACATCCACCTTGTGGAATTGGGTAGCTTCAATATTCAGACAAACAGACAGGGACATGGGCAGCATCACTAGTACTCTGAAGAACTGGAGGAAAAATTTCTCTGATAATGAAATAATCAAAAAAGATTAGGCTTTAGTTCTAGGCTTTCTAGTCTGGGATGTCTAGAAAGAACACAACAACAAAATATTCAAGAATAGGAAAGGTTCCTCCCAGAGCATCATGACTCAGATTATAAGACAGTTCAATGAGATGGCAGGAACCCTCATAAAAAAACCCCCCTGAGAACAAACCTAAAGATCAGGATGTGCAGATACTACTACATTTGGGTCTATAGGGGCTTTTCCCCCAGGGAAAAAACAAGAATGTAAGTCATATAACAACTGATAAGGATTTCTGGAAACCTCCCCCTCATGGTTTTATGAAATGCAATATAGATGGGGCCTCAAAAGGAAACCCTGGCATGGCTAGTTATGGAGGAGTCATAAGAGATGAAAATGGTTTCATGAAAACCATCTTTCATAGTCATTTGGGGAAGCCACTAATAATATGGCAGAGCTCATGGCCCTTGAGCAATGCTTAGAAATCTTGAGGGACTCAAATCTACATAATACCATAATTGAAGCTGATTCCAAATTGATTATTAATTCGGTCAAGAAAATTTGCTATGGCTCAGCACCAGACAAAGTATCGAGACATTGGCAGCTACTGCAAGTCTATCAATGTATTCAATCCCACTTGCAGAACATGAGAACCCTTAGTTTTATTCATGTGCGCCGAACAACCAACAAATTAGCGGATATCTTGGCTAATGAAGGTGTACTCTGTTCTAAGAGCAATAAAAAATATGACTGGATAGAGACCCCCCAAGGAAGATTGAGGGAAGAGTGTCTCAGATAGGTGACCTCGGACAGGGAGTTCTATCAGAGCAGGGGAAACAAGCAAGATGAAGACTAATGGAAACAAAGGAATTTTAGTCTACACGGTGAAGCAGTTCATGGAAATATGCGAACAGGATGTCAAGTACCCAACCTATATCTATCTTTGGTCTTCGGGTGGGAAAATGTACCCAGAACTCTACAAACCTATGGTTCTCGGGTGGGATACAATATATAGGACAAGTCTTCATATGAAACCGAAATACACTAAATATTGCCTTTTAATTAGCTATGCCAGGAGCTTAGTTAACGTGTTGGCAGAAAGGCGAAATAGATGCAATCCTATGAATTTAGCGTGGCAAACAGCAAGGTGGTTAACATGCCAAACAGACCCAAAATTTACTTAAGCGGTGGCTTTATTAGGCTTCGGGTCTGAAAGTGTTGATAAATCCCGTGCCAGTTACTCAACATGGTTGGGATCGCCCGCATCCGATGGATTTCGAGTAGATAACATGCTCGAGGGTTATCCTCCTTGGCAGACCCGAAATCTATTATATCGCTGACTCAATATGCTTATCGGGTCCGATTTAAAGATTAAAGGGTATGCAAGAAGGCTTTCCAATATAGCTTCTCGACCGTTAGATCTCTGGAGGTAGATCGCATGGTATTGGTGAAAGCTTGCTTTACGGAGGTCATGATGTAATGTTTTATGGGCCCTCGGCCCGGATTGTGGGCCTTTGGCTCAATAACCAAGGCTTTGTGTGGCTCGATAAATTTATGGACCACAACTCCTTTGGGTATAATGTACATTATGTAATTTGTTTTTATGATATAGTTGAATAGAAGGACCTACTCTCACTTCATAAAAAAAAATAATATAAATTAATTCAAATAAAAAATAAAACATATTAATAAATAAATTTAAAAATATATATATAAAATAACCAAATTAACTCACCTTGCTTCAAAATTTAGAATGCTTACCAAAGGTAACATGGGTCATATAAGTTCCCACATTTAATATGTATGTACACCCTTTTAAAATATTTCCCCATATGAAATAAATCCAAGACTTAATGAAAGACATAAGTTTGACTTCTACATATGCCTAGGCGAGTCAAATAAAATAGATTAAATTATTATCCAATTTTAAGGTCAAACAAAATAGATTAAATTATTATCCAATTTTAAGGTCAAGGCCAAACCAAACACCAAATTGGTGTATGAGACCCCTTTGTTTTTGGGACAAGGGACCCACCTCTACGTAACGATTTGACTGCTAATTTTATGAAGGCATACACACTCTACCCCCCTTTGGTTTTGAACCTATGACCTCTTAGGAGGAAACACATGCTCTTAACCATTAGGACCATTCAAGTTGTATCATTAGGCTGTATCATTTATTGATCAATTAAAACACCTTAACCGCTTAGATATCATCAGGTCTCAATTGCAAAAACCCAATGGAGTGTTACCTTGGGTTATATATATATATATATATATATATATATATATATATATATATATATATATATATATATATATATATATATATATACATATCTATATATATACATATGTATATATATATAGATATGTATATATATATATATGTATATATATATATATACATATATATATATGTATATATATATATATGTATATATATATATATGTATATATATATATGTATATATATATATATATATATATATATATATATATATATATATATATATATTGTAAGTTGAGTAGGACCTTTCATTCATTCATAAAAAGGCAAGTTACATCAAGATAGAACTTTCGTGGCCTCAACTTGCCCATTAGGAAACCAGGTTTGTTAGCCATCGGAAGGCATTATAAGCTAACCAAAATCGAAAGGTTTTAAGTCTATCAAATTCATCCAGATAAGCCTTACTGTCTGAATACCATAATAAGTTCTTCCTCCTAAATCTAAAGCTCCCTATTGCTATGACCATCATCAAAATTTAAACAAAAACTGAACTGAAAACAGACATAACCAGCAACATAACTAGTCCTTAGAGGACTCAATAGGCGCATGGTATTTGCTAGAAAATTATATATTAAAGAGAAATGGAACACATAAAATATTGCAGAAATATAAACACAGAAAACGCATAAAACAAGAGAGACACAAATATACGTGGTTCACGCAGTTTGGGCTAAGTCCACGAAGAAACAGCCAGTCCTTCCTTTTATGTTACCCAACAAACTGAAGAGATACAACCTACAACAGATCCGCTGTAATTCCCTCTTCGCTCTCAATCTCCTCTCTCTTCCTCACTCAGAATACAAATCTACGTAGAAGCAATACAATTCCCTCATATATAGCAAGGGGTTGCCTTCTATGGCAAAAAACCCTAAATTAAACATAACTTCTACTGTCAGATCTTCGCTTAATGAACGGCCCAGATTGACTACGAAATTACAACATTTTACAAGGCAATTTTACATCTATTTTTAGCTTTGGGGGTGTTGCAGTGAATACCCCTGGACCCCCCCTACAGCAAATATTTTATAGGCAGCGTTGCTGCCCCATTACGAACTGGGGTCTAATACAGTGATACCTTTGAATACAAAAGATAATCAGGCTCCACACCCAACAGTGTTTTGCACTAGACCCTGGCATTTCCGAGTACTACGGGCACCGAAGGTGTTGCTCAATTCTACCTAGGTGAACATTTTGTTGATGAACCTAAAACTGAACCAAATGAAAGTCTTTTTGGATTTCCTGTAAGGTAGGATTGATCTGCATGTAGTTAGAAGTATGCATGATGGCTTTAGCCACCAAATTTTTCATCATCCAGTAGAGGTGGATGGTTTATTTATATTGGGAGACTCGGTCTCGAGAATTGCCAAGGTCGGGGACCAGAAATTCGCAGTCCACTTCTTGCTCTTCTTCCTTAGCTTGGCGAGTGAGATCTGCTTCCCACCATGCAATAATCCTTCTAACTTGCTTCAGGATCTCCCTCACATATGCATGTGCAACATCCTTGTTATGTTGGGCCTGAGACTTACAACCTGCTCTTTTTGGCTGTTGGGATGATGGTTCACCTTTCTCCACCTACGAACCTCTCTTCCAATTTTTCCTACATCCCTCTACCATTTCTTCCTCTTTGACAGTTTTCACTCACGCCATCTTGAGAATTGACACCTATGAGACTATAAGGTCTATGTGTCCCAACCCCATCCAAACAACCATCCACCCTGAAGGGAAAAGGTTGTCACTCCCGAAACTTGCCTCTGTGATAGGGGCAAAATCATGCACAAGAGTGAGGAAACATTAGCATTCCAGATATAGCATATAATATGAAACAAGCATGCTCCTCTCATGTGGCGATTCTTAACCAGCATAATCTTCTTCCCCCGAACCATTGCAAACAAAGGTGTGGTTCGAGGCCAGGCTCTAACAGAAACAATTGACATAACCTTGCATCCCACAAAAGAGAACCTTCGAAATTGGGTCAAAACCACAATGCAAAACACAGTAATAACATTCAGACAGAAACCATTCTTCTTCCTCATGGATTTTGTGGCATCCCATGCAATGTCGGCACAATGACATGCACAGCCCCCCAAACCCAGAGATACAGTTCCCATTCTCTGAAGCATAATTCCATAAATAATCAAGGTCGATGCCACCATCCCAAATGCAGAAAAGAAAGAATGCCCCCCAGAATTTTGGAAAAGTAGGACAATCGTCTTCCCACATTGACAATTCCATCGAATTGTATAAACAAGAATCCTACAAACTATCTCCATATTCGCTTGACTGTAGGAGGAGAAGGAGAATGTCACATACCTCGTATTTGTCATCCTACAAATGTCGATGAAGTCCCCTTTCAGAGCGCTCCCGCTTGCAAGTTTCCAACGTCGCGCCACTAGCTGAATACAACACTGGAGGAGCCAGAACCAATTTACTTCACCGAACAACCACTTTTTCCACCCAAATTCCCAAATGCTTTGATGATGGCATGCTTTGTCATGCATTTCATCTTCTCCCACGCAACCACCACCGTATCTCCTCCCACTCCATCTGTCACCAGTATGATTGACCTCCTGTCTTGCATGCATCATCTTAATTGAGATAATCATGATCCCCATTGGGATCCTCAACTAGATCGCACCCCAATTAAGGTTTAAAACATATATATTATTTAAAATTTATTTAAATTATATATTATTTTAATTTAACCTTATTAAGCCTAAGAAGTTTATATTGTTTTAAAGTTTATATTAAAATTTGAACTTCATATTTTAATTTTAAATCATATTTAAGTTTAAAATAAATTTTAAACTTAGAATTTTTATTATGAACGGTTGCATGAACATTTTACTCAACTAGAAATTTAATTTATAAGAAAGAGGAGTGTTGAAACAAATCCGAGCTCATTTTAACGGTCTATAATAGATATAGAATTGATTCCAACACATTAAAAAATTAATTTTAGATTTAAGATAAATAATGGATATAGAATTGATTCCAACACATTAGAAAAACTAATTTTAGATTTAATATAAATAATAGATATAGAATTGATTCCAACACATTAGAAAAACTAATTTTAGATTTATTATAAATTTTAAAATTCTGGAAAATAAGTTTTTGTAGGTCGAGATATTTTTATAGATGGAGAAATTCATAAATAAAGGTACAAGTAAGTTATTTTCTAGGCAGAGATCTACAAGGGGTGAATATCTGTTTATTTTAGTTTCATTTATTGTTATTTTTTTATTATTAAAACTAGTTTCAGTTTTTCCTTTTTTTCTTTGGCAGTAATAAATAAATATGTAAATATGGACATTGTAAAAAGCTTTTATGGGTTGAATATTTGGAAAAAATAATTAAATAAAAGATTACATATTTCATTTAGAGAGAATAATTATTAATGTAATTAATATTTTACTTAGGGAATTATGGAAAACTAAGTGGGAAACTAATTCTCATAAGTATAAAAAAATATAATTGCTCATTAGAGGGGAGGTTTTTTGAATGGTAGGATTGGGAAATGGAAAATTATTTGGAGCCATAATGCACTTGTTGTGGTGGCCTTTTACATTCTGACTGTGAGAATTTATGTATGATATTATATTCATTTTATTTTTCTCCTTATGTGTTCTTCTTTATTTAGGGTTTATGTTTATTGATAAAATATGTAAAAAATGATTTGAATTGGTCTTATAGTGAATCTTTCATACCTAAGTTGATTTAATACTTTTAAATACATGTTATTTAAAGAGTATGTTGCAAGTTGAATTCATAATGATACATGTTATATATGCTTTGCTTTCACATTAAATTTAAATAAAAATACATACCAATGCTCTTTATTTTATTTTCTTTATTCATTTTATTGTGTTATTTTTTATTGTACTTTCTTTTACTGGTATATGTGATTGAATAGGAATGATTGGACTTGGTCACTTTTTTTTATCTTTCACACATAAAATTTGATTTACTTTTTCTCCAATGTATCTTATTTTAATTAAATCAATTTTCTAATTGACTTGTTGCAAGTTAAAGTTATATGGATACATGATATCATATAATCTTTAAAATTCACTTTTCATTATATAAAATAAACCAACATGTTTTAATTTTATTTTATCTTTTCTCATTGATTTAATTTTATTTTTATTACTAACCTTTATATTATGTGTGAATTATGATACATATTTTAAATCTCATTTTAGCCATTAATGATATTTTATTTTAATAATTTTTCAGTTATTATGAGTCATACCACATTTTCTTTTCTTAAATCTCAATTTTAAAATGAACATTTTTTTATCATTAATTTTGCCTTATTCTATTTGCTTTTAAATAAAATTTATTTATTTAACATTAGACACAAGGAATACTCCCTGAGGTGAAGGGAGGTCAACCCTTTCAACCTGAAGTAGGAGGATTTATGTCCTCAGTGAATGTGTTCTTATATTTCTCTTAGTTACCGCAACAATATGGGAACCAACACTAACAAATTAGTCGAAGTTGAGCAACAAAGAGTTGAGATCAAATAGCGAGAGGTCTTAGCTGATATTACGCTAGACGACCAAAAGCTGCAACAACATGATGACACAATAACAAAGTAGGTTTTGGAAGAGACAATAGTGAAGGGAAAAACACCAAAGAAGCCAAGAAAGACATGAGAGTTTTTGGGGTCATCTGTCGGCCTAGATATTCTACAGTCTTTGGTTCATTTCAAAGATTTTTTTATCAAAATAATTAAAGAAAAGATGATGATAGGTCGGGACTAAGAAGCACATTAATAGTTGATGCCTCCATAGTCAAGTGGCCAAAGGGGAACACCACCACAAAATTCGATCCTAGGTCAATCAAGTGGAGGTCATAAATAGAAAGAAAATATCCCTAATATCAAACTTACAACAAACTTACCTCCCATCACTCCAACATTAGTTTAAGGGGTAAAAGTTGGTCAGCAAACACAAAATGAAAAATAGGTCAACATCCAAGAAATATCATCAAAACATGTTTAGCCAGTCGACTTGGGTAATGGTACTCTGGTAAATATTGATCCAAACATAGAGGATGCCCTCGACACACCCCAAACTCAACAACAAGCAACTCAGTTGACCCTGGTTGAGACATTTTCCTAGACAACTGGGCTAGGATCGTCAAAGAAGCCATAAGAAAAGAAACACAAGGAAAAATATACCAAACCAAAATAGCAGAACATGTTAACCTCTCCACCCTATGATTTTAATTATGCATTTGATAGGCTTGTATTTTCTTGTTTAGAAGATACAACAAGACAAGTAAGTGAGAGATGGAGAAAGAAAGCAACCAACAGAGACAAACTAAGACAAAGGAAGCAACAAAAAGAGGAGCTCGTCAGACTGTATGAGATGTGCAGTAGCAAAACTTAACTTAGAAATTTTGTCTAGGATTGTTGATCCACTTCTTGTTATTCAACAACTAGTCTACCAATTGGTAGACCACAATGTGCAAATAAATGAACAGGTAAAGGAACAAAGAAATTAGGAACCATCAGTCATCATTCAACAAGAATATAAATCATTTTTCAAATCTAAATAGAGATTAGAGAAAAAAATGGACATGGTTTCCACATTTGGCACAATTCTGAATAATTAGCCGACCTACTTGTCAAAATACATGTAGAATTGAGGCTTTTGTGATCCCTAACATTTTTTAAGAAGAGTTTCAGTGTAAATCACATGTAGAAAACCTTTGTCGACGTGTTTCGAACCAACTAGTGTGGTTCATCGTCAGGACAAGTTGAGGAGTCAGATCATGGCTGCAAGTTAAATAGGGAGAGTAGATCTTCCAAACGGCTAGGTGTGACCATTAACGACTATATAAAAAACGGCTAGATTATATAATAATATTATAATGTTAATTATAGTCAAAGTAACCAATTTCCTTCTTAATAAATAATTCAATAATTTATATATTATAATATATTATATAATTGAATCTTATTCTATTTCCTTTTATTTATAAATTTGGTTATTAAATTAATTTATTCAATTCTTTTTAATTTATTTAATCATTTAAATCAAATAGGGATAAGATATAATCAATCTTGGTCAAGTAAAGGGGTTACTTTATCATTTTATTTATAAATTTTATTTGGTTATTAAGTTAATTTATTGAATTCTTTTTAATGAATTTAATCATTTAAATCCAATAGGGAAAGGATATAGTCAATCTAGGTGGTTATTATTATTATTATTATTTTAATGATTTAATATAACTAATAATCAAATGGAATTAATAAATTATTATTAAACCTTAGTTAAAAATTTTATTTTTATTTATTTATATATATACATTTATTAAGGTAAGGGTAAAAAACATAATATCAAAATTATAAGTAAAGCCATCTAATGGATCTAGGGATGTTAGTACAAGCCCGGATTGATAATATTAAGATATTATTGATATGGTACTATTAAAAATATTAGAACATGAGACAAAATTCTAAATACAAGAAGGTAAAGATAGGACAATTAATAAAATGAATTAACCAAAGGAGAAACCTAGGAGATAGAAAATTCAGGGCTCAACAGAGAAGGATACGAGATAATAACGGGAAATACGGGGAACCTAGAAAGCTAGAAAATGTCAAACAAGGGGGTGGGGGGGGGGGGGGGGGGAGGGGAGGGGAAGGCATGACTAGGAGGAAAGGGCAGGGATCTAGCAACTACTGATCTTCCAGCCATCGTCTCTATTGAGATTTTTTGGTCTTCTTTCAATTTCAATAGCTTCCCTGAATTTGCAATGATGGAACTGCGCAACCTTGGCAATAACCTTGGCCTCCTCAATACAAACATGATGCTTGGTCTTTTCCGCATGCTCTGCTAACATTGAAGACTTAGTTCTCCCGTGCCTTAGGTCAGTTGCATGTTCGTTGATCCTCTGATGGATGGAGCGCCCTGTTTCCCCAATATAGGGGGTCCCACAAGAACAAGGAATCATGTAGACACCCTTCATGTCCTTAGGGTCAACAAGATCCTTCACCAATTAGAGGGATTTATGAACCACACTAGTTGGTTCGAAACGCGTCAACAAAGGTTTTCTACATGTGATTTACACCGATTTTTTTTTTTTTAAATACATGTAGTCGACTATGAGCACAACATATGATAATCTATTACTTATCGTCATGGCAACATATAATATTTGAAATTTATGAAAGGATTTCACTAGAAAATCAAATTTCACAAGAAAATAAGTTACAAGTGTAGTTAATTTAGGAAGAAAGGTAGTGATTTAGGGAAGGAAAGAAGACACATATTGAAGAAACTAACGCCACTAAGTAGTTATAGATCATCATCATCAAAATTCAATAGTTATAACAACAAGTCACACATGACCAATGATTGACCCAAAAAAGTTCAGTGGATAACAAAGTGGAGTACTTGGGAAAAATGAAGACTTTGGAGGTGCAAGCCCAATATTTTGTAAAAAATTGGTTGATATTCGACAAAAACAAAACACTTTCATTGGTCATTTATTAGATGGATTTCAAAGAAGCACTTATCGAAAACCATTAGCTCAACCGACCATCCTTAGCCTAAGTTTTACTTTTTCAAGCCAAGTACATTAGAATGTGGATCGACACCTCAATAGTTGTCAAACATCCTAGACATAGAATTTTTTGGTTTGAACTAGTCATTGGGGTGAAACAAAGAAGAGGAATTCATATTTTAAGTTCCCTTGGAAGAGCACAAGTAGCCGAGAATGACCAACCAACCTGCAAGCGGCTATAAGCACAACCATCTTCATTAGCAACAGAGTGATCTTTATCTTGCCAACATTCTTCTTTGTCTCTCTCTCGTATTCTTCTATCCTCTTCACTACATTTCTTCAAAATTTTAATTCTCCAAATCTCCCCCTTCTTTGTGACAAGGAAGGAATTGAGGGTGGGGAAGATGTTGGAGGTGTTAGTTGACTCAGTCAACTAGCCCAGTCTAAAGATTGTCTTGTAAATCAATTGACTCCTTAGTTGATTCGGCTGATTGAGTTAGTCTAGTAAAGTCAATTTAGATAGTTAGATTGTCATAATTATCAATTATATAAATACTTATTATGTCGTAATTGTAGTAATTATCATTATATATAGATATATATATATATATACATACATACATACTTGACTCTATGTACTAACATTGATTGGTTGTTGAGGATATACAATACAAGTATTAATTTGTTGGCTCTCCACTACTTTGTGTCTATTTACTCTTCTATGTATTTCATATGATTATGTATTTTACTTGTTGTTCCTTCCCATTGGTAACCATTGCATACTTTTCGCTAGGTTACAACACTAGCCTTTAACGATATTGGTGAAGGGCTTACACCTTCTCTAGTAGGGATCGAGGAAATTATAGGAGATGTTTATAGATAGAAGGACACATGGAATACCTTTTTTCAATCCTTGAATCCACAAAAATGAGCCCAACTACAACATAGTGATTGATTGAATATATTATATCTTTGAATCCAAGAAGGAAAGTCCTTATTTTATTTAAGAGGGTACTAGTTGGAATGTTTATTGGTCTATAACCTAGCTTAATATTCTCCTTTGTTGGATAGGTAACATGGTTTGATATTAAGTATAATTATTATCTCTTAGGCTTTTTTTAAATAAGGAAGAGTAGGATTTAGATGCGAGCCATACTTTATGGAATCCAAGGAAATGTATTTATTCCTATGGATCTTTCATTTTCATTTAGAACAAAATATTATAGATCAAATAACCACATGTTCTATTGATTTCTAGAATGATATCTCCCTAAGGGAAATAAAAAACAAACTATGTCATTTTATTCTGTTAAAAAAGCTTAAAGGAAATATTTAGTCTTATGTGAGAATAAGGGTGGAGTTTGATTTAGAGAAGGGACTCTAAGAAGCCTTGCAAATCAATCTAGATAGGTGGAGTCACCTTCAAGCACTAAATTATGAGAAGATATGATTGAAGTGCACTTTCTATCATGTCTATGGATATTTTGCTAAAAATGTCCTAAAACCAAGGAACAATAACATCTTTAAAATCAACAGTCCAGGAAGGAATATAAGTTCAAATTGATCTCAAACAAGTGTATTAATTTTCAAAGGAACCTAGCGGTGCAACTCAATTGGAGATATAATAATATGAAGTCTTTTTTAAATTTGACTTTCAACATTCAAATCCCCTAATTTACTATGCGGGGTGAGAGTGGGAGTGATTATGGTTTTGCCTAGAGGTTATAGTGGTAGCAATTCAAATCTACCTTGTGCCACTCTAGAAATAGCATGAACTAGTTGTACATTCCTTTACATACTAAAAAAGGGAAAAATCAAAGTAATGATATGAAGTATTTGTGAAATTTGACGTTCATGTTCATACCCTAATTTGGGCCATGAGTGGGGGTGTGTAAGAGAATGACCTACTTGTCAATTCCTATACATGCAAAAAAAAATAAAAGGAGAAATATCCTCCAAACTTGTTATAATAGGTTATGCCCTATGTCAAGCATCAACAAATTTGAATCCCTTGGAAACCTAGATGGTTTATTAAATATCGAATATACAAAGAAGTAAGTTGAAAAAGGATAGGCATTGGATCTTAACTCTAGCTAAGTTAAACCTAATAATGACTCAAACTCAACCCCTAACTATCTATTGCCTCATTCCCAAGAGAAGAGAAGAAAGTAAGAATAACGAAAGTTGAAGACGATGCATAGAGGTCATGATAAAGAAGAGGAATAAAAGGAAATAGAGGGGGAAGAAAGGGAATACAAAAGAATAAAATGAAGTGAAACAAGATGTGGAAATCTACTTTGTTTCTACTAAATCCTTCTCTTTTGCTTAATTCCTAAAAAGGAATACCCCAAATCTCGAGCACCCCCCTCGTCCAACGCACACATCCCTTGGGAACCTAAATGGTTTAGTAAATATTGAAGAAGAAGAAAGTTTAAAAAGAATAAGAATTGGATCTCAAATCTATAGAAGCTAAACCTAATATGTTACAGGGAAAAGTGTCTATTTAGAACTGCTCTATGCCACTAAGGTGTGACAGCTGCCTTAGAAACAAACAGAGAAAAACTACTTTTGTTTTTCCTTTATGAATTATAGATAGAGAGGAACAGAAAGACCAACCTCTGTCTTGCGCTAATCCTTCAATTCGATCCCTCTCTTCTTTGATAGTCCTCAGCTACCTGCTCCCTTCCATGCCCAGCTTCACAAAGTATCTATAAGATCACAGAAGCATAGCACTATATAAAGACATGGATCTATAATCATAAAGAATCTAGGATCAGATGTAAATTGACCATACAAATGTAACAAGCATCAATGATACAAAAGCATGGAGGAAAAACTCAAATAGTTTTTATTGATAAATAAGAAAAGAGCCAGGAGGAGTTACAACCAGTTGTTCCGACCCAGCATCATCCTCCCAGCAAAGAAGCCCCTCGTCACCTCAAACAAAGCTTAGATCACCCAACAATCTGATGTTTGTCTCAGAAAACCAACAGCAATTCCTTACAATATGCAAAATTCCAGCCTCTGGATCCCTGGGATGAGGGATCCATATATAGATATCTATAAGGGGGATGAGTCAGCTTGTGATTTGATTAGTGTCTTCTCTCTGATAGTTCTTACTTCCACTTGGAGACTGAGGGCCTCTTACTCATCCTTGGTCGAATTCAGTGAGGCAAGTGTCACAGGAGAAGATTCTGGAAGCTTCCATTGCCTCTCCACCTCGCGGAATGACACTGCCATTTGTCATTTTTCACCCATCGTACCCCACAGAAGGGACTTTTGAAATGCAACGCACCCTCACAGTGTATTTGGGTGAGATGCAACGCACCTAGCTAGTGGAGCAGCTGCAATGATCCTGTTTTGACCAATTCTGAGCAGTTTCTCATGGAGAACTTCTGGGAGAAGCTGTAATATGTTGACCTTGTTCCTTTAGGGGTTAGAACAACACTTTTAGGGACTTAGGAGCCCTTGGTTTATGGAAATTTCATGCTTGGGGTTGTAGGGCCCAAAAATGTCTATAACAGTTGCCCCCTAAAGTATGAGGCCGTTAATCTTTTGGTGTCAGGTGAAATGCTTTATTATGAGGATCCAAAGTTCTTTCAATGCTAGGAGGAGACCTGTAATAAGATACAATACAATACATTATCTTCATACTGTTTTCATGATCTAGCTGAGGCGGGCATTCCCATGCTCAACTTTATAAATTCATTTTCATGTACATAGGACAAACAATCGTCTGAGTGTAGACTGATGATTCTGGTAGAGCCATCATCCTTTTGATAGGATGATTATCTGTGCTGCAATGATGTACATTTAATGTCTTTATTTCCCTGAATGTATATCGCAGCCCGGATGGATGAAACTAGATCTGGGGTCTTCAATCTCGTCCGATCTTCACTCAAAGTATAAGTCGATCCATGTGAGAAATGTTATGAAGTCGAACATGGAAAGACATCGCTTGATTACCAGTCAATGATGTAAATTGTTAACAAGCACGAGAGGAATCACCGATAATGATAATGACCCTCAAGGTACTGCAGTACAATTCATGTGGTGTGAATAAAGGACTTGGCATCGAACACCACGCAAAATCTTTCGGTCGAAGGCCATTGATGTAAACCCATCGTCGGAAGTGAGAAACTTGCCATTGAGGCATGCAAGCTTCAAAGTACTGAATGGGGTGTTCCTAGATCAACTTCTTGGATAATGAGCTGATGTCGACAAGAAGTGATCTGTCACAGGAGGGCCTTAATGAATCCCACATCAATGACACGGAACAGAGCAAATGATTTTAATGGAGGTGAAAACGATCTGGTGATATAAGGTTCAGGGTGGCGGTCATGAAAGAATGGAGTATAATGTATGGTAGTGGGTGGGACACAGGTGAATTCTCTGAATGACTTCTCTTGAACATATTGGCAACACTGATGTGATGGATTGGTAGCATTAACCCCAAATGTGGATGGTATGGCATGACCATAGTGATGTGACCGGTGAATGAAACAACCCAACCCGACTCAGACATGGAGCGGAAGTGTCATGTTCAAGAGCGACTTGCTACCAACAAAGTTTCTTTGAGTTTTCTTCCCAATTTTTCCCAGTCATTGCTGACCAGTACCTCTTTATTTTTGTCAAGCTTGAGGAGGATAACATATGCTTGTTCTATAATTTTCCCTTCGGGAAAACCCATCGCTATGTTTTAACGAGCCTAGCGATAGTGAAACTCGTTCTCATCTATACACAAGTTTTTCGCTATTAAACTTTTAACGAGTTTAACGACAAAGATAACTCGGTCCTTTTCAATTTTAGAGAGTCTGAAAAGGAACGTAAAGGTAACTCCAAAATTCCTTTTTCGTCATCTAATCCCTTAAGTCCGAAAAAGCATAAAACAATACAGAAGGGATGAATTTTCGATACTTATAACGAGCCAAACAAAACAAGTGCTCGATCTTTTTGTGTAATAATCTCTCAGGTCCAAAAAGATTAAAATTTAGAGGAGAGATAGCACTTCCGGTCCCTTTAACAAGCTGGAGAGGCCAATGGCTTGGCAATCTTTTCATATTTTACGAGTCAGTTGAAAAGAGCTTAAAGGAGACTCATCTTTTGAGGAACGAGTGATAAAATGGGTAGCAACTGATTCCAGGTAAGGTTTGGAATTTTCCAATCATGGCAGTGTTATAAGGATGGCTAGTGAAATCACTCTTTGCACCTGTTCCTCAAAATGGGTAAACAATCAAATGGAGGTGAATGATCGGCCAATGCAAAAGTGGAGGTGATGGTGCAAACATGACCAAGGCTTTAATGGATGAAGTACTACATTCTCGATGGTTATTTACCAGTGAATAGTTCATTTTTTGATGAGCTTAAATGCGGGGGGAAACATTTGCTCATGTCTTATGTTTATTTTTTAACGAGCTTGAACTATGTGCTAAAACTGCTCGATGCGGGTTTATTTTTTAACGAGCTTGAACCCTGCAGTAACACTGCTCATGGCGGGTTTATTTTTTAATGAGCTTGAACCCTGCAGTAACACTGCTCGTGATAAGTTTGCATGCCCCCAGCATAATAACGCAAATCGAGGTGCATGCCCCCCAAGCTTCATTGCATTCAACTCGGTGGTTGGAATGAAGGTTTACCTTTGAGATTCAGAAAGGGGATTTGTTTCATTTTTTAATGAGGTTGACACAGTAAAAGAACTATCCTCATGACTCCTTGTTTCATTTTTTAACGAGGTCGACATGAGATAAGAACCATCCTCGAATTCCACCGAATTTACAGTATTTGATCGAAAATAAAAAACTAAAGGATGATTAAGGTTGCTGGAATAATCTTCGTAGTAATCCGGAAGATGAGAGCGATGGTGGTAATCTTCCCATGGTGCCTCTCCTATCATCATTGATTGAATGATTCCTTCATCTGTAGAATGTACATGCAACCAAGGATCTGAAGAGGTGCCATATTCCTTAGACCTATCTATCCAAACACTCGATGAGCATTGATTTGGGTTTCCCCCCAAGCCAAGAAAATTGATTGCTACAATATTTCTATAATGGCAATGATCCATGCTGACAAAATTTTTAGGAATCTTCCAAATCCATTAGATATAGAAGATTTCATATTGCAGGTTTCCATCGTGGCCACTTCCGCCAAATTACTCGGAGGCGGTAGGGCAAAAGTACCCATTAAGGCAGGGTCTTTTAGGAGGCCTACTCCAATATTTTGAAGCGAATGGTTGCTTCCATGTATCATTGGAATGCTTCCTGTAACTTGTGAACTGTTGGGGAGAAATGTTTTTTGGTCGACGATTGTAATTTTTCCTTGAAAGGGAAATGCAATCTTCCTAAAGTAGGTCGACACAACTGCGGCCATGGCATATATCTAGGGCCTTCCCAGTAGGATGTTGTAATCGAGGTTTCCATCGATTACTTCAACATCAATTTCTACTGTTTTGCCCCCCAGTTCAACTTGCAAGTTACTTAAAATCCCGTATGGAGTGTATGATCGTCCATCAAATGCTTTTAACGTCGTTGACGATCTCGACAAGGGTGGTGAGCCTAAATTTTTCCAGCAACTCATTGACATAATACATGTAGATGCCCCCTCATCAATAATTGTTCGATGAACAGTTTTGTTGAGAGCTTTCACTTGAACAAGGAAAGCTAGTTGAGCTAGTAACTGAGGATCGTATCCTTTATGGTCGAAGGATACAAGATTGGAATCCTTTAGGTCTATCCCACCAATGGCTGATAATAAAGCCTGCCTTTGGGATGGGCAATTCTATAGTACTTCAAGAGTCGACATAGCAGATGGCGATTGGGCCTCTAATGATCCTCATCGCATATAAGGCATGGATTTTTGGTTTCCTATCTCCAGGAAGGTTTGAAGAAGATTTTTCAGGTGATGATTCCTCCTGTTTCTTCTTCTTCCCTTTGCCTTTCTTCTTGCTCCCTGGTTGTTTGGTTTCTTTTCCTTTATCTGTTGATACGGCATTTACTTCCGAAGCAAGAAGTTCATCTTTTGAATTTTGACCTGAAATCTTACAGGCCTTTTTGGATGTAGCCTTTGTCGATTCCGTGTCTGTTGTGCCAATCACGCCATTGCCGGCATGAGAGTCATTGTTTGATTTAGGAGGAGGAGGAATTGAGAATTCCGGTCTAGGGGCGTCAGGTATTTTATCGTAGAGCGTGCCAGACTGAGTGTAAATCAAGTCCAAATATTGCACACGAGTGATGACTTGCTCTTCTGTTACGACTCCCCCCTTTGCCACATCTTCCGTGATGGAAGGTAGTAATGACTTGATAAACCATTCAGCTAGGAGCTGATCAGGGACATACGTTTTTACCATTCCCCAACGGAGTCGCCATTTTATTACAGGGAAAAGTGTCTATTTAGAACTACTCTATCCCACTAAGGTGTGACAGCTGCCTTAGAAACAAACAGAGAAAAACTACTTTTGTTTTTCCTTTATGAATTATATATAGAGAGGAACAGAAAGACCAACCTCTGTCTTGCGCTAATCCTTCAATTCGATCCCTCTCTTCTTTGATAGTCCTCAGCTACCTGCTCCCTTGCACGCCCAGCTTCACAAAGTACCTGTAAGATCACAGAAGCATAGCACTATACAAAGACATGAATCTATAATCATAAACAATCTAGGATCAGATGTAAATTGACCATACAAATGTAACAAGCATCAATGATACAAAAGCATGGAGGAAAAACTCAAATAGTTTTTATTGATAAACAAGAAAAGAGCCAGGAGGAGTTACAACCAGTTGTTCCGACCCAGCATCAACCTCCCAACAAAGAAGCCCCTCTTCACCTCAAACAAAGCTTAGATCACCCAACAATCTGATGTTTGTCTCAGAAAACCAACAGCAATTCCTTACAATATGCAAAATTCCAACCTATAGATCTCTGGGATGAGGGATCCATATATAGATATCTGTAAGGGGGATGAGTCAGCTTGTGATTTGATTAGTGTCTTCTCTCTGATAGTTCTTAGTTCCACTTGGAGACTGAGGGCCTCTTACTCATCCTTGGTCGAATTTAGTGAGGCAAGTGTCACAGGAGAAGATTTTGGAAGCTTCCATTGCCTCTACACCTCGCGGAATGACACTGCCATTTGTCATTTTTCGCCCATCGCACCCCACAGAAGGGAATTTTGAAATGCAACGCACCCTCACAGTGTATTTGGGTGAGATGCAACGCACCTAGCCAGTGGAGCAGCTGCAATGATCCTGTTTTGACCAATTCTGAGCAGTTTCTCAGGGAGAACTTCTGGGAGAAGCTGTAATCTGTTGACCTTGTTCCTTTAGGGGTTAGAACAACACTTTTAGGGACTTAGGAGCCCTTGGTTTATGGACATTTCATGCTTGGGGTTGTAGGGCCCAAAAATGTCTATAACATAATAACAATTCAAACCCATCCCCAAAGGATCTAGTGGTCAATGCACAAGAAGAAGAGAAGTAGAAGAAGAAAATGAAGATGCAAAAAATGCATAGGATTCGGAGAAAAAAGAGGAAGATGTAGAAGATGCATAGAATCAGAGAAAGAAGAGGAAGAAAATGAAATAAAGAGGGGAGAAAGGGAATTTTTTATAGGAAGAAAAAAATAAAGTGAAATAAGATGCACAAATCCACTTTTAGTCTACTAAATCATTCTCTTTTGTTGAAGTCCTAAAAAGGAATGCTCCAAATCCAAGGGAATTTATTTATTCCTTTGGGCCTTTGAATTTCATTTATAACAAGATATTATAACATCTTTATTTTATATCAAATAACCACATGTTATATTGAGTTTCTAGAATGATATCTCCCTAAGAGAGATTGGAAACAAACTAGGTCATTTCGTTCAGTTAGTAAAACCTAAAAGGAAACCTTTAGTCTTATGTGAGAATAAAGATGGAGTTTTATCTAGAGAAGGGACTCTAGGAAGCCTTGCAAATCAATCTAGATAGATGGAGTCACCGACAAGCACTAAATCATGAGAATATATCATTCAAGTGCATTGTCTATTATTTCTATGGACATTTTGCTAAAAATGTCCAAAAATCAGAGAACAATAGCATATTTAAAAGAGATGGTTAAGGAAGGAATCTAAGTTCAAATTGATTTCAAACAAGTGTAATAATTTTCAAAGGGGCCTAGGGGTGTAGCTCAATTGGAGATATAATGATATGAAGTCTTTATAAAATTTCACTTTCAAGGTTAAAACCCCCTAATTTATTTTTTGGGTTGTAAGTGAGGGTGATTATGGGTTCTCCTAGATGTTGTAGTGGTAGTAGTTTGAATCGACCATGTGTTATGCTAAAAGGAGACTGACCTAGATGTGATCTCTAGATACTAAAAAAAATCAATGTAATGATATGAAGTATTTGTGAAATTTGACGTTCAAGTTAAAATACCCAGATTTACTATGTGGGCCTTAAGTTGGGGTGCTTACTAGATTGACTAGTTGTTGATTCCTATACATACAAAAAAATAACAAAAAATCAAAGTCTAAGAAAGCTATCACAAGATGTTACTATTTCAAGCATCAACAAATTTGAATCCCTTAGGGACCTAAATGCTTTAGTAATTCTTGAATAGACAAAGAAGAAAGTTGAAAAATAATAAGCATTGAATATAAACTCTAGATAATTTAAAGCTAAAAATGATTTAAACCCAACCCCTAACTATCTACTAGATAATTCCCAAGAAGAAGGAAAGTAGAAGAATAAAGGAATTTGAAGAAGATGCATAGGAGTCATAAGAAAGAATAGGAAGAAAGGGAAATAGAGAGGGAGGAAAGGGAAAATGAAATAGAGAAATGAAGTGAAACATGATGTGCAAATCCACTTTCTTTCTACTGAATCCTTCTCTTTTCTTGAATTCCTGAAAAGGAATGCTCCAAATCTCCAGCACCCCCTAACACATATCCCTTGGGAACCTAAATGGCTAAGTAAATCTTAAAGAAGAAGGAAGTTGAAAAGGAATATAATTTGGATCTCAGCCTTAGATAAGTTAAACCTAATAATGATTCAAGCCCATCCCCTAAGGATCTATTGACTAATGCCCAAGAATAAGAGAATTAGAAGAAGAGGAAGATGAATAAGATGCATAAGAGTCAGGAGAAAGAAGAGGAAACAAAGGAAATAAAGTGGGGAGAAAGGGAATTTGTTTTAGGAAGAAAAAAATAAATTGAAACAAGATATGTGAATCCATTTTGAGTCTACTAAATCCTTCTCATTTGTTGAAGTCCTAAAAAGGAATGCCCCAAATCCTCCCACCCCCACCCACTCTTTCAAAGGGAATAAGATCTATTTGGGATCATATCTCTAATGACGCAAAAATGGATATTCTCTTAGGATCTTGGAAAACATTGACTTTCCCTTATTAAAAGGAGGCATCCTAGAAAAAAAAAAAATCTTTGTGTTTATCTTTATAATTAGTTTGTTACAATATATTCATTTAAAAATTATATGTCAGAAATTTATCTTCTCTTCCCCTTACTATAGGAGGGGAAGATGAAAATTTGCAAATACCCACTCAATACTATGTGTATGACTATTGTTACCTATACTAATTTTTTATGATAAGTTAAATTGTAATTATGGATAACAATTGGTTTTGTGTATGGGATTAAGGCTAATGTTACTTAAATATTAAAAAGCACATAACCTCATTAAAGGCGACCTCCACAATGAGCAGAAGGGATACTATATTTTTTGTGAATATCATCTAGAATAACGTCACCTTTTAATCATAAAGTAAGACCTATATATGTTTTTGATTGACTAAGAGTTTGTGTTTCTTGAACATAAGGAAATAAATCAACAACCCAAGTGCCATAAGAATTTGGTAGGAGAAAAGTTTGTTTCCTTATAAACTGTGAGGTGTTTCAAGTGGTATGATTTTCCTTTGATAATGATCATGAGTCATCCCACATTCCCTAACAACAAAAAATAATGATTTTCCTCACAATATATTTATAACTAAATTATAATTTTTCATATTAAAAAAAAAAGAACACTTAAGGTAATGAGGAAAAAATTAATTTCAATGAGAGAAAATTTGTGTTTTAAGTTTGAATTGAAATTTTAATATCTTAACTATTGTGATAAATTGTCCATTGTTTATTATCATTGCAAATATTTATGGAGGATAAAGCATTTCAATTATTAAATTAGCTTAATAATTCTTAAAAGAATAAATATTGATGATTTTATTGGAAAAAATTTGAAAGCACATTTCTAATTATTAAAATATTTATTTAGACATTACTTAAAAATTGTCAGGGAAAAAAAATTAAAAATAAAAATCAATAATCAATTATTAGCATAGATCCATTTAATTTCAGATTTACCTAGCCCTTGCATGGATCATGAAAACCTATTTTTAACTGCCAATTTGAAAAAAAAAATTACATGGTAGATTTGATTTCTCTTCAAACTTAACGGATCTAAAATTAAAATGGTTAACAAATTTAAAATTAAAATGGTTGTATACTAATTCTTAATAATATTATTTATATTGATATAAATTTTGTATCCCTAAAAAAATATATTCTTATTTTTAAGTTCATTAAAATCATATATATATAAATCATTATTATTATATTTTAATATACATTGAGTTGAATTTATTTATCAAAATTTAAACATCTCGTTATAGTTAATTAGAGAGACTCTTCATGAAATTGGAATAGATAATTAAATATCATTATAGAGCATTATGTAAAAAAATGATTGTTTTGTATCACCTATACTTAAACAACATAATTTATTTAAAAATGATTTTTTCTATCATATACTTTTTTCTATGTAATTTTGTAGAAATGTACAATGATGATGAGAAAGAAGCTATTAGGATGTATAATTGGTAATTGAGGTCACTATGGATAAAGATTTTATGGATTATTCATGTGATCAATTAAACTTATTTTGGACAAACTAGTCTTAGAAAATATTTGCATTTAAAGATAATGTTTCATCTGAAGTTCATTGGAGGATTAAATAACTGCTATATTTTGTGAGTTGGTTTCATGCTCGAGAAGCAAATGGAGAAAAGATTGATAAGACTTGTTGATAACTCAGGTCAAGATTGATGAGTCATTCAGTTTAATGTAGAATACTATCTAGAAAGTATACTAGAATAGATCATTCAAATTCGATAGAGATTTGACTTGACAACATGATGGACTTGGTATCACCATTTTTTTATTTATCCTTGAATACCTTAGTGTGAAGATAATGACTAAGAAACGAAGGAAGGAATATATAAAATTAGAGAAAATACAAAAATAAAAAATAAGTTATATAAATTTCTAAAAAGCAATTGAAAAATAGATAATACAATCCTCATTACCATCATTTCAACTTCCTTGAATTTTATGAAAACCTTCCAAACTTTTATAAATGATGCACACTAGAACACTTTTGGAGTTTTGATGTAATAAGATAACTAATACATATATAAATTGAAGAAAATAAGACTTTAATATTAATTATTATTATTATGGTTCACAATCACAATGAACTAAAATTGATGAAAATATCTGTAATAATTAAATTTCAAAATCATCTTAAATTATGTAATATAAGAAAATAAAATTTTAAAAACATTTAGAACCATGTAAAGACATTTCAAAGCTAAATTGTTCCTAAAAATCTTTGAAACAATGTATAACATATATTCAAACTTTGGCATTAAAAATTAAACTATTGGAGTTTTGATTTAATAAGATAACTAACACATATATAAATTGAAGAAAATAAGAATTTAATATTGATGGTTATTATTATGGTTCACAATCACAATCACTAATCATCAATCACTACCCTTCATTCATTGAAAGCCAATCGAAAAATAAAACAATGCAGGACTAAACAACAAACGGCCATATCTCTGCACTCTAGCCTCTTATAATAGGATTTCAGCACTGAACTATTTCGTAAATTTTCATCTTTCAATCAGGTGCACCGTATTTATAAATCCTTATACAAATAAATTTAAAATTCCGAATACTTTATTAACAAACCTTAAACTTCATTGATATTGGATATCCTTTGGCTCGAAAGAAAGAAAATTTGAACAGATGATGGGAAAAAAACTACCCATTTCAGATAATTATTTTGTCAAAATGATTTGAAGATCAGAGACGACAATATGCTCTTCAATCCCTTTTATTTGCGTAAAGAAAATTCCAATGGAAACCACACACGTAATTCGAAGGTAATAAAGCTATGATTAATATAGACACAAAATATTTGAGCATACTGTTCTTTATAAGTATCGATTGTATCCCTGTTCCAGACACTGGAGGGAAGACAAAATTTGCCTAGTTTAACCTATAGAACCTATTAATGGTTACTGCTATAAGAGCATTGCTGTAAGCTATTTCCTTGTGGAGTCTCAAGTTTCTGAGGACTGGGACAGACTGCATTCCCCTTTGGTGTTTGTTCCTGTAGTAAGCTACAAGGCTGTGGAGATACAGCATTTGAGAAGCCATGGATATAAGTGCAGTTCCATGGATCATTTTTGGACTTGACCATGGTAATAGTAATATTTGAGAGACAAATGTCTTTGAATGGAGCTTTATCAATACCCTCCAGCTTCCCTGCCACACTTACATTTGTTGCCACTATATTGCTGTAGCTAATCCTTTCTACTACAGGAATAGCATTTGGATCATATTTGTCATCAGGGTGCGGGCGCGAACCATAGGAACCAGACATGGCAAATGCCCACCTCATATTCACCATAGTCATTCCATTCACAAATATATCTCTCACAAAGGCACCTCTTCCCGGGACTGTCTTAATTCTCAGTCCTGCTTCTGAATTGATGGCATGGATATCTTCTGCTCGAACATCTTGAATTCCACCAGACATTTCACTGCCTAGTGCAATTATTGCACTTGTAGGTGAGATGCCAATAAGACGACGGATGACAATATGTTGGCTGGGCATGTTGAAGGAAATTCCATATTCATCCCACCCACTTTTTATTGCAACTACATCATCACCAGAGACTACATAGCAGTCCTCAATACGAACATCTGAACAGGAGTCTGCATGTGAAAGGGAAGGCAAATTAATTAAATGTAAGTAAACTCCAGTCCTTTCTTTAAAAGACTGAAACATGATTTTGATTAGACAAAAAAAAAATTACAGTGTCATGTTTCGGAAAACTTCATCCCTTTATTAAAAGTAGTGAAATAAATATAACTTACATGATACACTTATTTCCATAGACAGAAAAATTAGTGTCAGTTTTTTTTTTTAAATCTTAGTAGCAAAATATGAGTACTAACCTGGATCAATTCCATCAGTGTTTGGTGAGTCAAGTGGTGCAAGGATAGTGACGTGCTGAATAAGGATATTGCTGCACATTTAAACCACCACATGCAAATGCAATATTCAAACTCTCTGCATATTTGGACAGCATAAAGCATTACTGTAATTGATATGTTCACATACCTGCTGTACACTGGATGTAAGTTCCATGAAGGTGAGTTGAAAAAAGTCAGATTTGATATTATTATATCCTTAGAGTACATCAATTCTACCAGGTAACCTCTTGTGTTTTTCAACATATTCTGGTGGAATTTTTCCCACCAAAATGCTCCTTGTCCATCTATGGTACCATTGTCACCTGAAATTCATTCAAGATCAACTAAAAGATGAACATGATTTCAATAAATAAGGAAAGAAGCAGAAGCTTGTTCAGAAACAAAATTCACACCTGTTAACACAACATCTGTAAGGTTATATCCACCTATCAAGTTGCTAAATCTTGGACCCAGTCCATCTCTGCCTGATCCATAAGAAGGCAAGGGTGGGATCAACGGCCAATCCTTTAAATCCTGTAGAATAGATCATCAAAGTTATCAGGCAAGCCATTTAAGCCAAACCTAGAATAATATAACCAAATCATACATGTGGACCAAAGAAAATAAATACAACTTTCAAGCTTATAAAAGTAAATACCCCAATTCTCGCACATTAAAAGGAGGGCGTACCTTAGAAGCCAGAATGACAGCCTCTTTATGGAGATAAAGAGTGAAGTGGTCTGTGAGATTGAAGCATCCAGTTAACCATCGACCTGGTGGAATGTAAAGCTGACCGCCGCCCATTTTGGAGAATCCGCTTAGAAAAGCAATTGCTTTTTTAAAAGCTTCGGTATTGAGAGTGATTCCATCGCCCACCCCTCCAAAATCCGCAATCGATACGGTCTTCGCTCGACATGAAGGGGCTTCATAACTGAATGACCAGTTTCCCTTCTGGCACTCCACTTTTACCCCGAGCAATATCAAACAACCCAACAAAAGAAGCACCTGAAACAACTGAAACATAATTTCTATTAACCTCTGTAATGTGTAAAGCGATCACGTGCAATACCCAGCCGGTTTCGATCTTATGACCGCACATTTGCTGAAAAGGGGAAAAAACTCTTGACGAATATGAAAGAGGAAGATACTTACCTGTGTACTCTTAAACTCCATCGTCGAGCAACTGATTTTGCTCAAGCCAGATGGCTTATCTCAAATATGGCTGTAAAGACTGATTCCTTCTCTACAGACTTCAATTCAGTCTTCGTAGCTTGCTCTGCATTCAAGCTCTACTCCACGCCCCTGTATTTATAGGTTCGAGTGCCCGTTAATTGGATTGACGATGTCAATGTCAGTTGAAATTTGGCTAGGCATGATGGGATCATTAAATGTAAGAAGCATTGACCATGTCAATTGAAATGAAGTCGAGGACTAAATGTAAAATAAAAAAAATAAATGTGCAGTTAGATATTAGATTTTTGTGATTTTTTTTTTTTTTTTATTTTTTTATTTTTTCTCAAAAGGTGGAAAAACCTATCAAACTCAGTTTGTCAAACCAACAGGGGAGGACAGTCATCTCTCGCTGCTATCCGCGAATGTCAGTTGACACATCACTGTTATCAAGGAAAACCACGCCACCTGAAATAACCGGTGGTCCGTAAGGGAGCAGACTTTCACTCCTGCCAGATGCCTCTGGGTCTTGGGCCGTTAACCTGTTTCCTTACGTCCGAGGAAGACGAGCTCTTAGCCAAGCAGAAGCAGTTTTAGGGCATACTCCAGGGCCATATTTTTTGTGATTTATATGGAAGATGAAGTTTTTTTTTTTTTTTTTTGGTGTATTATTAAGATTTCGTTTACATTTCGAATCATTTTTTCATTTTTATACAATGATGATGAACCACTCTAAATAATTCAGAACTTGATTAAATCTTAACAATATAATTAAATCAAAAACAATTTTATATTTTTAAATAACAATGATTTAAATATTTTAAAATTTAATTAAAATTATAATCATGTAATATTATAATTTTTAAAATATTATATTTATTTATACATTAAAAGCCGTATTTAAAATAATAAAAATAAAATATTATTTTATTTGTGTTAATGGTTGATTAGATTGACCATATCAAAAAGGTCCAAAGAATTTATATCGAGAGGAACATAGCTGCACTTGCCCATGATTAAAAAATATTATTTTATTTGTGCTGATGGTTGATTAGATTGAAAGGTCCAAAGAATTTATATCAAGAGGAATATGGTTGCATTTGTTTTTTGAGAGTTTTTTCCTCATGGTTTATGTCGGAAAATTAGTTATTATTTTGAGAAAGTTTAGTAATTTTTTTTGGAAATTTAGATTATAATTGTCAAGTTTCAAGAGATTATGTACTGAATCTATTCCCACAATTGAATTTGGAAAAATTCTCACCTAATTCCAGCAAGAACTTCCGCCTTCAATAAAAATTATGACCCTGTTACACAACAGATCTCAGTTTCATAATCTTTGTTGCAACACTGACCTTGGTAGCCTTTTACTATGTCAAAATTATACTGAGCTCGGGAGGCTTCTCTCCAAGTTTTTTGAGCATAGGAAAAAAATTCTTAAATCAAACTAAATAATTTGTTTCTTTAAGTCCGATAGACCAAAATTTGGTGTTAGTCGACGTTAACCATCATCATCATCATCAATATATTTATCATAAACTCGATATCTTATTAATAAAAAAAATTATATCCCCGGATGCGGGTGTCACCATGAATGGCAGCGAGGAGCCACATGCCAGACATGTGCCCCCGCGTGATCAAACAGAGAATTTAATTACCATCGCCGCCGAGGAGTTAATAGAGGAGACGCGCCTGCTGAGCACTCAATGCGGCGTAAGGCGAAATGGGGAATTTGCAGAGAGCAGTTAAGAAGAACGAGTTTCGAGAGAATGTCAAGAGGATTAAGAAGGATGAAGGAATTCTGCGGATACATGCTCAAAGCGAGGAGCACGCTGTTCAGGACGCTGTTGGTTATCGTCTCTTTCAGGCTTCAGATCTTGTTGGCTTCGCCGGCATTCAAGACGCCAAGGGAAATCACAAGCTTGTATATTCAGTGGGCAGTTGTTTCTGCTCTGTTGAGCTTTGTTTCAGAACAGTTGGGAGAAGACTTAATTCCGTTGGGGGGCAACTCAAGGCGGACAAGCACTCAAACGCTGCTCTGTTACGAGCCACCGGCCTCTCTGCAATCATGGCTCGACCCAGGGAAAGGATGCTCAGCAGAAGGGGTCCTGTGCGTGGAGGTTCTTCACGCCACCCTGCTGCGGATTCCCACCACCACTGCTGCTGTTGTTATTGCCATAGAAGGGCAGGGGCCACTCCTATACAGGCAAGTCAATTCATGGATGCTGGCAATTCCAATGATGGACAGCACCCTCTTCCAGCGTTCGGTTCTGTTATCTTCACTCTTGGTGGCACGAGGGACAATTCCCGCATCAACGCGCATATATCGGTTCTTTTCACAGAGGAACCTCAGGCAGGCGAGGACGGTTCAAGCAGCAAGGAGGAACGCCCAGACGAACAACCAGAAACTACAGAGGAAGCGCCAGCGAAGGAACCGGAGCAGACTCCTATCCGACCTCAGGAGCAGGAGGCGTCGACCTCCAAGCAGAACCCCATGGAAATGTGGGAAGGCTACCCAGAAGGCCACGGATGGTGCAGAATTATTGAGGAAAAGCCAGAGGAATAGCTTTCAGTGGCCCATTTTGTCTTCCGCCTCTCTTGTTCAGGTTTGGTATAGGTCTTTCGTTTCTGTCTGGGTTTGGTATAGGTTATATGTCTCTGTCTGTGTCTCTCTAGTTCATGTTTATGTCCATGTTTGCGTTGGTCTGGTCAGTAGGCCTCGAAAGGGTGCTGTGATAAGTCTACTGACGCCCCTGCGAGGGATGAATTTTGCTCAGATGCCCCTGCGTGGGTTGTTTTTGTATGAACTGAAAAACAATGGTGTGATATGCTATGATGGAAATGCCGCCCCTGCGAGGGCTAACACTGAGATGTGAAATGCCAACCCAATACGCCACAGTCGGCCTTGGGCAACCTGACTCGTTGAATGTAATGTTTTCTTGTACATAATATAAAAGTATAGACTAGATTTACTGAGAAAAAAAATAAAAAAAATTATATAAAAAAAAACAATTTATTTATATTTTAACATCTAAATTTTCACAATTAACAATATAATAATTAAAACTTCTAAAATGCTATAATAATTTAGTTAAAATATCCTAAAACATCATCAACAAAATAATACAATATTCCAAAAACTCTCATCATCAATTTTTTTCCATACAATATTCCAAAAACTCTCATCATCAATGTTTTTTCATACTGATTAAAGCTAAATTAAATTAATATAAAATATCGATATATATAATTATAAACCATTTAATATTTTATATATTAAATTTTATAATATTGCATTTATTTTACTATTAAATTATTAAATAGTACTCTTAAATATAATATTTTATACTTTCCAACTTATTATTTTATTTTTCTTAATATTAATTATTAATTATTAATAATACTTTATACTTTTCAACATATTTTTTTATTTAGTGTTTTTAATTCCTTTATGTTTCAACTTTATTACATTTTTTACGTTTACATTAAGAGATTTTACAACCTGCACAATTGCTACGGTTAAACGTTCTTGTTTATGATCCTAATGAAATGTTGTTAATAGTTTAATATTTATTTGTTTTATTTATAATAAAATTAATTAATAATTTTAGTTTCAGTGGAGGTTAATTATTATTATTATTATTTTTAAAAAATATTTAATATTTTATTTTAATTGTAACATTAAAATGATATAATTACATAAATCGAAATATTAATTAAATATCAAAATAATATATATAATATTTTACTTTTCATAAAATAAGTATAAATAGTGATAAATGATTTTATTTTATTATTTTATTGTAGATACAGTTTAACTTATATAGAAAGAGTTTTTTAATCCAAATTTATTAAAATTTGGCAATACAATTTCAAGATCTTTTGTTATTTAAAATGCATTTTTGAATGTATAAATGGATTCAGCACATGAATTATGCAAATTAAACAATTCAAACTCAAATTTTTAAGGATTTTGATTAAAATTAACGAGAAAAAAATATCGTGAAAATGGTCATTTCATCTATAAGTTAGACTACCTTTTATTATATGTTCATATTTCTAAAAACTTATTCAAATATAAATTATTTTTTATTTTTTAAACAGAAAATATTATTTTTATCAATTTAATTTTTTTCAATTATTCAAAATTAAAAAGCTTTAATAACATTTTTACATTTTAAATTAAAAAATATCCTATTAAATTTACAAAATCATAATTAATATTATAAAATCAAATTACAATAATAATGAAGTATGTTTATTTTCATTTTCACAGTTGTCATAAAAAAAAAAAATGGAATAAAATTGTGTTTATCATTTTGAATATCCAACATTTTGGGTGGACATTCCACCCATTCAAAAACTTATTATTCTATATAACACCCAAACATCTAAAATCTATGGCCAACTCACAATTTCTAAATTAGGTATTTCATGTAGATATAATGTTAGTGCCATTGGTGCCTCTACCCATGCTCTCTGCCACTTTCTTACTAAAAAAATCCAATTGTTCATTAAAAAGACCCCCTTTTTCATGAAAGACTCCCTTGATTTCATTCTCAAAACTAGGAACCTCCATGTGAATGAAAATGACATTATGGTTAGTCTTAATGTCATGTTTCTTTTCACACAAATCTAGGTTTATGAAGCGATCAACTTAATCTCTCATCTCATAAAATTTGAAATCCTCAACCTCATCCAAATCTATCTTTCATCCACTTTCTTTTCCTTCAAAGGAACCATTTGTGATCAAACTGAAGGCAGATCTATGGGTTCCTCATCTCTAATTGTCGCTAATATATTTATGGAACACTTTGAAATCTTAGCACTAAACTCTTGGCATCTAAAACCAAAGTGTTGGTTTCAATTCATAAATGACACATTTTCCATATTGCTTCATGGCATGTCCTATCTCAACTCCTTCTTTGACCATCTTAACAACATTTCACTCCACATTCAGTTTTCCATAGAAAAGGAGACTAATAATTCCTTACCCTTCCTGAATGTCCTTATCATCCACTTTCATCATGGCTCCCTAACACACTATGTTTTCAAAAAAAATACTTATACTAACCATTATCTCATGCCCATTCCCATCATCATCCGAACCAAAATTTTGTTGTTTTCAAAAACCTTAGCACTCAAGCCTTTATAATTTGTTCTCTTCAATTCTCGAGAAAGGAAAAAAACACACCTAACCCTAGCCTTCAATGCCAACAACTATTCCCTTTTTTAAATTAATAGAGCCTTTCATGATGCCAACAACTCTAAACCAAAAGTTTTTAACACTTCTCCCCTAACACCCTTGTTACCCTTATGTATGTCAAGGCACTACACTTCTCATTTCTAAACTTTTACCCGAGAAGAATATAAAGACTTTCTTTAAAGCTTATAAAACTATTAAATGCTTATTCCAATTAGGCAAAGATAAATCTGACCTCGTGCAAAGTTAAGGAGTTTACTAAATTTTGTGTTCCTATGTCCAGTATTGCATTGATGAAATTAATTGTTCCTTCCAAGTGTGTCTTAAAGAACAATGATGGTATCTAAACGGCCTTGGGCCAAAACCATAAAAGTTTGCATTTTTTTTATTATTAGAGGCTGAGAATTTTCTCGCCTACTCAACAAACGAATTACATTAATATTTATACTTGAGGAAGGAAACATTTGTTGGAGATATTAAGAGGGGAGGGTGAATTAGTATTCATTTCAATCGTTATTAATGCCAGTTAATATTTTATCACAAAATTGAACCACAATATAAGAGACAGAAAAAATATTTTTATTAACAAGATGATGACTCCAATCCTCTTTTACAATAAATCAGGCTCTAATCTTTACAAAATTTCCAAGGTTGCAATATTGGGTGAAGACTCCAATCCTCAATGATTCAGGCTCCAACGTTTACAAATATTTCCCAAGGCCCCAATCTTGGATGTGGACTCCAATCCTCTTTCAAACAATCCCAAGCACCAACTTGATAAATAATCAAGGCACCAATCCCACCAAGCTCCAACTTGGTCAAATATAAAAAAAATGCTTCCAGATAACCTTTAGGTCCATAAATGGTTGAAAAATATTTTCTAAACAAAGTTTGCAAAACAATGTCAATATTGTATTTCCAATATTCCAACCAAAGCCTGTAAAAAAATACTAATATTGTGCCTCCAAGGTCTACAAAACAAATACAATATTGTGCTTCCAAGGTCTGTAGTATACTTCCAATATTGTTCCTCCAGCCAAGATCTACAAGAGGGATTTTCAATGTAAAATGATCTTAATATTATGTCTTCTACAAAGGTTTGCAAGTCTTAATTTGTCTTCAAAAAGTGCCACTACATATCTAAATTGTAGACAATTTCCACATGTATGAAAGAGGAAGTGTTACCACAGGTGTGAAACAAAGAGTCTAACCACAGGTCAAAAGTATTGTCAATCTCCACAGGCCCACAGGTGCATAACAATGAGTCTTACCACAGGTTTGAAGAATATTCAATCTCCATAGGTATGAGAGAAGTTTCAATGCAGATGCAAAACAAGAAGTATTACCACAGTTCTGAAATGTTACCAATCTGAAATAGATACTCTCCACAGGTTCGAGGTACAGTCTCCATAGGTCTGAAGCAGTTACTGTCCACAGATCCAAAGTAGATACTCTCCACATGTTCAAGGTATAGTCCCCACAAATTATCATAGAATAGAAAATGTACCAACCAAAAATTTTCACTAGTCAAATTATTCCTAGCTCTTTTAGTTCACAAGTTGTGAACTAATTTCCTTGTTTTGCACAATACCTGTTCTTTTGGACCGAAGATAATACTTGATTGAACTGCCCATTACTTGAATTTATACTAATTCATTAGTTCTCAACAGTCATGAATCATGGAGAGCTTACTTGTGTGTAGGATGCTGACTTGAGTAGGCTTATAGATACTGTATTTTTAGACTCAAAAAATTAAATTATCCTCAATGATAAAAAGTTAGAGGGGATATAAATACTTTTTAGAAAGTTCTGGATTTTCTCTACGAGTTAGTGTGATTATTTTCTCAAGAAATTGTCTCTAGTGTCATCAATTGTCAATGATATCAATTATTTTTCCATAAGAATGTTTTCCATGACATCTACGGTTTCATCATGTATTTGGCATAAATATTTAGGGTTTCATGCATCAAGGTCTTCTCTATTTAAGGGATATCTAGGGTGCATATCTAGGGTTTCAATTCATATATTTAGCATATGCATTTAGGGCTTAGATCTAGGGTTCCAATTCATATTTTTGGCATATGCATTTGGGGCTTAGGGTTTCATTTATGCACATAGGCTTAGGGTATACTTAAACAAGGATAGGTCTACAACAATTCTAGGGTCATTATTGACATCAATGACAAATTTATCCAACCATCTCCCCATTTTTCATTGATGGCAATACTCCCCTCCCCCCCCCTTCAGCATTCTCTCCCCCTTTGACATCAATTGCAACTTCTTCACATGATGCTCCCCATGTCATTGTGCTTCTTCCCTTGTCACCATGTTGCTACCCCTATCATGGTGCTTGCCCTTTAAATAAGATTCTCTAATGGGATGCAAGAGATATGACCCCCATATTTTAACAAGATATTTAAATGCTTCTCGTGGTAGGAGTTTTGTAAAGATATCTACAATTTTCTCCTTGGTATTGACATACTCCAATCTGATGTTTTGTTTTGAAACCTATTCTTGAAGGAAGTGGTACTTGATTGGGATATGTTTTGTCTCTAAATGCATCACTAGATTCTTTAAAAGGTCGATTGCACTATTGGTTTCACATTAAATGGTGATTGGGTGATTTGTTTCCATGTTGAAGTCCTTCAAAGCTTCCTTCATCCATAGAATGTGTGTAAAACAATCTGTTGTAGCTATGCACTTGGCTTTGGTTGTGGAGAGAGATATATATAATTTCTTCTTGCTAAGCCAGGATACAAGAGAATCTCCTAGAGAGAATGCATTCCCACCAGTAATTTTTTGATCATCTATGGTTCCTTCCCAATCTGCATCAGTGTATGTTATCAAGATCATTTTTGTGCTCTTAGGATACCATAATCCAAAATCAAGAGTTCCTTTCAGATATCTAAGTATTCTCTTTATGGCTAACATATGATATTCGTTAGTGGATGATTGGAATCTTTCCACCTTTCCTGCTTCCTGCATGATTTTTGGTCCTAACGTTGTCAGATATAAGATGGATCCAATCATTGATCTGTAAAGAGTAGCATCTACCATACAAGATTCATCATCTTTACTTAGTTTGCAACTTATAGTCATTGGTGTTCTCACAATAGCACATTATTCCATCCCAAATCCTTTGAGCATATATCTCGCATATTTTGTTTGTGATATAAAAATACTTAATTTGGTTTTATATACTTGAAGTCCAAGGGAGTAGGATAACTCACCAATCATCAACATTTCAAATTCCTTAAACATATTTTGAGCAAAATCATGACTCATCTCATCATTGTTTCTGGAAAAAATCATGTCCTCAATGTACACAAGTGTGATTAGCAGGCTGCCTTTGTCTATCTTCATGTATAGATTGCTTCCATCTATCCCATTTTTATGTTTTTTTGGTTAAATATAATGATCTAGTCTTGCATACCAATATCTTGGAGCTTGTTTTAATCCATACAAGTCTTTCTTCAATTTGTAAACAAATTCTTTTCCTTCTGCTAAATTGAACCCTTCTGGTTGTTCCATGTAAACTTCTTCCTTTAGTTCACTATTTAGAAATGTTGATTTTATGTCCATTTGATAAATTTTGAACCCTTTTGAACAAGAAAATGCTAAGAACATCGTTATAGCTTCCAACTAGGTTACAGGAGCAAAGGTTTCTTCAAAGTCAATTCCTTCAATTTGTGAGTACCCTTTGCACACCAACCTTGCCTTGTTTCTAATGATTTATCCATCTTCATTCATCTTGTTCTTGAATACCCACTTGGTTCCTATAACATTTTTTTATTTTGGATGAGGCACTAGCTCCCATGTTTCATTTTTTTATTATTTGATGCATCTCTTCTTCCATTGCTTTTATCCAATGAGGATCCTTACTAGCTTGAGTGAAATTTTCTAGTTCTATCATGGATAGTAAGGAAACATCATTCCTTTTTGGTGTATTTTTCATCTTCCTTTGAGTTTGTATTCCATCATATACATCACCAATAATTTGATATTTTGGATGATGCTTTTGAATGAACTTTACCCTTGATGGAGTTTGAGATGGTTCCTTTTGATTTTCTTACACCTTTTCTTCCTTTGTAGTATCTTCATTGGGTTCTCCAAGAATAGGATCTTCTTCATTGATTTCCATTTCTTTTTTAGGAATTGCCTCATCAATTTTTACATAAATGCTTTCAATTACATTTCAAAACTGATTTTTGTCACATTTGTAGGATTTACTTCTTGTATAATATCTAAGAAATATTCCTTCATCAACTGAAGAATCAATATTTCCTAGTAAATCATCATTGATCTTCATAAAGCATTTACTTCCAAATATTCTAGAATATTTTACTAAAGAAGGTCTTCCTTTCCATATTTCATATGCATTTTTTTCATTATTCGTTCATAGTTGAGCCTTGTTCATAGTATATATTGTTGCCCCAACTGCTTCTCTCCAAAATTTTGGTTGCAACTCGGCTGTAAGAAACATTGTTCTTGCCATCTCTTGTATGGATTTGTTCCTTCTTTCAACTACTCCATTTTTTTGTGGAGTTCTAGCAATAGAAAGTTCCCTTTTGATTCCATGTGTTTCATAAAATTCATTGAATTCTTTTGAAATAAATTCTCCACCTCTATTTGTTCTAAGGCACTTGGTTATTTATTCCCTTTCATTTCAACAAGAGCCTTGAAATTCTTAAAACATTCTAGTTCTTCATATTTAAATCTTATGAAAAATACCCACATCATTATAGTATAATCATCTACAAATAATACAAAGTACCTTTCCCCTTGTAGAGCTAGAGTTCTGGTTGGTCACATAGATCTGCATGGATGATCTCCAAAGGCTTTGATGTTGAGCATTCCTTTCTCTTGAAGTTGGTCCTCGTCTAATTACTATATTGACATGGTGCACAAATAACCTTCTCAGGATTTCAAATTATGGGAATGTCTCTTACTGCTTGTGTTTTCTTGATCTTCACGAAATTGTCAAAGCCTACATGTCCCAATCGCTTGTGCCATGACTAGATTTCATTTGCTTGACTTATGTAGCATTTTTCTTCTTGAATTTCACTAAGAACATATATGTTATCTGATGTTCTTACTCCTTTTCCCACACATTTTTCAGTGAAGATGACTTTCTAATCTCACAATCCTTGGCAATAAAAATAATATCATGTCCTTGATCACAAATTTGGTTGACGCTTAGAAGATTGTGCTTGAGTCCTTCAACAATTAGTGTATTTTGTGCTTTGCCCATGAAATTAATGAGAGTCATTGTGCATTTACCAGAAATATTAGTATATCCACTTCCAAAAGATACATTTCCATCCTTCTTGTCTAGTGAGATATGCTTCTTTTGGTCACCAGTCATTTGCTTAATTTTATAGGCCATTTTGTCACATCCGGTCAAGAGGCTTCCTAATGGTATCAATCAACATCCTATTCCCCCTTATCATCTATTGCATAAATCCCTAAGCATGTATCTTTCATTCCCCATAATTTCTGCCTAAAACTGCATCATCTGAGCTAGTTTAGGACCAACGTATCCTGGCATCTTGTTGGACAACATTCACCTACAGGTTTCTCCCCTTTTCACCTGTGTTGGTTCTAGAAATTCGGGAAAAAGAGATGAAGTTTGGAAGCCTCCTCTTCTAGAAGCTTCCACAATTGTTTACAACCATTTACCTCAGATAAAACATCCAGATCCTATCCTACCCTACTTTGGAGTTTCCATCCCTTATCCTTTGATCCCATCCTCCCATTAAAGGTGGATCTAAAACCTTATATTGGTAATTGGATAAGAACTTCCAACTTACCCTCTCCTCTATATATTTACAACCTTCCATATCCAAGGGGTTGGATTTTGGAGATTGATTCTACCCTTATGTTGTTGTGGTGAGAGGTTGCATTTCATGCATTTAGGGTGATTGGAGGTGCACATTGTGACAAGGAAACGACAAGTCATCCTTGGAGGAGCTCTTCTACAAGATCAAAACCTTTTTATGGTTGTAAACTCCTTCCATTTGTATTAATGCAATGAATTCTTTGTTTTCCTATACGTGATGTTGTTATTTTATGTATTTCACTACCATGTTGATCTATTGAATAGAGTATTTAGATGATATTGCATAGATCTCATAGTTTATTAGCTTGCATTATCTGACTATGCAAGTTCTAACTTTAGCAATCAAAGCTGGAATTGGAGAATTCAAGCTAAAGGAGCGAAGCCCATGACGTATTCTAAGTAGGCTTCATTTTGTCATCTATTTACTTTAAGGAAAGCATTGGGTTCCTTATCTCTCTGTTGTTCTAGGTTAGCCACCAAACCTAGGGGAGATACTTTTGTCCGCAATCGTAAATCCCGTATAACAAATTGGTGACCATACTAGGGAACAGTGTATTCCCTTGGTGGTTCCTTTGTCCATTGTGTTTGATTACCTCCTTGATAGACCTTTGTTGCTTTACCTAGCCAAGAATAGACCTAGGAAGTGATTTCATTGAGTCTCTTTCGTGATTTTTGTGTAGGAATACTCCATCCCTGGACCAAGCACCCCCAGTGCCTTTGAAAAAGTGTTGCACCTCACTTGGGCCCACTCTGTACCTACATTGCAAAGCACTGGTGCCTCTTCTACACTAGTGTTGGCCCCTATTTTTGCACAAAACTTGCTCTTTTTTCTGAGTGTCTCTTTGATTAGCTTACTTTGAATTGACCTTCCTTGAGTCTTGAGTGCCTTATGGTCTCTCTAAAGCCTCCATTTGGTTTTCGTTTGTGTTTGATTTCCTTTGGTAAGATTTGGTTTTGATTTTTCTTTGTTCTTATCATTAGGTTGCTTGCAAACTAATTTTGTTTGGTCATTGATTGCTTGGATGGATTGTTGTTCTAGTATTCATTATGAAAAGTGAATTTGAATCAGTGATTAATATTTTTCATCTTAATTTTCTTCATTTCGAAAATTAAGAGACTTGAAAAGAAAAATCTATTTGCATTTGCATCTAGGGTTTTGTATGTGAAATTGGAATTCCCTAGTGTGAAATTGCATATTTTTGCTTTCATTTTTGCAAAAAAAAAAATCCGCTTCAATCGTTGGGTCGGGGGTTGAATTGTGTATGAGTGTTAATCACCTTTAAGTGTCATCTCTTTTGATTTTTGAGATTTTCACCCAATTTCAGTTTTCCTCTGTTCATGAAATCTCAAATTACGTTTTATTTCATTGGAATCCTCTTGTATTTGTTTTGAAGAATTCTCTTTCATAGATAGAATTTTCATAGTTATAATTCTCATTTTCACAACAGGAAAGCAAATTGTGCATAGATTACATTTTCATGTTTTTCAGGGGAATTGTGAATATATTACATTGCATGGTTTGACATATTTTAATGCTTTGAATTGAATTCAAATAGTGAAATTAGAAGATCTGGTTAGGAATCTCCTGTTTGCTACATATTTGATTGTTGCATCGTTGTTTGCACCTCTTCCTTGCACTAGATAAATTTCATCAAAATTGAAAAGAGTTATTTTTCTCATATTAGTTGCATCATAGGTGTGTTTAGGTGACATCAAATTTTGAGCCTTGAAATTGAAATCCAATTCAAGATCAACTCTAAAATTCACCTTAACCAACCTAAGGAGCATTTGTAACATTAGCGCAAAAATTTAGAGGTCTAGGCTAGAGACGTGTTCTGACGTCGTTAAACATAGGATCTGTCATTTTTTCTAGCATTACATCACACGGGTGAAATCCCGTTCCACGTATGTAAGTGTATAGGATCGTACTCTGCATACCTTTGAGTATATTGGATGGTGCTCCATGCATGAAAAGTATATGGGAATTCTCCCAACAAATGGTTATGCATTAGACAAAACTACTACGAAATGCACTTCGACGTACTGTCAAGTATATTTTGGGAGTTCCCTATAGGTTTTTATCCATACATAGGTAACCGAGTCAGCCACCTTGTATACCGTGATACACCGAACATAGGATTCAGGGATATTTCCTCCATGTACGTTAAGTCCTTGGTTCACCAAGGTGTATATTGCAGCTCACATTTCTTGGTAAACCTATATGCATAGTTACCCCTTTGTTTTTTTTATGTCTTTAATTTCTGAAATCAATTAATTGACCGTGGAAATACATCCTCCCTGTGGAACAACTCTTTAATGGATCTTAGGTTGAGGCTAATGAAAATAGTTCTAGAGTCTACCAATCAAGGGAACCCCTCTAACATGAACTCTGGTCGTTTTCCTTCTTTTGGAAATATTGGTGCTCCTTATATGGCAACATTGTCCCTTCCCAGATTTACCATTGGTTTTTCAATTTGTTTATTTTTTACCCTTATGGTTCTGAATTTCCAAACTACTTCTCAACCAACTTCTCCTCCACCTGAATGACATCAACCTCATGTTGATCCTAAAGTTTACCTATTGTTTCTTCATCCCTTTCTTCCTCTTCTCCTAGTGAAAGTCTTGATTCTAGTAACCAGAAAGCTAAGAAGAAAAGGAAAAGGACCAAGAAGAAGAAGCAAAATAAGTAGGTGGAAACCAAGCAACCATTGCTACAGATGCAACTAGTATGAACAAATCTTCCAATCAGCCCCATAAAGTTAAATTCCCTTGCATGTTATGTAAGGGTAACCACCTTCTTAGAGATTGTCCTGGTATTCCCAAGGTATTAGAAGTGTGGTCTACAGGCTCACATCAGCCTTTTTCATCAGCTTCTGGAGATCATGCTAGTGACAAACCCTCAACTAGTGATAGTAAGGTCCATGGGAAAAAGGGTAAAGTCAAATTTCCATGTAAGTTATGTGAAGGGAATCATCCTATTCACCTTTTTCCTTATATGGATGAAGCCTTAAAAGTGTTGGAAAACCTTACAGCTTCTTAGCCTCATCTTCTAGCTGGTTATTGAAAGCTTTCTCCCAATCCTCCACTAGTTGATGAAGTGATTGATCAGAATCCATCTCCAGTCAATCCCATTCTTTATAAACGTGAATCCCATGAGTTCATTCCTAAAAAACCATTGGTTGAGAAAATATTTGACTCAATTCCACCTTCAGTTGATCGTACCTTTCCCACAGAGTGTGAACTTCATACTACTTAGGTTCTTCTCGTTTCTTCAAGTTCCAATGAATTGGGGGATAGTTCTCCCGTTCCCATGGTACAAAGGGGAAATCCTCCCATTCCCACAACATTGGAGAGAAGTTAATCCATTCCCCTAACATTAAGGTGTATTTCTCCCATTCCCATGGCACCCCCTCCAAGTAGCATGGTCACTTACTTTGATTGGAGTCGATTGACAAGATATCGTCTTCCTCCTTACATGCCCTTCCAAATCATATTATAGACTTATAATGTGGTCGTACCTAGCAGAATCATAGATGAAGATGCATATGTTAGTAGTTTTTCCTCAACTACTTGGCAAGTTTTAGGTTCTCCACAGCTTGTGCCCGTTACCCAAAATTTTTTGGCTTTTAACAGAGGAACCACTCAATCGTTAGGGATCTTTTCTAAGTTTCCTATTACTTTGGGAGGAAAGATTGTCTATATCGATTTGATGGTAGTTGTTGAGTCCCAAACCTGCATCTTCCCTATACACCTTTCCAGCTTTCTTTTCCATTTACTTGACCCACCAAGCTGTCAAATCATTGCATATTAGTTTAAAAAGAGCTTATAAAATGGTTTCCTAACTATGTTTGTGACTGTTGTTTGATTTAGATTTTTGTTCAAGCAGCTGCGGAAACTTGTCACTTTCCGCAACCAGCTCAAGTTTCCGCAGCCATTTTGTTGAAGACTATGTTACAGGTGTCCAATGGAGAATCCGACCACATGGGCAGGCTGCAAATGACATGTACATGGAGCGTGTCCCCTTGGTTCAGCCGAATCACTCACAAATAGCCATGGTTAAAGACGGTCAAAGGAGTGGTCAAACTAAGAGTTTTGCAGTGGCACGGCTCTGTTTTGCCCACGTGAAGTTTTGCATGGCAAGATCCTTAATCTCCGGAGGCGTGCTAACACCTGTGGATCAATCCATGAACCGAATCAAGCAGCCACCACTCCATAGATTTATTTGTCATGATTACCATACTGCTAGATCTCAGGACGTGGAGATTTACGTGTTTGTTTGGCAGCGTAAAATTTAGGAATCAGTTATAGCATCTTCAGTTATAAATAACGCATTATCATACGCTGGATAGTTAGCTTTTACATGTAATCTTGACTGTGTTTACGAGCCCACTATGCCGTGCTCTATTTCTATGTTTTGACTGCACTTTAATATATGAGAAGACAACATTCTTGAGTTCAATTTGTCACTGAGTATTGATTGGCCGAGGTTGCAGAGGGCCCCTGTACACCAAGGCTCTGTATTTACTATATAGTTTCTTACTTGCTTTCATTATGTTACTGCTTTTATAATCATTTGCTTGTATATATTACGCTGTCCTGATATTTATACTAACTACTATTCATCTTTTCTTTTATGCTTTTTCATGATTGCTGATCAGTAATTTTCTTTCAGGTTCTTGTAGGCAGGCCGGGCAAATTACATAGTTTTAATGACTAATGACATGAGATCATCTTGTCCTTTCTGCTGATTCATTTACTGAGTTTTAATTCTAGCATTGTCATTTCTTTTAGTTTTGCTTTGCTTATTTACTTTTCTGAAACTTAGATATCATATTACTCATTTGTTTATGATTTCCTTCCTATAGCCAAGCGACTCAAATAGTAGGAATCAGAATATTACTTGATGTAGTATGATTTAGTTTACTTTCTTGCAAGTTAGAGATTAAATTACTTATGTCATTTTCAGAAATTGAAATATGAATGAGTAGTTACATCTTAGTTTCATTTTATGCAATTTCATTTCCTGCAATTTAGATATCATAGTACTCAACTTGTTTATGATTACTTCCTATAGCCAGAGCGATTCGAAAGGTGAAGGATCAAAATGTGGGTTGAAGTAGTGTGATTTAGTTTGCTTTTCTTTCAGTCTTTGAATTGCTTTGAGTTCAATTTTTATTTTATTTTTATACAACAGTAAGGATACTAGGCTTCATTGTCATTAGCTCACTGTTTTGGTACATTATTATTTTCTTTTAAGAATTGATTTCATCACAGCTAGTTTGAAACCTTCTTTTTGAGAACTTTAAAGTTTGGAAAATCATTGTAGAAATCACCATTGCCATCCATACTTGATCTTCAATTCTGCCATCTCACATTAGGGAATCCACAGAAGATAAACCCAAAAACAAATCAAAAACTCAAAAACGACAAAGAACTAAGAAATTGGTTACCTTGCATATACAGTGCACTTCACTTTAGCAGTTTACGACTCTCGGATTGACATTTTAAATAGAAATTTAGGACACACTAAATTGACCAAACATTTTGGCGCCATTGCCGGGGAAGTGAAACTAGGTAGCCAAATTTCTTAAGAAAAAAAAACAAGAAAATTTCAAGGAAGGAAAATTGATAACTTCTCAAGTATGCTCTCCTCTTGCACCTAGTGTGATCTGGAGGATCAGAAAAGAGAGAGTTATTGGTTTAATAATTTCTTGAGTATGCTCTCTTCTTGCACCTAGAGTGATCTGGAAGATCAGAAAGAGAATTATAAGCCCGACTTGAAGAAAAATAAAAATGACATGCATAGAGCAAGAGATTCTAAGGGAAGGTTTTTAGCTAGGGCCAAGAGTTCGATTTTTACAACTCCATCTACTTCAAGGAATAAACAAGAAACACCTTCATCATCTCCAACTCACACTCCTAGCCTTAGGATTCATGGAATTCAAGAGGCATTAGTTTAATTAGGAGACTCTCCCACACCATCCAACGAATCTGAATTAGGAAAAGACCCTTTTTTTACTTCTACAGGAAAACACATTGTAATTGAAGAAGTAGAATCACCTGAAGAAGAAGAGGGAGAAATTCCTCCTCGTTCGCCATTAGTAGAGGAACCAGAGGACTCTAAAGTCTCTGAGGAAACTATCATGATAGAGGAAGTAGTAAACGGATTTGGTAGAGGTAGAGGTAGAGGAGGAAGAGGAAACAATGGAGGAGGTAGAGGTAACAATGGGGGAAATAGGGATGGAGATAACTCATTCAAATTTCCTATAGTTGATGAGGATTCTCGAGCAACAATGAAAAACATCTCACCATCTATCCTCCCAAACTTTCAGGGGTTAAGAAATGAGGATCCTGAAACATTTCTATTTGAGTTTGAAGTCGTGTGTCGAACTTATGATTATCTGGAAGACTCTCAAAAACTCAAATTGTTTCCTTCAACATTGAAAGGTGCTGCTTTGAAATGGTTTATGGGATTAGTCACTCAATCCATTAGGACTTGGAATGATATGAAACAAACATTTTTGGATAGATACTTGGACTATTGTATGCCTACCAATCACAAGGATGAGGTATTCAAAATGGTTGAAAGAGAAGATGAAAACTTGGAGGATTTACTTGAAAGATTTCAATACAACCTGAAAAGAGCAAAAATGAATAACTTAGATGAGGAAACCTTGAAAGCCCTTCTACTAAAAGCCATTAGAGATGAATAGATAGATATTTTGAACATGATGGGAAAAGGAGATATATCTCAAATTCCACTTCATGATATAGTAGAGCTATGTGTACATCTCTCAAGGGGAAAATCTAAAACTGGAAAAGGGCCTAGAGATCCTTCTCTCATTAGAGCAAACAAATCTACAACTGGATCAATAAGTAGGACTGAGATTGGCAACATGCTTGATGAATTCAAAACTGATATCTTAGGGAGTCTTAGTGAGCAACTAGACACCCTTAAAATACAAAACAAGCAGAAAGCAGAAGCTGAAGCTTTGGCCATCTTTTGCCCAAAATGTAGAAAGAAACATGCTCTAAGGGAATGTCCCTTGGATGCAAAAGTTGTAGAAACATGTGTGATTTGTCCAGAAAACCATGAGACCAAGGATTGTCCTTCAATTTCTGGGCTCAAAGCTGTCTTTCAAGAAGATCAAAATTCAATTGAGTCTCTCTGTTTTGTTGCAAGGAGACCTTGGAAGGGGCAAAAAAATCAAGGGTTTAATAACTCTATGAACTTTCAACCCCCACCAAATTGGAATCCTTGGCAACAACCTTGGTCCCAACCTCAAAATCCTTTTCAATAATGGGTACAAGGTATGAAAAATCCTTATGGGAGATTTGCTCAATTTTATCAATATCCTCCATCTTTTCAAAATCAACAAGCTCCACAACTTCCAACTCAAAATCCACAACTATCATTGCCATTTCCACAACAACAACAACCTTCTCAACAGAATCCAAATTCTCAACTCTTGCTTCCGTTCCAACAGAAGACAAATCAACTACCTTCCCAGCCATTGTCGAACCCCAACAATAAAAACCCTCAAAATGCTTACATGGTAGAAGGACAACAACTTCCTACCTATACGATTGTTCCTCTCAATGATGTACAACTCAGATCTGATAGAGTTTTAGATAAGCCTTCTATAGATGCTCAAAAGCAAAGCATTTCTGAGGAAGATTCTCTTGAAGCTAATAAAGGTTCTGAAGTATCTCTTCAAAACCCAAGCACTCAAAAAGAAAAAGAAAAAGAGTCAACCCCCACAACTCCTATAGTTGAGCAACCTGCATCTTCATCCACACCTCCTTTTCCTGAAAGATTACAAATTGACAAAGGGGTGGAAAAAAAATCTTGTTGCATGACTATGATTTTCTAGATGAATTAAAGAATGTCTGTATCAAGATTCCCTTGTTACAAGCCATTAGAGAGATTCCTATTCTAGCAAAAACAATAAAGGAGTTGAGTCTTAAAAGACCAGGAAGGAAACCGAGAGATACAAGAAGAATCCACCTGGTAGGAAAAATTGCAGATATCATGATGGGAAAAATTACTATGCAGAAGTATGTAGATCCCGATAGTCCAATTGTCAAAACACATATCAATGGGGTAGAAATTCCAAATACTTTGATTGATTTAGGGGCTGCTATCAACATTATGAGTAGATAGACTATGGAACAGCTAAAACTTCCTAATCTTCTTTTACACCTAGTTTACTGCAACTTGCAAATCGATCAATTATCAAACCAGATGGTGTATTAGAAGACATTTCGGTCTCCTTAGATTCTTGGGAATATCCAGTAGATTTCATGATTTTAACTCCCAAGAGTAATTTAGGAGGACATCCTCTCATCTTAGGAAGACCTTGGCTAGCCACAGCTGATGCTTTTATCAGTTGTAGATCTGGGGATATGTATATTTTTGATGGTAATTCGACAAAGAAATTCAATTTGTATCCTCTAGCAAAAGCAATTACAGAAATAGGAGATAATGAGTGGGTTGATGATGAGGATACTATACAACCTGTCTTTACCATTTCTGAAATCAGTGAAGATAGTCAAATTTTGAACACATTAGAAAACTTTGAAACAACTTCAGAATATGACCACACACAATTTCAGTTAGATTCTGACATTGAGTATCTATCATCTAGACAAATGTCTCTTTTCTCTATGGAAGAATTTGGTAGTTCCGCCATTGAGATCTTTCTAGGTAAAACATTGAGTATCAACAAAAACTTGGAAAAATCACAACAGGGAGAGCTAACCAAAATCTTGCAAAAACATTCTACTGCATTTTCATGGGAGTATACCGATATGAAAGGTATTGGCCCTAAGACTTGCATTCATCACATCTATATCGAGGAAAACAGTAGACCAATCAGACAACCTCAGAGAAGGATGAATCCAAACCTTAGGGAGATAGTGAAAGAAGAGCTCCAAACACTACTCAATGTCAACTTCATTTATCCAATTTCAGATAGCCGATGGGTTTCTCCTTTGGTTATAGTACCTAAAAAGAATGGTAAATGGAGGGTATGCATTGATTACAGGGAATTGAATAAAGCAACTTTGAAGGATCACTTTCCTTTACCCTTTATCGATCATGTATTAGATACTCTAGCAGGTAAGAAGTACTTTTCATTCTTGGATGGTTTTAGTGGCTATAATCAGATTCAGGTAGCACCTGAAGATCAAGATAAGACCACATTTACCTGTCCATGGGGAACTTTTGCTTACCAAGTACTTCCTTTTGGATTATGTAATGCACCCACAACATTTCAAAGGGCAGTACTAGGAATCTTTTCTGATCTAATCCATGATTGTGTAGAGGTTTATATGGATGATTTTACAGTTTATGGTAATTCATTTGAAGAGGCATTAGAGAATTTGGAAAAAGTCCTTATAAGGTGTAAAGAAACAAACCTTTCATTGAGTCATGAAAAATGCTTTATGATGTTTACTGAAGGTATTGTTTTGGGACATCACATTTCAGGGGATGGGATTAAAGTTGATAGATCAAAAGTTGAAGTCATCTCCAAGTTTCCTATTCCAAATTGTCAAAAAGATGTTAGAAGTTTTCTTGGATTTATTGGATACTATAGAAGATTTATCGAAAACTTCACCAAAATAGCATCTCCAATCTTCAAATTACTTACAAAAGACTGTGAATTCAAATGGGATCTTGATTTTCAATCTGCATTTGAAACTTTGAAAACAAAAATATCTGAAGCACCCATTTTGAGAGGGCCAAATTGGAAACTTCCTTTCCATATTACAGATGCTTCAGATACAGCTCTAGGAGCTATGTTGGGTCAAAAGGATTTAGTTCCTTATGCCATTTACTATACCAATAAAAATTTGACTCCCACCGAGTTGAACTATACTGTGACTGAAAAAGAGTTCTTAGCTGTTGTTCATGCAATCAATAAGTTTAGACATTATATAACAGGCTATGAAACTTTTGTCCATACTAATCATTCTGCAATTAGATATCTGATGACAAACATGTTACTAATGGCAGAGTTACAAGATGGCTCTTACTTTTACAAGAATTCAATATTACTGTGTTGGATAGACCAGGGAAACAAAATACAGTAGCTGATTTCTTGTCTAGGATCCAAAATACTAACGAAGATTCTCCTGTAGAGGATAAGTTTCCAGATGAATATTTATTTGCAGTAACTACTAAGACTCCTTGGTATGCAGATATTGCTAACTATTTGGTTACAAAGAAGCTACCTCCACATTTATTTCCTAGTGAAAAAAGAAGAATTATTCAGGAGAGTTCGAATTATTCATGGATTTCTAACGAATTGTTTAAAACAGGGCTAGATTGTGTGATCAGAAGATGTGTTCGCGAAGATGAAATGCCTGACATCCTCAAGGCACGTCATGATGAACCATGCGGTGGACACTTTGCTGACAAAAGAGCGGCCTATAAAATCCTTTCTTTAGGATATTATTGGCCTTCCCTCTTCAAAGATACAAAACAATATGTCAGAAGGTGTGACAGCTGCCAAAGAGTTGGGAGACCGACTCTTTCAAATGAAATGCCATTACAACCACAGGTACTCATCGAACCCTTTGAAAAATGGGCTTTAGACTTTATTGGACCCATTAATTCACCATCTAAATAGAAGAAGTATATATTGGTATGCACTGATTATGTTACTAAATGGATAGAAGCCAAAGCATTGCCTTCTGTCACTGAAAATTCAGTTGTTAATTTTCTTTATGAGGATATTTTTACTTGTTTTGGTGTCCTAAGAGAAATTGTGACAGATTAAGGAAGTCAATTTACATCCAACTTGATGGAGAAGCTGATAGAAGAATACAAAATCAAGCACAGAAAATCTACTCCTTACCATCCGCAAGCAAATGGCCAAGTGGAGTCTACAAACAAAGTTCTTGAGAGCATCATCACCAAAATTGTCCATCTACATAGAAGAGATTTGGCAAAAAGGCTTCCTGAAGCCATGTGGGCCTACAGAACTACATGGAGAAATAAAACAGGACATTCTCCCTATGAACTTGTTTATGGGAAAGAAGTCCTGCTCCCCATTGAATTTCAAGTCAAGACTTTCAAGATGGCAGTTCAGTTGGGAATGAATCTATCAGAAGCCCAAAAGCACAGAATGGAGCAGCTGAATGAGGTAGATGAAATCAGACAAGAAGCAATTTTAAGAACTGATCTAGTTCAACATCAAAGAGCTAAGTGGCATGACAGATACATCAAAGAGAAAAAGTTTCAAGAGGGAGATTGGGCACTACTATTTGATTCCAAGTTTAAAGACTTCAAAGGTAAATTTCAGACCCATTGGCTTGGGCCATATGAGATTGACAAAGTCTTTAGCAATGGAGCGGTAAGAATCAAGACCATTGATGAATTTCAAACTCCTCTCATTGTGAATGGCCACCGATTGAAAATTTATCATAAGCCACTCTCAAAAGAGGAATTTATCAAAATGTTTCAAGAGAATTCTACAATAAGGCTAGTGAAGAAGAATCCTTCTTCCCCACCAACGTAGCCTTTGTTTCTTTCAGTTAAAAAAAAAAAACAAAAAAAGAATTGTATAAGACTGAAAACCAATCACAGATTGGCAGTCTTATACAAAAAATGTAGAGTGAAAATCAAGGACACCTGACACTATATTTTCAAAAAAAAAAAAAATCTCTCCTTCTTTTTCCATCTTCACTCCACCTCATTTGCCATTCCACTCCATCTCCATCTCATTTTCATTTCACTTCACTCCGCTTCATCTCACTCCACTTCATTCATTTCATTCCATTTCATCAATAAAAGTCCCTTTCAGGACCATTTTCACTCAGTTAGTTATTATCTAACTATCTTTGTTCAGCTAAGTGGGTGATATATCGGTTTCCGCAGCTGGTAGCAGTTTCCACAGCCACCACTCTGTTTTTCAAATCCACAGTCAAAATGTTATTGCAATAATCATGAAAATGCAGGTGTGATTGAGCATATGCTATGAAGACATGGAGCATCTCTAGACATCAATGAAGAGAAATTGGTTAAAAGCTAATGAGCAACAAATGACAAGGTTTCCAAAGGTATGAGCAATTTTTTTTTTTCAAATAGCAATTAATGTCACAATTATGCATAGTTGTCAAACCACAAAATCTCTACTATGTGCAATGATCGTCACGATAGCTCCATTACCCACTACGATCCCACGATATTATTCCGCACACCATGCATTCATTTCTTAACGGTCTCATGATTGATTTTCGAGTTTAAACTCATAGTAGACTGCACTTTCATTCACCACCTGTAATCATGAGATGTGACCTATCTCATTACGACTCCTCTCCACCACATTCTCCACAGCCATTCGTTAAAACATATAACATTTCGTACGCAGCCGTTTAATTCAAAATCTCAACTTCACTACATTCCCTCACTATTCTATTAAGACCATCTTCTTCACATACGTCTGCACTTCATCTTGTGAACTCACTACGACTGCTCATCCTCTGTTCTACCTGTAATTCCGAAGCACTCCCGTTACCTGCTATCCATCTACCGATTGCAGCCACTATATTTTTCCATAAACCTTGCAACTGAGTCACCTTCCCTCTGCTAAACCCTCATACGCAATTGAATTTTCAGTTGAAATTCAAAACAGAGGAAGGAATGGGATGGTTACTAAGGGCAGAACCAGAAGGACCTAAATATTTAGAAGGTTACCCTCAAGCAAAAGATTTGCTGAAGAAAGCCAAATGGTTATGCTTTATCCAAAAATTTAAGGGCCATAATAAAGAGGTAACCAAAGCCTTTGCGTGGTCTTTTGATGGCCAGATGGTGGAAATTTGAGACTTGAAGCTCACAATCATTGAAACAACAGTAGCAGTTGCCACAGGCTTACCCCAGGAAGGTGAGCGATGGTTTAAAAACAAAAGCGTGGACGAACAGGCATGGAGAATTATGCTACGAAACCCAGGTATGGACATCACTATGTTTACAAAAGGAATTCTTGTTCATGCATTGAAAGAAGAATGGGCCAGCCTGCTGTTAGTTATCCAAAAATTTATCACTTGCGAAGGATGCTTTGGTTCAATGTATATGTACCATGCTAGACTGTTGATGAACTTCTTAGAGAGTCAAACTCTTAATTTGCCTTATTTCTTACTGCTAAGTTTGAAAAAAATGAGTATCACAGTCCAAAAGCACATAGGAAATATAGAACCTCATCTATATCATCATGGACTTGTAAAGATTCTCATTGAAGACCAACTGAAGAAAAACAAAGATACCTGGGAACAATTCTTAATAAGAAATTACTTTCAAGAGCCATCTGAGGCATCTAAAAGTGGTACACCAAAGACACCGAGAAGGAGTAGGAGAAAAGAAAAGAGTGCCATAGTCCAAGACTCTCCTACTACCGAAACTCAAGAAGTTGGTCAAAAAGAAAAAGAGAACAAAACTAAGGACAAGAAACAGAGAAAACTAAAAGGCAAAAGAAACATAGAAGAAGTCTATCAATCACCTGAGCCATCTATAGAAGAGGACTATCAAACATTGTCTGAGAGATTAGTGCATCTTCAGGAATAGGCTGTCACAACAAAGAAGAAGGGAAAAGGGAAACAGAGCATAGAAGAAGGGAGTACTAGTCCACCGTATTTAAGAAGAAGCACCAGACTTTGAGGAAAAGGGAGTAAAACACACATAAATTGGCCCCACTTTATTGACTTGGGTGAGGAAACACCCGAGAAACCTCCAGCTGGCCGTAGTCCACCTCGTCCTCAGCCAAGTATTGAAACTAGTCCTCCACATGTTGATGAAATCCCTTCTCGGCCAGAGCTAGAAAGCAGTCCTCCTCCTCCACAAGACTTTGAAGTCAGTCCAAGAAAAACACCCGAAATAGATCCCAGTCAACAGGAGGTGTACGACTACCTTGAATCTTTAGAAAAGACAGCTGCAGGCCCGAGTACCACTCTGCCCCACATGACACCAGATGCACAAGTTCAATCCTTAAAGCAAGAAGTGTTTGAATTAGAGGTTCTAAACATGAATATCAAGCAAGAAAATGAAGCACTTAAGGAGCAGAGCAAAATAGATAAAATTATTCATGATAATACTATGCTTCATTTGGGACTATGGCAAAAGAAGAACAAGAAACTAAAGAAAAAGTGCAGAAAGCTGAGCAAAGAATTAATCAATCTCAAATTCAGATGTCTGATAAGGAAACCAAGGATGGTGGTGGCACCAAGAAAGAAGAAAAGAGGACTAGATGTCCTAGCAGAGGCTTCAGAACATATGGATTAAAGGAGAATGACTAAAATTTTGGTTGCATGAGGACATGCAACACCTTCACAGTCGGGGTATGTTGAGTCCCAAACCTGCATCTTCCCTATACACCTTTTCAGTCTTCTTTTCCATTTACTTGACCCACCAAGCTGTCAAATCATTGCATATTAGTTTACAAAGAGATTATAAAATGGTTTCCTAACTATGTTTGTGACTGCTATTTGATTTAGATTTTTGTTCAAGTAGCTACGGAAACTTGTCACTTTCCGCAGCCAGCTCAAGTTTCCGCAGCCATTTTGTTGAAGACTATGTTACAGGTGTCCAATGGAGAATCTGGCCACATGGGCAAGCTGCAAATGACATGTACATGGAGCGTGTCCCCTTGGTTCAGCCGAATCACTCACAAACAGCCATGGTCAAAGACGGTCAAAGGAGTGGTCAAACCAAGAGTTTTGCGGTGGCACGGCTCTGTTTTGCCCACGTGAAGTTTTGCGTGGCAAGATCCTTAATCTCCAGAGGTGTGCTAACACCTATGGATCAATCCGTGAACCGAATCGAGCAGCCACCACTCCATAGATTTATTTGTCATGATTACCATACTACTAGATCTCAGGACGTGGAGATTTACATGTCTGTTTGGCAGCGTAAAATTTAGGAATCATTTATAGCACCTTCAGTTATAAATAACGCGTTATCATACGATGGATGGTTAGCTTTTACATGTAATCTTGACTGTGTTTACGAGCCCACTATGCCGTGCTCTATTTCTATGTTTTGACTGCACTGTAATATATGTGAAGACAACATTCTTGAGTTCAATTTGTGACTGAGTATTGATTGGTCGAGGTTGCAGAGGGCCCCTGTGCACCAAGGCTCTGTATTTACTGTATAGTTTCTTACTTGCTTTCATTATGTTACTGCTTTTATAATCATTTGCTTGTATATATTACGTTGTCCTAATATTTATACTAACTGTTGTTCATCTTTTCTTTTATGCTTTTTCATGATTGCTGATCAGTAATTTTCTTTCAGGTTCTTGTAGGCAGCCCAGGAAAATTACATAGTTTTAATGACTAATGACATGAGATCATCTTGTCCTTTCTGCTGATTCATTTACTGAGTTTTAATTCCAGCATTGTCATTTCTTTTAGTTTTGCTTTGCTTATTTACTTTTCTGCAACTTAGATATCATATTACTCATTTGTTTATGATTTCCTTCCTATAGCCAAGCGACTCAAATAGTGAGGAATCAGAATATTACTTGATGTAGTATGATTTAGTTTACTTTTCTGCAAGTTAGAGATTAAATTACTTATGTCATTTTCAGAAATTGAAATATGAATGAGTAGTTACATCTTAGTTTCATTTTATGCAATTTCATTTCCTGCAATTTAGATATCATAGTACTCAACTTGTTTATGATTACTTCCTATAGCCAGAGAGAGTCGAAAGGTGAAGGGTCAGAATGTGGGTTGAAGTGGTGTGATTTAGTTTGCTTTGCTTTCAGTCTTTGAATTGCTTTGAGTTCAATTTTTATTTTCTTTATATACAGCAGTAAGGATACTGGGCTTCATTGTCATTAGCTCACTGTTTTGGTACATTTTTATTTTCTTTTGAGAATTGATTTCATCACAGCCAGTTTGAAACCTTCTTTTTGAGAACTTTAAAGTTTGGAAAATCATTGTAGAAATCACCATTCCCATCCATACTTGACCTTCAATTCTGAACAATGTAAACTTTGAAACGGGATCTATAAACTCAAAACGGGAACTCTGGCCAAAAAACCCAGAAAAAACATCAAAAACGGTGCTAAAAGTGAAAAGTGTTGATGCTGGAATAACACATTTTCTTTTCTTGGGTAAATTTTCAACATGTTTTAAAAATGGCGGTGAAAACCAATTTTTTGCTCAAAAATTATCCAAAAAACACCCTCAAAACGAAAAGGGTTGATTCTGGAAGAACACTTTTTTTTTCAAAAGTAAAATTTCAACATTTCGAAATAATGGCATGAAATATTTTATCATGACCATGAAAAAACATTAAATTTAAAAAAATAATGAAAACATAAAATTAAAAAAAAAAAAAAAATTAAAACAATGAAAAAATGCAAAAAACAAAAAAAACAAAAAAACAAAAAAACAAAACATAGATTAAAATATATATTAAAAGAAAAATAAAAAAAAAAATATTAAAAAAAAAAACGAAAAAAAATCAATCATAAGATGTAAAAAGAACGAAATTAATGATAAGAATTAAAAAACTAATTAAAAAAAAATTATAAACAATTAAATAGTAAAAAAAATATTTTAAAAAAAGGGGGAAAAAGGAGTTATCTTGTAAACCAAAAAAAAGGGCAAAAAAATATATATATGGAAAAGAAAAAAAAACATTTAAAAGAAACAAAAAATTAAGTAGGTTAAAATAGAAAATTTAAAAACAAAAAAAATTAAAATTAAAATTAAAATTAAAAACAAATTAGATTTAAAAAAAAAAATTAGAAAATTAAAAAAAAATTAAATCTAATACTAAAAACAAATATAAAAATATAAAAATATCTATAAAAGACCAAAATAAAAATAAAAACAAAAAATGTTAAAAAAATTATCTCACAAACCATAAAATAATTTGGAAAACAAAAAAAACAAAATTATAATATATATATATATATATATATATATATATAGAAAGTAAAAATAGATAAATTAAAAAAAAAAAAAAAAAACATTAGAAAAAACTGGGGAAAAAAAACAAACTAAAAACAAACTAGTTTTAAAAAAAAATAGAAATTAATGAAAAAAATTTAAAAACTAATAAAATTGATATTAAAAAAACAAAAAAAATATTCAAATTATAAAAAAAACAAAAAAAATGTGTATTTCTTATTAAAAAAAAAAAATTAATTAGTTATTTTTTATTAAACATAGGTATTTCATTAAAAAAAAAAAAAAAAAAATTAATTTTTTTTTTAACAATATTTTTTATTATTAAAAACAAAGTTTACTTTTATCTTTATTTAAAAATAAAATTATTGAACATGTATTTTATATTTAGAAAAAAAAAAAAAAAAAAAAAATAAACCTATATTTTATATTTAAAAAAAAAAATTACATTTAAATTTTTTTCAAACAATGTTTTTTTATTTAAAAAAAAAACGATTTTTTTTTTTTTTTAACAATTATTCTTTTAAAATAATTATTTTTTGTTATTATAAAAAAAGTTTTTGTTTTTTTTTTTTATAAATCAATTTAATTTTTTTAAAATAATTTTTTTTGTTATAATAAAAAAAAAATTGTTTCTTTTTTTATAAACCATTTTATTTTTTATTTTTTTTTAATTTAAAATTTTAAAAATCATTAAAAAAATGATCGATTTCCAAATTATAATTTATTTTTTTTATTAAAAAAAAAAAATTACGTGGCCCCGCCCCCCGGCGCTCGTGGTGGCGCTGCCGTGGGCGGAGGGCCTGCGCGCAGGCCCCTCCGCCCATGGCAGCGCCGCCAAGGGCGCCGGGGGGCGGGGCCACGTAAATTTTGTTTTTTTTAATAAAAAAAATAAATTATAATTTGGAAATCGATAATTTTTTAATGATTTTTAAAATTTTAAATTAAAAAAAAAAAAAAAAAATTGGTTTATAAAAAAAAACAATTTTTTTTTTAATTATAACAAAAAAAATTATTTTAAAAAAATTAAATTGATTTATAAAAAAAAAAAACAAAAACTTTTTTTATAATAACAAAAAAAATTATTTAAAAAAAATAATTGTTAAAAAAAAAAAAAAATTCATTTTTTTTTTAAAATAAAACAACATTGTTTGAAAAAAATTTAAATGTAATTTTTTTTTTTTTAAATATAAAATATAGGTTTATTTTTTTTTTTATCTTTTTTTCAAAATATAAAATACATGTTCAATAATTTTATTTTTAAATAAAAATAAAAATAAAGTTTGTTTTTAATAATAAAAATGACTGTTTAAAAAAAAAAAAAAAAAATTAAATTTTTTTTAAATGAAATACCTATGTTTAATAAAAAATAATTAATTTTTTTTTTTAATAAGAAATACACTTTTTTTTTTGTTTTTTTTTCTATAATTTGAATTTTTTTTTGTTTTTTTAATATTAATTTTTAAATTTTTTTTATTAATTTCTATTTTTTTTTTAAACTAGTTTTTTTTTTTTTAAATTAGTTTTTTTTTTTTTTTTTTTTTTTTTTTTTTACTTAATATATATATATATATATATATATATATATTTTAATTTTTTTTTTTTGTTTTCTAAATTCTTTTATTGTTTGTAAGATAATTTTTTTAACATTTTTTGTTTTTTTTTTAAATATTAATTTTACTATTTTTTTACTTTTTTCATTAATTTTTTTTTTTTTTAATTAGTTTGTTTTCAATTTTTTTCCCTAGTTTTTGCTAATGTTTTTTTTCCTCAATTTTTACTGACTTATATATATATATATATATATATATATATATATATATATATATTAATTTTGTTTTTTTTTCCAAATTGTTTTATGGTTTATAAGATATTTTTTTAAACATTTTTTATTTTTTTATTTTTGTCCTTTTTTATATATAATTTTTTATTTGTTTTTTAGAGACAATTATTTCATTTGGATTGAAAATTTAATTAACGACGTATAAATATGTAAAATATCGAAAATGAAAAATATCGACCTTCTTCTTTAAATATGCAAATCAATAAAAAGCTCACTACAAAAAAAATAAAAATAAAAATAAAAACAAGAAAATATGAAGAGGAAGACCACTTCCAAAATTATTAAATTTACAAAATAATTATTTACATTTCATACATTAGAAAAGTTAAAGTCAAAAAAATAGGGTTTTTAAAAAAAGGGTTTGATGCAGAATAACCACTTTTTAAAATCAGCATGAAAATCACTACCATTCTAAAACACAATGTACATAACAAGAATTTAAAAAAATTAAAGTGCCAAAAAACATGTGTATTTTGCATCACCAATTTTGAAAATCGGGTCATTTTTTTGCTACCTCTACAAAACGGGTAACAGTATCAATTCCCGTTTCAAAGTTTACATTGTTTCTGCCATCTCACATTAGGGAATCCACAGAAGATAAACCCAAAAACAAATCAAAAACTCAAAAACGACAAAGAACTAAGAAATCGAGTACCTTGCATATACAGTGCACTTCATTTCAGCAGTTTACGACTCTCGGATTGACATTTTAAATAACAATTTAGGATACACTAAATTGACCAAACAATAGTCCAAGGCCCTTTGGAATTTAATTTACTCCTTGGCCATGACTATGTTTATGTCATTGGATCTCTTGTCTCTTCACTCTTTCATGTGATCTTTTTCCTACATGAAGGAAGAATCGTGACTATTGACTAGATTTTGTTCATTGGTCCTAATCTGACTCCCAATCAACAAGATTCCCTAAATGGTCCTTATATGCAAGTGGTATTCCCCTTGCCACAATTTAATTATGTGTTGACCTATTCCATGCTCGTGTCTACTGATGATCTAGTAGGTGATGTGGTGAATCACTTATTGGGGCCATTATGGCATGATATTTCCATTGGATCCATTGATATATATCCCTTCCACAGCGTTGTTCTCCCATCTAATGAGAACCTCTTGGAAGACATGGCCTCTTGGTGGTCATGATCAAGGTTCTTGGAGCAGAGTTCCTTTTCTTATGTCAAGCTCCTTAAAAAATGAAACAAGGTCTGAAGTAGAGTTCCTTATCTTGTGTCAATCTCATTAAAAAATGAAACAGGGCCCTGGAGCAGAGTTCCTTTTCTTGTGTCAAGCTCATTAAAAAATGAAAAAAGGTCCTTGTAGTAGAGTTCCTTGTCTTATGTTAAGATCCTTAAAAAATGAAACGAGGTTCCCTGGGAAGAATTCCTTTTACTGTGTCAATCTCGTTAAAAAATAAAACAAATCCCCTTCCAATTTGAGTCCTTGATTAGATCTCATAAATTCTCAGTCAAGTCTTTCACTTGGTCTCATAAAAAAACCTTCATTCCATCCACATGTTAGTACCCAGTAGTCTAATTAGGTGCATAAAATGAAGCTTGGGGGGCATATACCTCGAATTGAGTCATTATGTTGAGGGCATGCAAACTTATTTCAAGCATGGTTTCCCATGTTTCAAGCTTGCATAAAAATGAAACCAATTTCAAGCATATTTTCTCATGTTTCAAGCTTCTATGAAAATGAAACCATTCCCATTTTATCTCTCGTGATTTCCATTTTTATCAGCTTATTGTTTCCATATGAGCCTTGGTTTTTTCATTCCATCGTCACTATCTGCTTGGTCAATCATATGCTTTCACTTGGTTTTTAACCTTTCTTGAGGAACCGCTATTATGAGTGGGCTTATTAGCTAGCCTATTGACCTTTATGTGTTTTGAGTAGCTCCATCATGACCGAAACCAGTTGCTACCCTTTATGCAAATCATTCCTCCTAGAGGAGTTCTCTTTTAGCTCTTTTTAGACTCCCAAAATATGAAAAGCTCTTCGATCACTTATCTTTTCAAACTCATAAAAGTAAATGAAAATATGTCTACTCAGTATAAGTTTAACCCTTTTCCAGACTAAAACAGACTATCTATGAAAAAGGAATACCTTAGTTGAACATTGCTAAGAGATTCTCTTGAGTATTATTTTCTACCTTTTCGAAATTGAGAGACTATCTATGAAAAGGGACATTTAGGGTTTTCTTTTTTTCCTCTTTTTCAAACTCTCTAAACATGAAAAATATGTCAAGTTTTACCTTCATTATACTCGTTAAAACATCAAACAACAATGGACTTGTCAAACATGACAAGGCTGAACCTATCCTTCTTAGGTGTTACACAGTAATTTGTCACTGTCCTCATTCTAGTCTTCCTACTGTGTCATGTGTCCAAGTTTTACATGCTAATATTAGACAAATGCTCTCTAATGTTTCCAAATGACCCACTTTTCCAAAGGTGCCTGCCTCATCGCGTCTGTTGGCTAAATAAATGCGCTGAAGGGCGCTCCAAAACAGTCCACAAGCGTTGCCATCACGGAAGTACACCTTATTCCCGCGATGGTCTGATTTTATCTGCCAGCATGATTGTCGCTTGTAATCTTTGGCGATGACATGACTAGCTACGTTATTCAATAGCGATGTCAGCACGAAAGTCCAGTTATGTGCCCGCGATGATCCAGATTGGGCGAATTTGTTCCAACAATCGGCCTTCCAAATGACTCTAGACCTGGTTGTTGTCCTAGTTTATGTTGCCCTCCTTTCTCTGGAGTGGCTGTTCCATCATTTGTGCTACCTTTCTTGAAGATAAACTCATCCTCCCACCTTTCATGGAGACTCCTTCTCCTATTTAAACTCTCACCATTGCTATGTGCTGCTAGTTTGGAGTTCTTAGTCTTTGGAGTGGTTGCTGATAGTGCTGTTAGTGCGTGTGAAGCTTGTTAGATAGCTGGTGTGAGTGTGACAAGTGTGGGATTGTTGAGAGCTTGAGGAAGGTTGTGAAGTGCCTTTTGATCTTGTGTAAAACTTATGAGTGAGAGAGACTTGTGTATTGGGAGATCCATTTTCAAGAGTGAATGCTTGAGGAACATGCTGGTTGGACCCTTCTAAGAAGGCTTGTGACGTCAAGACTTTGGTTGTAAGCTTACTCTTATTTCATAATTAATGCAATCAATGATGTTTTCCTATGTCTTGTATGCAATGTACTTGATAGCTCATGACTTCTTGACTTTGTGAGTAAACAGATCATTTGTTGTTCCGGTTACGTGATTTGTTGTATTTCCTTTGCATTGTTTCAGGTTGATTACTCATTAGGAGAAAGAAGCGGAAGTTGGAGCAGCGTAACGGAACTCCATCGACCACCGGTTGAGGTAGGCCTCTAACTTTGACTATTTAAGGAAAGCTATTGTTGATTTGTCCTTGTTTGTGACTAGACCCACTCTAGGGCTAGAGGGGTTGCCTCTGTCCGCAGAGGGAACACTTTCTTGCATCACAAATTGGCGACTCCACTAGGGAGCTTTGGCCTTCATTCTTTTCTTGTTTACTCTTGTCTTTTTTTGTTTTGGTCTCTTTTGAAGTTTTGGGGATTAGTTACCAGCCTTCTGAGTTTCCTGGCCTGATCTGGGAAATGCCCTTATTTGATTAAAGATTGATTGTCTTCGATTTGGGAGTTCTTGGTTCGCCTGTTACTGTTTTGAGCATCATCGTGGTTTTAATTCTAACAGTCATGTTGTCATCGCGTCACCCCTTTTGTAATATCCTATTCATCGCGTATTTACGCCTAACACTCACGACGATTCTGTAAATTGAACCATCGCGGAAAAGTCGTGTACTTCCGTGCTGACATCACTTTGTTACTGCGGTGTGCTCTTCATTAGCGCTTGTTGCTTGTGTATCACCCGCGCTGACTGCTGTAGAATTGATTTTTTCAATTCTGCCTCCTGAATCGATCAGTCTTACTGTTGAGTCCCAAACTTGCATCTTCCCTATACACCTTTTCAGCCTTCTTTTCCATTTACTTGACCCACCAAGCTGTCAAATCATTGCATATTAGTTTAAAAAGAGCTTATAAAATGGTTTTCTAACTATGTTTGTGACTGCTGTTTGATTTAGATTTTTGTTCAATCCGCTGTGGAAACTTGTCACTTTCCACAGCCAGCTCAAGTTTCCGCAGCCATTTTGTTGAAGACTATGTTACAGGTGTCCAATGAAGAATCCGACCACATGGGCAAGCTGCAAATGACATGTACATGGAGCATGTCCCCTTGGTTCAGCCGAATCACTCACAAATAGCCATGGTCAAGGGTGGTCAAAGGAGTGGTCAAACCAAGAGTTTTGCGGAGGCACGACTCTGTTTTGCCCACGTGAAGTTTTGCGTGGCAAGTTCCTCAATCTCCGGAGGTGTGCTAACACCTGTCGATCAATCCGTGAACCAAATCGAATAGCCACCACTCCGTAGATTTATTTGTCACGGCTACCATACTACTAGATCTCAGGACGTGGAGATTTACGTGTCTGTTTGGCAGCGTAGAATTTAGGAATCAGTTATAGCATCTTCAGTTATAAATAACGTGTTATCATACGCTTGATAGTTAGCTTTTACATGTAATCTTGACTGTGTTTATGAGCCCACTGTGTCGTGCTCTATCTTTATGTTTTGACTGCACTTTAATATATGAGAAGACAACATTCTTAAGTTCAATTTGTGACAGAGTATTGATTGGCCGAGGTCGCAGAGGGCCCCTGTACACCAAGGCTCTATATCTACTATATAGTTTCTTGCTTTATTTCATTATGTCACTTCTTTCATAATCATTTACTTGTATATTATTCATGTTAACTGCTGTCCATATTTCCTTTTATGATTTCTCATGATTGTTAGCTGATCAGTGTTTTTCTTTCAGGTTCTTGTAGGCAGCCCGAGCGATTTACATGGTTTTAATGACTAATGACATGAGATCATCTTGTCCTTTCTTCTAATTCATTTTCTGAGTTTTAATTCCAGCATTGTCATTTCTTTCAGTTCTGCTTTTCTTATTTACTTTTATGCAATTTAGATAAAATATTACTCATTTGTTTATGGTTTCCTTCCTATAGCCAAGCGACTCAAATAGTGAGGAATCAGAATATTACTTGATGTAGTATGATTTAGTTTCCTTTCTTGCAAGTTAGTGATTAAATTACTTATGTCATTTTCAGGGATTGAAATATGAATGAGTAGTTTAAATCTTAGTTTCATTTTATGCAATTTCATTTCCTGCAATTTAGATATCATATTACTCAATTTGTTTATGATTACTTCCTATATCCAGAGTGAGTCGAAAGGTGAAGGGTCAGAATATGAGTTGAAGTAGTGTGATTTAGTTTGCTTTGCTTACAGTCTTTGAATTGCTTTGAGTTTATTTTTTATTTTCTTTTTATACAGCAGTAAGGACACTGGGCTTCATTGTCACTAGTTCACTGTTTTGGTACATTTTTATTTTCTTTTCAGAATTGATTTCATCACAGTCAGTTTGAAACCTTTTTGAGAACTTTAAAGTTTGGAAAATCATTGTAGAAATCACCATTACCATCCATACTTGACTTTCAATTCTGCCATCTCACATTAGGGAATCAACAGAAGATAAACCCAAAAACAAATCAAAAACTCAAAAACGACAAAGAACTAAGAAATCGGTTATCTTGCATATACAGTTCACTTCACTTCAGCAGTTTACGACTCTCAGATTGACATTTTAAATAGAAATTTAGGACACACTAAATTGACCAAAAATTTAGGCGCCATTGCCGGGGAAGTGAAACTAGGTAACCAATTTCTTAAAAAAAAAATAAAAAATTCAAGAAAGGTAAAAATTGATAACTTCTCAAAGTATGCTCTCCTCTTGCACCTAGTGTGATCTGGAGGATCATAAAAGAGAGTTATTGGTTTAATAATTAGTATGCTCTCTTCTTGCACCTAGAGTGATCTGGAAGATCAGAAAGAGAATTATTAGCCCGACTTGAAGAAAAATAAAAAATGACATGCATAGAGCAAGAGATTATAGGGGAAGGTTTTTAGCTAGGGCCAAGAGTTCGATTTTTACAACTCCATCTACTTCAAGGAATAGACAAGAAACCCCTCCATCGTCTCCAACTCACACTTCTAGCCTTAGGATTCCTGGAATTCAAGAAGTAGTAGTTGAATTAGGAGACTCTCCCACACTATCCACCGAATCTGAATTAGGAAGAGAGCCTCTCTCTACTTCTACAGGAAAACACATTGTAAGTGAGGAAGTAGAATCACCTGAAGAAGAAGAGGGAGAAATTCCTCCTTGCTCGCCATTAGTAGAGGAACTAGAGGACTCTGAAGTCTCTAAGGAAACTATCATGGCAGAGGAAGTAGTAAACGGATTTGGTAGAGGTAGAGGTAGAGGAGGAGGAGGAAACAATGGAGGAGGTAGAGGTAACAATGGGGGAAATAGGGATGGAGATAACTCATTCGGATTTCCTATAGTTGATGAGGATTCTCGAGCAACAACGAAAAACATCTCATCATCTGTCCTCCCAAACTTTTATGGGTTACGAAATGAGGATCCTGAAACATTTCTATTTGAGTTTGAAGGTGTGTGTCGAACTTATGATTATCTGGAAGACTCAAAAACTCAAATTGTTTCCTTCAACATTGAAAGGAGCTGCTTTGAAATGCTTCATGGAATTAGTCACTCAATCCATTAGGACTTGGAATGATATGAAACAAATTTTTTTGGATAGATACCTAGACTATTGTATGCCCACCAATCACAAGGATGAGGTATTCAAAATGGTGCAAAGAGAAGATGAAAACTTGGAGGATTTACTTGAAAGATTTCAATACAACCTGAAAAGAGCAATAATGAATAACTTAGATGAGGAAACCTTGAAAGCCCTTCTATTAAAAGCCATTAGAGATGAATGGATAAATATTTTGAACATGATGGGAAAAGGAGATATATCTCAACTTCCACTTCATGATATAGCAGAGCTATGTGTCCATCTCTCAAGGGGAAAATCTAAAATTGGAAAAGGGCCTAGAGATCCTTCTCTCATTAGAGCAAACAAATCTGCAACTGGATCAGTAAGTAGGGCTGAGATTGGTAACATGCTTTATGAATTCAAAACTAATATTCTAGGGAGTCTTAGTGAGCAACTAAACACCCTTAAGATACAAAACAAGCAGAAAGCAGAAGCTGAAGCTTTGGCCATCTTTTGCCCAAAATGTAGAAAGAAACATGCTCTAAGGGAATGTCCCTTGGATGCAAAAGTTGTAGAAACATGTGTGATTTGTTCAGAAAACCATGAGACCAAGGATTGTCCTTCAATTCCTGGGCTCAAAGCTATCTTTCAAGAAGATCCAAATTCAATTGAGTCTCTCTGTTTTGTTGCAAGGAGACTTTGGCAGGGGTAACAAAATCAAGGGTTTAACAACTCTATGAACTTTCAACCCCCACCAAATTGGAATCCTTGGCAACAACCTTGGTCCCAACCTCAAAATCCTTTTCAATCATGGGTACAAGGTATGCAAAATCCTTATGGGAGATTTGCTCAATTTTATCAATATCCTCCATCTTTTCAAAATCAACAAGCTCCACAACTTCCAACTCAAAATCCACAACTATCATTGCCATTTCCACAACAACAACAACCTTCTCAACAGAATCCAAATTCTCAACTCTTGCTTCCATTCCAACAGAAGACAAATCAACTACCTTCCCAGCCATTGCCGAACCCCAACAATAAAAACCCTCAAAATGCTTACATGGTAGAAGGACAACAATTTCCTACCTATATGATTGTTCCTCTCAATGATGTACAACTTAGATCTGGTAGAGTTTTAGATAAGCCTTCTATAGATGCTCAAAAGCAAAGCATTTCTCAGGAAGATTCTCTTGAAGCCAATAAAGGTTCTGAAGCATCTCTTCAAAACCCATGCACTCAAAAAGAAAAAGAAAAAGAGTCAACCCCCACAACTCCTATAGTTGAGCAACCTGCATCTTCATCCACACCTCCTTTTCCTGAAAGATTACAAATTGACAAAGGGGTGGAATAACAAATCGTGTTGCCTGACTATGATTTTCTAGATGAATTAAAGAATGTCTGTATCAAGATTCCCTTGTTACAAACCATTAGAGAGATTCCTATTCTAGCAAAAACAATAAAGGAGTTGAGTCTTAAAAGACTAGGAAGGAAACCAAGATATACAAGAAGAATCCACCTGGTAGGAAAAATTGCAGATATCATGATGGGAAAAATTACTAAGCAGAAGTATGTAGATCCCGGTAGTCCAATTTTCAAAACACATATCAATGGGGTAGAAATTCCAAATACTTTGATTGATTTAGGGGCTACTATCAACATTGTGAGTAGACAGACTATGGAATAGCTAAAACTTTCTAATCTTCTTTTTACACCTACTTTACTGCAACTTGCAGATTGATCAATCATCAAACCAGATGGTGTATTAGAAGACATTTCGGTCTCCTTAGATTCTTGGGAATATCCAGTAGATTTCATGATTTTAACTCCCAAGAGTAATTTAGGACACCCTCTCATCTTAGGAAGACCTTGGCTAGCCATAGCTGATGCTTTTATCAGTTGTAGATCTGGGGATATGTATATTTCTGATGGTAATTCGACAAAGAAATTCAATCTGTATCCTCCAACAAAAGCAATTACAGAATTAGGAGATAATGAATGGGTTGATGATGAGGATACTATACAACCTGTCTTTACCATTTCTGAAATCAGTGAAGATAGTCAAATTCTGAACACATTAAAAAAATTTGAAACATCTTCAGAATATGACCACACACAATTTCAGTTAGATTCTGACATTGAGTATCTATCATCTAGACAAATGTCTCTTTACTCTATGGAAGAGTTTGGTAGTTCCACCATTGAGATCTTTCTAGGTAAAACATTGAATATCAACAAAAACTTGGAAAAATCACAACAGGGAGAGCTAACCAAAATCTTGCAAAAACATTCTACTGCATTTGCATGGGAGTATACTGATATGAAAGGTATTGACCTTAAGACTTGCATTCATCACATCTACATTGACGAAAACAGTAGACCAATCAGACAACCTCAGAGAAGGATGAATCCAAACCTTAGGGAGATAGTGAAAGAAGAGCTCCAAAAACTACTCAATGTAAACTTCATTTATCCAATTTCAGATAGCCGATGGGTTTCTCCTTTGGTTAGAGTACCTAAAAAGAATGGTAAATGGAGGATATGCATTGATTACAGGGAATTGAACAAAGCAACTTTGAAGGATCACTTTCCTTTACCCTTTATCAATTAGGTATTAGATACTCTAGCAGGCAAAAAGTACTTTTCATTCTTGGATGGTTTTAGTGGCTATAATCAGATTCATGTAGCACCTAAAGATCAAGATAAGACCACATTTACCTGTCCATGGGGAACTTTTGCTTACCGAGTACTTCCCTTTGGATTATGTAATGCACCCGCAACATTTCAAAGGGCAGTACTAGGAATCTTTTCTGATCTAATCCATGATTGTGTAGAGGTTTATATGGATGATTTTACAGCTTATGGTGATTCATTTGAAGAGGCATTAGAGAATTTGGAAAAAGTCCTTATAAGGTGTAAAGAAACAAACCTTTCATTGAATCATGAAAAATGCTTTATGATGTTTACTAAAGGTATTGTTTTGGGACATCATATTTCAGGGGATGGGATTAAAGTTGATAGATCAAAAGTTGAAGTCATCTCCAAGTTGCCTATTCCAAATTGTCAAAAAGATGTTAAAAGTTTTCTGGGATTTACTGGATACTATAGAAGATTTATAGAAAACTTCACCAAAATAGTATCTCCGCTCTTCAAATTACTTACAAAAGACTATGAATTCAAATGGGATCTTGATTGTCAATCTGCATTTGAAACTTTGAAAACAAGAATATCTGAAGCACCCATTTTGAGAGGGCAAAATTGGAAACTTCCTTTCCATATTTCTACAGATGCTTCAGATACATCTCTAGGAGCTGTGTTGGGTCAAAAGGATTTAGTTCCTTATGCCATTTACTACACCAGTAAAAATTTGACTCCCACTGAGTTGAACTATACTGTGACTGAAAAAGAATTCTTAGCTGTTGTTCATGCAATCAATAAGTTTAGACATTATATAACAGGCTATGAAACTTTTGTCCATACGGATCATTCTGCAATTAGGTATCTAATGAACAAACCTGTTACTAATGGCAGAGTTACAAGATGGCTCTTACTTTTACAAGAATTCAATATTACTGTATTGGATAGACCAGGGAAACAAAATACAGTAGCTGATTTCTTGTCTAGGATCCAAAATACTAATGAAGCTTCTCCTGTAGAGGATAAGTTTCCAGATGAATATTTATTTGCAGTAACTACTAAAACTCCTTGGTATGCAGATATTGCTAACTATTTGGTTACATGGAAGCTACCTCCACATTTATTTCCTAGTGAAAAAAGAAGAATTATTCAGGAGAGTTCGAATTATTCATGGATTTCTAACGAATTGTTTAAAACAGGGCTAGATTGTGTGATCAGAAGATGTGTTCGGGAAGATGAAATGCCTGACATCCTCAAGGCATGTCATGATGAACCATGCTATAGACACTTTGCTGACAAAAGGACGGCCTCTAAAATCCTTTCTTTAGGATATTATTGGCCTTCCCTCTTCAAAGATACAAAACATTATGTCAGAAGGTGTGACAGCTGCCAAAGAGTTGGGAGACCGACTCTTTCAAATGAAATGCCATTACAACCACAGGTACTCATCGAACCCTTTGAAAAATGGGCTTTAGATTTCATTGGACCCATTAATCCACCATCTAAACAGAAGAAGTATATATTGGTATGCACTAATTATGTCACTAAATGGGTAGAAGCCAAAGCATTGCCTTCTGCCACTGAAAATTCAATTGTTAATTTTATTTATGAGGATATTTTTACTCGTTTTGGTGTCCCAAGAGAAATTGTGACAGATCAGGGAAGTCAATTTACATCTAACTTGATGGAGAAGCTGATGGAAGAATACAAAATCAAGCACAGAAAATCTACTCCTTACCATCCGCAAGCAAATGGCCAAGTGGAGTCTACAAACAAAGTTCTTGAGAGCATCATCACCAAAACTGTCCATCTACACAGAAGGGATTGAGCGGAAAGGCTTTCTGAAGCCTTGTGGGCTTATAGAACTACATGGATGAATACAACAGGACATTCTCCCTATGAACTCATTTATGGGAAAGAAGTCATACTCCCCATTGAGTTTCAAGTCAAGACTTTCAAGATGGCAGTTCAGTTGGGGATGAATCTATCAGAAGCCCAAAAGCACAGAATGGAGCAGCTGAATGAGCTAGATGATATCAGACAAGAAGCAATCTTAAGAACTGATTTAGTTCAACATCAAAGAGCTAAGTGGCATGACAAATATATCAAAGAGAAAAAGTTTCAAGAGGGAGATTGGGCACTACTATTTGATTCCAAGTTTAAAGACTTCAAAGGTAAATTTCAGACCCATTGGCTTGGGCCATATGAAATTGACAAAGTCTTTAGAAATGGAGCGGTAAGAATCAAGATCATTGATGAATTTCAAACTCCTCTTATTGTGAATGGCCACAGATTGAAAATTTATCATAAGCCACTCTCAAAAGAGGAATTTGTCAAAATATTTCAAGAGAATTTTGCAATAAGGCTGGTGAAGAAGAATCCTTCTTCCCCACTAGCCTAACCTTTGTTTCTTTCAGTTAAAAAATTAAAAATAATAATAATAATTGTATAAGCCTGAAAACCAATCATAGATTGGCGGTCTTATACAAAAAATATAGAGTGAAAATCAGGGACACCTGACACTCTATATTTTCCAAAAAAAAAAAAAATCTTATCTCCTTCTTTTCCATCTTCACTCCACTTTATTTTCCATTCCACTCCATCTCCATCTCATTTTCATTTCACTTCACTCCGCTTCATCTCACTCCATTTCATTCATTTCATTCCATTTCATCAATAAATGTCCCTTTTAGGACCATTTTCACTTAGTTAGTTATTATCTAACTATCTTTGTTCAGCTAAGTGGCTGTTGTGTTAGTTTTCGCAGCTGGTAGTAGTTTCCGCAGCCAGAAGCACTTTCCGCAGCCACCATTCTGTTTTTCAAAATTTATAGTCAAAATGTTAGTGCAATAATCATGAAAATGCAGGTGTGATTGAGAATATACTATGAAGATATGGAGCATCTCCAGACATCAATAAAGAGCAGTTGGTTAAAAGCTAATGGATAACAAATGACAAGGTTCCCAAAGGTATGAGCAAAAATTTCTTTCAAATAGCAATTAAAGTCACAATTTTTCATAGTTGTCAAACCATAAAAGCTCTACTATGTGCAATGATCGTCACGATAGCTCCATTACCCATTACCACCCCACGATATTATTCTGCACACCATGCATTCATTTCTTAACGGTCTCATGATTGATTTTTGGGTTTAAACTCATAGTCGACTGCACTTTCATACACCACCTGTAATCATGAGATGTGACCTCTCTCATTACGGCTCCTCTCCACCGCATTTTCCGCAGCCATTCATTAAACGTGTAACATTTCGTATGCAGCCGTTCAATTCAAAATCCCGACTCCTCTTCATTTCCTTACCATTCTATTAAGACCATCTTCTTCACATACATCTGCACTTTATCTTGTGAACCCACCTCGGCTGCTCATCCTCTGTTCCACTTGAAATTCTGAAACACTTCCGTTACTTGCTATCCATCTACCAATTACAGCCACTATATTTTTGCCATAAACCCTGCAACCGAGCCACCTTCCCTCTGCTAAACCCTCACACGCAATTGAATTTTCAGTTGAATTTAAAAACAGAGGAAAGAATGGGGGGATTACTAAGGGCAGAAGCAGAAGGACCTAAATATTTAAAAGGTTACCCTCAAGCAAAAGATTTGCTGAAGAAAGCAAAATGGTTATGCTTCATCCAAAAATTTAAGGGCCATAATAAAGAGTTAACCAAAGCCTTTGTACGGTCTTTCGATGGCCAGATGGTGGAAATTGGAGACTTAAAGCTCACGGTCACTGAAGCAACAGTAGCAACTACCACAGGCTTACCTGAGGAAGGTGAGCGATGGTTTAAAAACAAAAGCGTGGATGAAAAAGCATGGAGAATTATGCTACGAAACCCAGGTATGGACGTTACTGTGTTTACAAAAGGAATTCCTGTTCATGCATTGAAAGAAGAATGGGCCAGCCTACTGTTAATTATCCAAAAGTTTATCACTTGAGAAGGACGCTTTGGTTCAATGTACATGTACATTGCTAGATTATTGATGAACTTCTTAGAAAGTCAAACTCTTAATTTGCCTTATGTCTTACTGCTGAGTTTGAAAAAGATGAGTACCACAGTCCAAAAGCACATGGGAAAGATAGAACCTCATCTATATCATCATGGACTTGTAAAGATTCTCATTGAAGACCAACTGAAGAAAAACAAAGATACCTGGGAACAATTCTTAATAAGAAATTACTTTCAAGAGCCATCTGAGGCACCTGAAAGTAGTACACCAAAGACACCGAGAAGGAGTAGGAGAAAAGAAAAGAGTGCCATAGTCCAAGACTCTCCTACTACCGAAACTCAAGAAGTTGGTCAAAAAGAAAAAGAGAACAGAACTAAGGACAAGAAATAGAGAAAATTGAAAGGCAAAAGAAACATAGAAGAAGTCTATCAATCACCTGAGCCATCTATAGAGGAAGACTATCAAACATTGTCTGAGAGATTAGTGCATCTTCAAGAACAGGCTGTTACAACAAAGAAGAAGGAAAAAGGAAAACAGAGCATAGAAGAAGGGAGTACTAGTCCACCGTATTTAAGAAGAAGCAACAGGCTTAGAGGAAGGGGGAGTAAAACACAAGTAAAACGACCCCACTTCATTGACTTGGGTGGGGAAACACCCGAGAAACCTCCAGCTGGCCGTAGTCCACCTCGTCCTCAGCCAAGTATTGAAACTAGTCCTCCACATGTTGATGAAAGCCCTTCTCGGCCAGAGCTAGAAAGCAGTCCTCCTCCTCCACAAGACTTTGAAGTCAGTCCAAGAAAAACACCCGAAATAGATCCCAGTCAACAGGAGGTGTATGACTACCTCGAATCTTTAGAAAAGACAGTTGCAGGCCCGAGTACCACTCTGCCCCACATGACACCAGATGCACAAGTTCAATCCTTAAAGCAAGAAGTGTTTGAATTAGAGGTTCTAAATAGGCATATTAAGCAAGAAAATGAAGCACTTAAGGAGCAGAGCAAAGTAGATAAAATTATTCATGATAATACTATGCTTCATTTGGGACTATGGAAAAAGAAGAACAAGAAACTAAAGAAAAAGTGCAGAAAGTTGAGCAGAGAATTGACCAATCTCAAATTCAGATGTCTGATAAGGAAACCTAGGATGGTGGTAGCACCAAGAAAGAAGAAAAGAGGACTAGATGTCCTTGCAGAGGCTTCATAACATATGGATTAAAAAGGAATGACTAAAATTTTGGTTGCATGAGGACATGCAACACCTTCACAGTGGGGGTATGCTGAGTCCCAAACTTGCATCTTCCCTATACACCTTTTCAGCCTTATTTTCCATTTACTTGACCCACCAAGCTGTCAAATCATTGCATCTTAGTTTAAAAAGAGCTTATAAAATGGTTTCCTAACTATGTTCGTGGCTGCTGTTTGATTTAGATTTTTGTTCAATCAGCTGCGGAAACTTGTCACTTTCCGCAGCCATTTTGTTGAAGACTATGTTACAGGTGTCCAATGGAGAATCCGACCACATGGGCAAGCTGCAAATGACATGTACATGGAGCGTGTCCCCTTGGTTTAGCTGAATCACTCACAAACATCCATGGTCAAGGATAGTCAAAGGAGTGGTCAAACCAAGAGTTTTGCGGTGGCACGGCTCTGTTTTGCCCACGTGAAGTTTTGCGTGGCAAGTTCCTCAATCTCCGGAGGTGTGCTAACACCTATGGATCAATCCGTGAACCAAATCGAATAGCCACCACTCCATAGATTTATTTGTCACGGCTACCATACTGCTAGATCTTAGGATGTGGAGATTTACGTGTCTGTTTGGCAGCATAGAATTTAGGAATCAGTTATAGCATCTTCAGTTATAAATAACGCGTTATCATACGCTTGATAGTTAGCTTTTACATGTAATCTTGACTGTGTTTACGAGCCCACTGTGCTGTGCTCTATCTTTATGTTTTGGCTGCACTTTAATATATGAGAAGATAACATTCTTAAGTTCAATTTGTGACTGAGTATTGATTGGCCAAGGTTGCAGAGGGCCCCTGTACACCAAGGCTCTGTATCTACTATATAGTTTCTCGCTTTCTTTCATTATGTCACTTCTTTCATAATCATTTACTTGTATATTATTCATGTTAATTGCTGTCCATATTTCCTTTTATGCTTTCTCATGATTGTTAGTTGATCAGTGTTTTTCTTTCAGGTTCTTGTAGGCAGCCCAGGAAATTTACATAGTTTTAATGACTAATGACATGAGATCATCTTGTCCTTTCTGCTGATTCATTTTCTGAGTTTTAATTCCAGCATTGTCATTTCTTTCAGTTCTGCTTTGCTTATTTACTTTTATGCAATTTAGATATCATATTACTCATTTGTTTATGATTTCCTTCCTATAGCCAAGCGACTCAAATAGTGAGGAATCAGAATATTACTTGATGTAGTATGATTTAGTTTACTTTCCTGCAAGTTAGTGATTAAATTACTTATGTCATTTTCAGGGATTGAAATATGAATGAGTAGTTTAAATCTTAGTTTCATTTTATGCAATTTCATTTCCTGTAATTTAGATATCATATTACTCAATTTGTTTATGATTACTTCCTATAGCCAGAGCGAGTCGAAAGGTAAAGGGTCAGAATATGAGTTGAAGTAGTGTGATTTAGTTTGCTTTGCTTAAAGTCTTTGAATTGCTTTGAGTTCATTTTTTATTTTCTTTTTATACAACAGTAAGGATATTGGGCTTCATTGTCACTAGTTCACTGTTTTGGTACATTTTTATTTTCTTTTGAGAATTGATTTCATCACATCCAGTTTGAAACCTTTTTGAGAACTTTAAAGTTTGGAAAATCATTGTAGAAATCACCATTACCATCCATACTTGACTTTCAATTCTACCATATCACATTAGGGAATCAACAGAAGATAAACCCAAAAACAAACCAAAAACTCAAAAACGACAAAGAACTAAGAAATCGGTTATCTTGCATATACAGTGCACTTCACTTCGGCAGTTTACGACTCTCGGATTGACATTTTAAATAGCAATTTAGGACACACTAAATTGACCAAACACTTACTAGTCCCTTTCTATTCTCACTTGTTTGATGACTTTTTTTTAACTGTTTAGAGGTTGAGGCACTCTCTTGTGAGCTTTGTTGAATGAATCTTGTTTTTCTTGCTTTGTGACCTAGTTTCATTGTTTTAAGTTTTTTGGATCAATTTCACTTGGTTGCTTGTTTGCAAGTTTCCATTTGCAGCTTGCTGTTGGTTTGATTGAGCCTTCCCCTTTGCTTTCTTTTGGTTGATTGTTTAGTGATTTTTATTGGACCAATCTCGGCATTGATTTGATTTCTCTTCACTATCCGGACATAGATTACAATTGTTTGGATCAACTGTTTTTCCACATTTTTTTGTTGCTCATTGGTTTCTTTTAGATTAGAGACATCAAATCAAAAAGATTGCATTTCATTTAGCATGCAAAAGTGAAAGTGAATTTGCATTTCAAGTTGCATATTGAAAAGCGAATGATTATATCTCTCATTAGTAGTATCCGTGCACTTTACTAATTGATGTCTGTTTGAATTGAGTGACTGTTTGTTGCCTTGGTTTTCTTGGTTTGGGAATGATCTCTCTACCCTCCCATAGGTAGGTGTTCATCGAAGAAAAAGGATATTTCATTCATTCTAGCTGCATCCTAGGTTCTGTTATATACATACAGTAAGGCCTGAAAACTGAAACATAATCCAAGATCAACTCTAAAATAAACTGAATAAATCTAACAACGCATTGGAACGTAACACACACTATTTAGAGGTCTAGGCTAGAGACGTGCTCCGGCGTCGTTAAACCTAGTCACTATTATTTGCACTCAAGGTTGGGTGATTCCTCCTTTTGTGACTCAATAGTGGTCTAGCATGGAATTGTGCTCCCATGAACCGTCGAGTATATGCTGGGAGACCCCACTAGGTTATCATCCTTTATCCTTAGGAAGCTGTGTCTGGCACCTTACAAACCGTAACGCACCAAATACAGCATTCGGGAAGATTGACTGTCGTACAAAAATTCCTTGGTTTTCATATGATTGCCAAGGTGTATATGCAGTTTTACAGGTTTTTTGGTAAACCTTTTGCCTAGTTCTCCAGAGTAGTCACTTTCGTTCCTTTTTAGACTCTCTAAAAGAAAAGGTCCATCTGAGCACTTGTCACTTCAGGTTCATTAAATATTCGAAGGTGACTAGAGTCATCTTTCGTCCTTTTCTCGACTCTTTAAAGATGAAAAGGTCAAGTTTTGTTCCCGTGTCTTAAAATTTATTCGGACACGTTCACATTTACCCTGTTAGATCTTGTTTGCGTTAGCTTGAGTAGGGTTCTTTCTCATTCTTGATGGCAACGTTCCCCGAGTCTACCGACCAAGGTTTTCCCCCAAATGGAAATCCTAGTCCGTTTCCTTCATTTGGAAATGTCAGTGCTCCGTATATGGCAACCTTGTCTTTGCCTAGGTTAACCATCAGTTTGCTCGTATGGTTGTTTTCAACTTCAGTGGTCCCGAGTGTCATGACTCCAGTTCCACCCTCTCCTTCGTCTGAACCACGACATGTTGATTCCAAGGTTGAGCCTACGCCTTCTTCCCCTATTTCTTCACCTTCATCTCCTCCTTCACCTGGTGAAAGTTTCACATCTAGTAACCAGGAGACTAAGAAGAAGAAGAAGAAGATGAAGAAGAAGAATAAGTCTGATAAATGCGAGGCCACCTGTGCAGCTACTGCTCTGAGTACTTCTCCAGTTAGAACACTTTCTACTCCTCCGCGGAAGGTTAAGTTTCCTTGTAAATTGTGCAAGGGTGACCATCTTCTTCGTGATTGTCCTGGCATTCCAAGGATCCTAGAAGTATGGTCTCATGATCCAGTTTGTCCCTCGTCGTCCTTTGAAGCTCAAGGCGATGCTACCCTGGCAACTAGCAATAGTAAGAAGGACGGGAAGATTCGATTCCCCTGTAGACTATGTGAAGGCAACCATCCCCTACACCTTTTTCCTCTCATGGATAAAGCTTCCACCGTTTTGGAAAGTCTTAAAACTTCTCCCCCCCCCACTTCCCATTGGTTATCAGAGGCTCTCTTCATACCCCCCCTCCATTGACAAAGATATTGACTTAGATTCTTCTCTTGTCCGTCCTCCTTCTTCCGAACCTGGCTGTGCTAACCCTGTTCCAGACCAACCATTGGTCAGAGAGAGTTTCGACTTGGGTTCACCACCTGTTGATCACTCTGTTTCGGAAGAGCATCATGCTCATTTTCTTCTCATCTCGTCAAATTCTCCTGAGTCCGAGAACGACCCTCCTATCCTTGTTGATCACGAAAGTCCTTCTTCGGTTCCTGTGGAGCAGGGGGGCAATCATACGATTCCCCCACCAAGTAGTTCAGTCGTTTCCTTCGACTGGAGTCATTTGACTACATTCCGCCTTCCATCCCATGTGCCTTTCCAGATTACAATACATGCCTATGATAAGGCAGTACCTGGCACTGTCTTGGATGAGGGTGCATCTGTTAGTCTTATGCCTTCCACTACTTGGCAAGCTTTGGGTTCCCCACAGCTTGTGCCAGTTGCACAAAATCTGTTAGCGTTTGACAGAGGAACCAGTAAAACATTAGGGATCCTCCCAAAGTTTCCTGTTACTTTGGGGGGAAAAACCGTCTATATAGATGTTATGGTTGTCCAAGGTGCTTTAGATTTCAGTCTTCTCCTTGGTCGTGACTATGTTTATGTCATGGGGGCCCTTGTCTCTTCACTTTTCCATGTGGTTTGTTTTCCACACAATGGAAGAATGGTGACCATCGATCAGTTATCATTCTTCAATCCCCCGGTGCCTGCTGTGCAGTTGTCATCCCCTCTCGGTTCTTGCTCGCAAGCAGTGCCTTATTTGCCACGGGTCAATTATGTGGTTACATGTTCTGTCTCTGCATCTACTACTGATCATGAAAATGGTCTCGTACATCATGTACTAGGAGCATTGGAACCTGATTTGTCATTGGTGCATCATGAAATGTATTCCTCCCAGAGTGCATTTCTTCCATCTTGCGAAGAGCTCTTGGGAGCCATGTTCTCGTGTGGCCCATGAATAGGAGTTACAAGGATAGTTTGTTCCTATGAAAACCTCTTAAAAAAATGAAACAAGGAGTGCCGAGGATAGTTCTGATCTTGTGTCGACCTCGTTAAAAAATGAAACAAGGTGTCCGAGGATAGTTTTGATCTTGTGTCAACCTCGTTAAAAAATGAAACAAGGGTTATGAGGATAGTTCTTTTACTATGTCAACCTCATTAAAAAATGAAACAACTCCCCTTTCCAAATCAAGTCTTTGATTAAGATCTTGTAAAATCCAAGTCAAGTCTTTCCAAGATCCCGAATGTGAACCTTCATTCCATCCACCTCGTTAAATGTAATGAAGCTTGGGGGGCATGTACCTCGAATTGCTTCATTATGCTGAGGGCATGCGAACTTATAACAAGCATAGTTTTTTGTTTCAAGCATGTGTAAACATGAAACCGAATCCAAGCAGAGTTCTCCATGGTTCAAGCTTGTGTAAAAATGAACCCATACCCAATTTACATTCGTGATTGCCGTTTTTATCCACTAATTTCTGCTAGATAATCCTTGGTTGTTTCATTCCATCGCCACAATCTCTTTGGCTGATTATGTGCTTTCACTTGATTGTTTATCCTTTCCTGAGGAACCGCAGCGATGAGTGGTTTATTTAGCCAGTCTCTTGACCATTACATGTTTTGAGCAGTTCCGCCATTGCCGGAACCAGTTGCTACCCTTTATACCACTCGTTCCTCTAGGAGGTCTACTTTCAGCTCTTTTCTGACCGTTTAAAGACGAAAAGATAGCCGAGTTGTTCCTCTTGACTCGTTAAAAGTAATAAGAGGTGGTCGCCTTTAAGCTCTTTTTCGACCCTGTAAAACGAAAAGATTGTCGAGCCTTTGTCATTTCAAGCTCGTTATCGGTTACAAAATGATGTGCTTCCGACTGCTTTTCTACTTTTTTGGGTCGAAGTCACTAGTTATGAAAATTACTCCTCGATCGTAATGGTCGGGCGGTTCTTTTGAGTATCGTTTTATACTTTTTCGGGCTCGAGAGACACAAATTTACGAAAAAGGGTCCCCCTGGAGTTTTCTTTTCCGTGTCTTTTTCAAACTCTCTAAACATGAAAAAGACTCCGAGTTTTACCTATGTCGAACTTGTTAAACCCTGACGACATTGGACTCGTTACCATGATGAGACTCGAGTTTCTCCTTCCTAGGGCTCGTTAAACTATTACTAGGTTAGACTCAATAGCAGGTTTATCATTGATTGTCTATGGCAGCTAGTCACTCTTGAACATCGACACTTTTGCTTCTTGTCGGGTTTGGACATCCATCCATCGTCATTTGGCCTTCTGCGGGTTTGGGTTATCATTCTAGCCTCATTCCATTCGATTCATGCCATCTCCATCAAGCCTTTGATCCCTTGATGCCTGAATGTTGCCACCCTCCAGAGTCGTGTCACCGACATGTTCAAGAGTATAATCCTTCTACAGTTTACACCCTCGCCTTCTCCTCTGATGCTCTATTTCGCCATCTACCACTTGTTCCTTATCTCGTGTCATTGATGGGGGAAACATTATGGCCCTCTTGCGACGGGTCGTCTCTTGTCGACATCAGCTCATTATCCAGGAGATTGATCTAGAGATCCCCTTTGATACCATAGAGCTTGCATGCCTCAATGGCAAGTTCTTCACACCTGACGGTTGACTTTCATCATTGGTCATCAATTGGGTGATTCCACAAGTGTTCAACTTCATCTCCTTCTTCACACTTCGTGGATTGTGCTGGACGGTACCTTGAGATCCATTGGCATCATTGGTGGTTTCTCTCACGCTTGTTAATGGTTTTCATCATTGACCGATAATCAAGCAATGTTCTATCATGCTCGACCTCAGCACATCTATTCACATGTTAGGATTTGTACTATGATCGGATGGGTTCAAGACCCCGAACTTAGCTTACACATGTTCGGGCTGCGTGGATTGGTTTTATGATTACATGACTCATTGATGGATGGCTGTGACCATACCTGAGTCTTCATGGATGGGTACGACCATACCTTTATCATCATCATGGTCTCATTAGCTGGATGGCTGCGTCCATACCACAGACCTATTTCGTATGTCTTTTGGATGGATGTGCCCATGCCTAGACTACATGTACTTCCTTATCAGAGATATCAGTTGTACTTGCGTGTAGGTTCTTCCAGATGGTGTTCCAGTTCAGCTAGTTTTGCAAAGCATTTCACCCCTCCCTCTCTCTCGGGCTTCATACTTTAGGGGGCATCTGTTACACAGTAATTTTTCACTGTCTTCATTCCAGTCTTCCTACTGTGTCATGTGTCCAAGTTGTACATGCTAATATTAGACAAATGCTCTCTGATGTTGCCAAATGACCCACTTTTCCAAAGGTTTCTGCCTCATCGCATCTGTTGGCTAAATAAATGTGCTGAAGGGTGCTCCAAAACAATCCAAAAGCACTGCCATCGCGGAAGTACACCTTATTCCCACGATGGTCTGATTTTATCTACCAGTGTGACTGTCGCTTGTAATCTTCGGCGATGACATGACTAGCTATGTTACTCAATAGCGATGTCAGCGCGAAAGTCCAGTTATGTGCCCACGATGATCCAAATTGGGCGAATTTGTTCCAACAGTCGGCCTTCCAGATGACTCCAGACCTGGTTGTTGGCCTAGTTTATGTCTCCCTCCTTGCTCTGGAGTGGCTGTTTCGTCATTTGTGCTACCTTCCTTAAAGATAAGCTCATCCTCCCACCTTTCATGGAGACTCCTTCTCCTATTTAAACTCTCACCATTGCTATGTGCTGCTAGTTTGGAGTTCTTAGTCTTTGGAGTGGTTGTTGATAGTGCTGTTAGTGCTTGTGAAGCTTGTTAGATAGCTGGTGTGAGTATGACAAGTGTGGGATTGTTGAGAGCTTGAGGAAGGTTGTGAAGTGCCTTTTGATCTTATGTAAAACTTGTGAGTGAGAGAGACTTGTGTATTGGGAGATTCATTTTCAAGAGTGAATGCTTGAGGAACATGAAGGCTGGACCCTTCTGAGAAGGCTTGTGATGTCAAGACTTTGGTTGTAAGCTTACTATTGTTTCATAATAAATGCAATCAATGATGTTTTCCTATGTCTTTTATGCAATGTACTTGATAGCTCAAGACTTCTTGACTTTGTGAGTAAATAGATCATTTGTTGTTCTGGTTATGTGCTTTGTTGTATTTCCCTTGCATTGTTTCAGGTTGATTACTCATTAGGAGAAAGAAGCGAAAGCTGGAGCAGCGCAACGAAACTCCATCGACCACCAGTTGAGGTAGGCCTCCAACTTTGACTGTTCAAGGAAAGTTATTGTTGATTTGTCCTTGTTTGTGACTAGACCCACTCTAGGGCTAGAGGGGTTGCCTCTGTCCGCAGAGGGAACACTTTCCTGCAACACAAATTTACGAAAAAGGCCCCCCCTAGAGTTTTCTTTTCTGTTTCCTTTTCAAAACTTTACCTTTTCATCTTTAAAGAGTCGAGAAAAGGACGAAAGATGACTCTAGGTGCCTTCAAATATTTAATGGTCCTGAAGTGACAAGTGCTCAGATGGACCTTTTCATTTAGGGATTCTAAAAAGGAACGAAAGTGACTACTTTGGAGAACTAGGCAAAAGGTTTACCAAACAACCCGTAAAACTACATATACACCTTGGCAATCATATGAAAACCAAGGACTTTCCGTACGACAATCAATCTTCCTGAATGTTGTGTTTGGTGCGTTATGGTTTGTAAGGCGGCAGACAAAGCTTCCTAAGGATAAAGGATGATAACCTAGTGGGGTCTCCCAGCATATACTCGACAGTACATGGGAGCACAATTCAATGCTAGACTACTATTGAGTCACAAAAGCAGGAATCACCCAACCTTGAGTGCAAACAATAGTGACTAGGTTTAACGACGCCGAAGCACGTCTCTAGTCTAGACCTCTAAATAGTGTGCGTTATGTTCCAATGCATTGTTAGATTTATTCAGTTCATTTTAGAGTTGATCTTGGATTATGTTTCAGTTTTCAGGCCTTACCGTATGTATATAACAGAACCTAGGATGCAACTAGAATGAATGAAATATCCTTTTTCTTCGATGAACACCTACTTATGGGAGGGTAGAGAGATCATTCCCAAACCAAGAAAACCAAGGCAAAAAATAGTCACTCAATGCAAACAGACATCAATTAGTAAAGTGCATGGATACTACTAATGAGAGATATAATCATTCGCTTTTCAATATGCAACTTGAAATGAAAATTCACTTTCACTTTTGCATGCTAAATGAAATGAAATCTTTTTTATTTGATGTCTCTAATCTAAAAGAAACCAATGAGCAACAAACAAATGTGGAAAAATGGTTGATCCAAACAATTGTAATCTATGTTCGAGTAGTGAAGAGAAATCAAATCAATGCCGAGATTGGTCCAATAACAATCACTAAACAATCAACCAAAAGCAAGCAAAGGGGAAGGCTCAATCAAACCAACAACAAGCTACAAACGGAACCTTGTAAACAAGTAACCAAGTGAAATTGATCCAAAAGAATTGAAACAACGAAACTAGGTCACAAAGCAAGAAAAACAAGATTCATTCAACAAAGCTTACAAGAGAGTGCCTCAACCTCTAAAAAGTGAAAAACAAGTCATCAAACAAGTGAGAACAGCAAGGGACTAGTAAGACTGATCGATTCAGGAGGCAGAATTGAAAAATCAATTCTACAGCAATCAACACGGGTGATACACAAGCAACAAGCGCTGATGAAGAGCACACCGCAGCAACAAAGCGATGTCAGTGCGGAAGTACACGACTTTTCCGCGATGGTTCGATTTACAGAACTGTCACGACTGTTAGGCGTAAATACGTGATGAACAGGATATTACAAAAGGGGTGACGCGATGACAGTATGACTGTTAAAATTAAAACCGTGATGATGCTCAAAACAATAACAGGCGAACCAAGAACTCCCAAATCAAAGACAATCAATCTTTAATCAAATAAGGGCATTTCCCAGATCAGGCCAGGAAACTCAGAAGGCTGGTAACTAATCCCCAAAACTTCAAAAGAGACCAAAACAAAAAAATACAAGAGTAAACAAGAAAAGAACAAAGGCCAAAGCTCCCCAGTGAAGTCGCCAATTTGTGATGCAGGAAAGTGTTCCCTCTGTGGACAGAGGCAACCCCTCTAGCCCTAGAGTGGGTCTAGTCACAAACAAGGACAAATCAACAATAACTTTCCTTAAACAGTCAAAGTTGGAGGCCTACCTCAACTGGTGGTCAATGGAGTTCCGTTGCGCTGCTCCAGCTTCCGCTTCTTTCTCCTAATGAGTAATCAACCTGAAACAATGCAAAGGAAATACAACAAAGCACGTAACTAGAACAAAAAATGATCTGTTTACTCACAAAGTCAAGAAGTCATGAGCTATCAAGTACATTGCATACAAGACATAGGAAAACAGCATTGATTGCATTAATTATGAAATAAGAGTAAGCTTACAACCAAAGTCTTGATGTCAGAACACTTCTTAGAAGGGTCCAGCCAACATGTTCCTCAAGCATTCACTCTTGAAAATGGATCTCCCAATCCACAAGTCTCTCTCACTCACAAGTTTTACACAAGATCAAAAGGCACTTCACAACCTTCCTCAAGCTCTCAACAATCCCACACTTGTCACACTCACACCAGCTATCTAACAAGATTCACAAGCACTAACAACACTATTAGCAACCACTCCAAAGACTAAGAACTCCAAACTAGCAGCACATAGCAATGGTGAGAGTTTAAATAGGAGAAGGAGTCTCCATGAAAGGTGGGAGGATGAGCTTATCTTCAAGGAAGGTAGGACAAATGACGAAACAACCACTCCAGAGAAAGGAGGGCGACATAAACTAGGCCAACAACCAAGTCTAGAGTCATCTGGACGGCCGACTGTTGGAACAAATTCGCCCAATCTGGATCATCGCGGGCATATAACTGGACTTTCACACTGACATCGCTATTGAATAACGTAGCTAGTTATGTCATCGCCGAAGATTACAAGCAACAGTCACGCTAGCAAATAAAATTGGACCATCACAGGAATAAGGTGTACTTCCATGATGGCAGCGCTTGTGGACTGTTTTGGAGCACCCTTCAGCGCGTTTATTTAGCCAACAGACGCAATGAGGTAGAAACATTTGGAAAAGTGGGTCATTTTGCAACATCAGAGAGCATTTGTCTAATATTAGCATGTACAACTTGGACACATGACACAGTAGGAAGACTGGAATGAGGACAGTGACAAATTACTGTGTAACATTAGGGTTTGTTAAATATACTCGGAGGGATTCATCCAAAGGGTGAACTTACAGATCAAGCATATGTTATCCTCCTCAAGCTTCTCAAAAAATAAAGAGGTACTGACCAATATGATTGGGGAAATTGGGAAAATAGGGTATTCCATTTGCTAATGGCATCGATTCGTTCTTGAACATGACACTTTTCCACTTCATCTTTGTGGCTATTGGGTTGGGTAATATTCTTGTATTTTGGTTACCATATCATTTTACGAGTCTTCATTTCGGTTTTGGGTCAATGCCGCCAACTCCATTTAGTGTCGCCAATGTGTTCAAGAGAAGTCATTCAGTTAATATATGTTACAATACTCTTAAGCCTTCATTCCATCTTTTCCTTTCTTGGGTCCATTTTGTATCAACATCATTCTGTCTCCATCATGATACCCGTTTCATGTCATTGATGGGGGATACATCAAGGCCCTCCTTCAACAGGTTGCTTCCTGTCGACATCAGCACATTATCTAGGAAGTTGACTTAGAAATAACCTTTTGGTACCTTCGTGCTTTCATACATCAATGACAAGTTTCCTCGCTATCGGTGATAGGTTTACATCAATGGCCTTCGACCGAAAGACTCTATGTGGTGTTCAACATCAACTCATTTATTCACACCGTATGGATTGTACTATAGTACCTTGAGAGCCATTAACATAATCAATGGTTTCTCTTGCGTCTGTTAACCATGTTCAAACTCAACTCATTGATTCACATGGTTAGAATCGTATGTTGGTTGGTCATGTGAAAGAGATAGAAGACCCTGGATCTAGTTTCAACCACCCAGGTTACGATTTCAGAAGTTATACAGATATCACAATGTATGATGGTCATGATCATACAAATAATCATTCAGTTGTGGGTCCACTAGTTTTCATCTGTGGATGTGTATTTTTATCATTAGACATGTTATGTTAGCTTATTTGTTGAGTATGGGTATGGCTCCCTTAGTAACAAATATGTCATGATGAAAATAGATTTAACAGATAAAGCTTGTCAGTTATTCTTGATCGTGACTTGTCACAAGGTAAAGCACTTCAGTCATCAGTCATCATTTATGACTTTCCACTTTAGGGGCTAATCTGTTATAGGTCATTGTGTCACCTTGATCAATAGGCCTCTTAATGGGATCAATCAACATCCTATTCGCCCTTGTCATCATCTTGCACAAATACCTAAGAATGTGTATTTCAATCCCTATATTTTCTGCCTGAAACTGCATCATCTAAGCCAGTTTTAGGACCAATGCACCCTGGCCTCTTGTTGGATAGTTTTCACCTACAAGTTTCTCCATTTTGGCCTGTGTTGATCACCTACAAGTTTCTCCCCTTTTCACCTACATTAGTTCTAGAAATTTAGGAAAAAGAGATAAATTATGGAAGCCTTCTCTTCCAGAAGCTTCCAGAATTTGTTACAACCATTTACCTCAGATAAAACATTTGGATCCTATCCTACCCTACTTTGGAGTTTCCATCCCTTATCCTTTCATCCCATCATCCCATCAAAGGTGGATATAAAACAATAGATTGGTAATTGGATAAGAACTCCCAACTTAACCCACTCCTCTATATATTTGCATCCTTCCATATGCAAGGGGTTGGCTTTTGGAGAGTGATTATACCCTTATGCTGCTGTGGTGAGAGGTTTCATTTCATGCATTTAGGGTGATTGGAGGTGCACATTGTGACAAGGAAAGGACAATTTAGCCTTAAAGGAGCTCTTCTACAGGATCAACACCTATTTATGGTTGTAAACTCCTTCCATTTATATTAATGCAAAGAATTCTCTATTTTAATATATGTGATATTGTTATTTCATGTATTTCAATACCACGTTGATCTATTTAATAAAGTATTTAGATAATACTACATAGATCTTGTAGTTTCTTGGCTTGTCTTATCTGATTGTGTAGGTTCTAATTTTGGCAATCGGAGCTAGAATTGGAGCATTCAAGCTAAACTAGGAGTGAAGCCTATGACGAATTCCAGGTAGGCTTCATTTAATCATCTATTTACTTTAAGGAAAGCATTGGGTTCCTTATCTCTCTGTTGTTCTCGGTTAGCCACCAAATCTAGGGTAGATACTTTTGTCCGCAATCATAAATCCTGTATAACACTTAGAACATCCACTATCTACAAACCACTTGTTTTCCTCACTTTGTGCACACAAAGCTAGACCACATTTATCTATAGTAGATTCCTTTCTTCTCCAAACCTTTTCTTTTAGCTCAAGTGGACAATTTTGTGCTTCATGACCTGGATTATTACATTTGGAGCATTCTAGACTATATTTTGATAAAGGATCAAATGAGTTATAAGTATTTATATGATATGGATTCCTTGAAGTATAAGAATTATTTGAGAAGTTGATATTATACCCTCTTGATTTAACACTCTTTCCATAAACCTTGCAATGCTTAGCTTGGTGACCAAATTTTTTGCAAAAGAAACAATGACCAAGGAAAATAGTTTAATACCTATTAGGATAGTCTTGTCTTGATGAAACATCTTTTTCTGGAAAAGACTTATTCTCATTCCATGGATTGTTATGAGAGGATTTTTGACTAATATGGAACTAGTTTTCTCCTTTTGGATAATTACAAACAACATCAGCATAGCTTTTTGGTATTTCTTCATGATGAGCAATAGTGTTCACTTTTGATTTGGATTATTCACTTATGAAGTCAGGCCCTAATTTATCATGTTTCAGTCTTTGACTGTTGAGGATGACATCAAGGGTTTGAGATATTTGAAAAATTATATTGCCCTGGTTCAGTTCCTTCTTTAGAGAGACAACTTCAGCTTCTAATTTTTCATGGATTTCTTCTTTTTCCTTTAGCTTGTTGTTCAATATTTCTTCTATCCTCTTTGATTATTCTTTTTCAATTTTGAGGGAGATGATATTCTTCCTTAGTTTTTCATTTTATTCAATAATACCAATCATAAAATCATCCACATTTCATTCTTCTTCTTCTTTAGGTTCATTATCATTTGTGAATGCCATGAACAACACTTCACTACTTCCAACATAGTCATATTCTTCATTAGAATCATCAATGTATTTTTTGGAGAAGAAATTCCTTTTGGTAGAGCCTTTATTCTTGAATGATCTTTTCTTAGATTCATCTTCATCATAATCATCACTTTCTTGTTTGGAGAAAAAATTCTTGTTTGGTCCTTTCTTCTTGAATGTTCTTCTTTTGGGTCTATCTTCATCATCATTATCATCCTTGAAAGGGAACTTTGTAGCATAATGTCCTATTTTACCACATTTAAAACAAATGAGAGGGCACTTACCTTTGATTTTTGATCCTTTCTTTAGATTCTTCACAAATTGTGCCAATTATGTTTCAACATCATATTCATCGCTGCTACAACTACAATTCTTCCCTTTCCTTGATGCTTTTGATGCCTTAAATGCAACTTCTTTGTGGTTTGAGTTTCCTATTCTCATTTCATATGAAATGAGAATTCCATGAAGCTCATCCATTGATAAGGTGTCTAAGTCTTTCAAATATTCTATTGCACAAGCTTTGGAGTGAAAATGGTCTAGGAGAGATCTCATAACTTTTTGCACAATGGTATTCTCCTTGATATCTTCACCAAGTCCTTTGAAAGAGTTAAAAACTTCATCTACCTGGTGAAAGTAAGTAGCAATGTCCTCTTCTTCATTCATTTTGAGTCCTTCAAACTTCCTTCTAAAGGTTTGGATCTTAGCTTTCTTAACTTTTGTATCTCCTTCATACATGCTAATGAGATTGTCCCGCATCCCTTTAGCTAGTTCAATTCTTATGACCTTAGTGAAGTCTGAATATGATAGACCACTTGCAATAGAATTTACGGCCTTTTCATTTTATATATATGCCTTTATTCCATCTAGATATGTTGGAGGAGGAGAGGGCATTATGTATCCATCTGTGATATATTGCCAAACTTTGACTCCAAGAGACATTAAGTAAAATTCCATCCTGACTTTCTAGAAAGAAAAATGTGTTCCATCAAATTGAGGGACCCTTCCTGCATCCTTACTGGCCATTATGACTCAAAATCCTTCTTCCATTTGTTAGGTTGATTATGAAGAAGTTGTCTCTAATTACAATTATTGGAAATATTGAGAGGGTGGTGAATCAATATTTCTTTTAATCGTTATTAATTCCAATTAATATTTTATCACATAATTGCACTAGAGTATAATATACAAAAAAATAAATAATAAATAAATAATAAAAAATAAAAAAATTATTGACAAGATGATGAGGAAACAAATCCTCTTTTATAATGAATTGAGCTCCAACCTTTACAAAATTTCCAAGACTCCAATATTGGGTGAGGACTCCAATCCTCAATGATTTAGGTTCCAACCTTTACAAAGATTTCCCAAGACCACAATCTTGGATGTGGACACCAATCTTCTCTCAAAAAATCCTAAGAACCAACTTGATAAATAATCAAGACAACAATCCCACCAAGCTCCAAATTAGTCAAAGTTAAAAAAAATTCTTCCAGATAACCTTTAGGTTTAGAAATGGTCCAAAAATATTTTCTAAAAAAATTCTGCAAAACAATGCCAATATTGTACTTACAATTTTCCAACCAAGGCCTATAAAACAAATACTAATATTGTGCTTCTAAGGTATACAAAACAAATCAACTAATGTGCTCCCAAGTTCTGCAATACACTACCAATACTATTTCCCCAACCAAGATATGCGAGAGGTATTTTCACTGTAAAATGATCTAAATACTATGTCTTCTACAAAGGTCTGCAAGTCCAATTTTTTCTTCAAGAAGTGCCACTACATATATAAATTGTAGACAATTTCCACACATATAAAAGAGGAAGTGTTACCGCAAGTGAGAAATAAAGAGTCTAACCATAGGTCAAAATTATAGTCAATCTATGCAGGACCATAGGTTCGAAACAAATATTCTTACCACAGGTATGAATGCTAGTCAATCTCAACATGTACGAGAGAAGTGTCACCACAGATGCAAAACAAGAACTATTACCACAATTTGAAGTGCAATTATTCTGAAGTAGATACTCTCCACAAATCCGAAGTATAGTCTCCACATATCTAAAGTAGATACTCTCCACAGGTCCAAAGTAGATACTCTCCATAGGTATGAAGTAGATACTCTCCACATGTCTGAAGTATAGTCTCCACAAATTATCATAGAACATAAAAAGTACCAACCAAAACTTTTCAGAATTTGAATTCTTCTTAGCTCTTTTAGTCCACGAGTTGTGAACTAATTTCCTTGTTTGGAACTATACTTGTTCTTCTAGATCAAAGATTATACTTGATCGAACTGTCCATTACTTGTATTTATACTAATTCATTGGTACTTAACAATCATGACTCATAGAGAGACAACCTATGTGTAGGAGGTCGACTTGAGTAGGCTTATAGATAGTGTATTTTTATACTTAAAATTTTAAATTCTCCTCAATGCTAAAGAGTTAAAGGGCATATAAATACTTGTTAGAAAGTTCTAGACATCCTCTACAAGTTGATGTGATTATTTTCTCAATAAAATGTCTCTATTGTCATCAGTTATCCATGATATCAATTTTCTTTCCATAAGAATGTTTTCCATGGTAACTAGGGTTTCATCATGTATTTAGCATAAATATCTAGGGTTCCAAGGTTCTCCTGCATCAAACTCTCAAGGAACAAAGTTCTTCATGAACACCTATCCATAAATATTTCATTGTCATTGTCTTATGTTAGGAGTCTAAAATAATAAAGTATTCTCTACAAATATTTTCCTCCTATATCCTGAGGTTTGTTTATTGGATTTAAGCTTATTTTATTTCTCAATTGTACTCTAGATTTGGAAATCTAATTTCTTCATAAAATTGGGAAAACATAATAACATTGTCTACATGAACAGACTATTCTCATGATTTATTTCTTCAACTTTTATCTACAATCTATTGTTGTATTATTTAATTTCACTTTCACATGAAGAAAACATATTAAAGAAAAAAATTTGTTCATTAGGATTCCAAAGCCCATCCTCAACAATCAAAATCATTATCATGTATATAACTACGAAGACAACTTGAAAGAGAGTTGTCTTCTTATTCTTTTGCCCTTCCTTCCCTTCTTTCACATAGATACGCTCCACTATCTCATTTTGCGCATCATGGAAATGTAGTTTTATGATTTTCTCATGCTTATCGTTTCTCAAGCCCACAAATATTTCCTCTTCCACAACCTACTCACCCATGTCATTTTCAATATCAATTTGAGGTTACTCACACAAAACTTTCCCATTGTCTCTGTTGGGTATGTGATATTCTTTGCATGACATATATACACCATGCACATAGGGGAATACGAGGGTATGAATGGTGGGGGGGGGGGGGGGGGGGGGGGTGGTTGGGGTTGTGGGCGGTGTTAGTCCCCCTACATAGGGTTAGATACAACGCCCCGAAAATTATTTTTGAGTAGTGTTTTGTCCTACTTTGGCGATTTTTAGCACATAGTTTTCACTTTTAGTAGTTTTTGGGTGGTTAAAGTTTTTGCCCATGGTTTTGCAGATTCATTCAAGGGAACTCTCGTCGTGTTCTAATCTAGGGTAAATGGGTTATGGTTTTATGAATTATATAGCTTAGACATATTGTATTGCAACATTGTAAAGAAATATATTAAAAAAATATTTTCAGTTTCCCAGTTTTGGTTTTCCATGATAAAATGTTTATGTTAATGTGTGTGTTTTCCATTGAATCGTTTATGTTTTATTCAAAATTTGTTTACAAGATTTATTTGTGGAGGGTTAAAGCCTACATTTGGTATCAAAGAAGTTTTGGACTTATGAGGATTGCTTTGTGGCTAACGGGTTTGGCTCGGGCTATGGTAAACCCTATTACAATGGGAAATATGTGGAATTGATTATTGTGGTGAAAAGGAATGGAGACCAATTTGAAGATAGAGATTAAGAAATTCAATGGAAAGAGTTTTAAGTTGTGGAAGCTCAAAATGGAAGATTTTTTGGTGGATAAAGATCAGTCGATCACCATGGATCTATGTAACACACCAACAATAATGTTAATAGAAAGCTAGACCAACTTGGATTGAAAGGCAAAGAACACAAAACAATTATGTCTCTCATATTCAAAATTACTAAATGTTTCAAGGGAAGCTACAACAAAGTATTTGTGGTATATGTTAGGGTATTTATATCAACTAAGTCCCTAGTGAATAAATTGATGTTGTGAAAGAGGTTGTATAACCTGAGGACAAAAGATTGAAACTCAATGACATAACATCTAAATTCCTTCAATAATGTGGTAAGTCAACTATTATCTATTGATGCTAATATTTTAGATGATGATAAGTGTGTCAATTTGTTATGTTCTTTACCAAACTTTTGGTATAGTCTAGGTGTTGCAATATGTAGTAATGCAACTACTTTAAAGTTCGATGAAATATTTTCATCCTTTTTATCAAAGGAGATGAAATGGAAAAACATGGAAATTATGAATGGAGATGCCCTGTTTGTAAGAGAATTCTTCCAGAATAGAAATAAAAAAAATGTTCTTGAGTGAGAGATATAAATATATAGGAATATCTAAATCTCTAGGAAATTTCATAAATATATGTTGGATATTTGGAAAAGAAAGGAATTACAAGAAATACTACATATCTAAAATTCTTGAGAAAGGAAAGGGATCTGAATATGTTCTTTATCCATAAGAAAAAACCACCTTGGATGAAGGAGGGGATGTGTACTTGGCTTCTTCAAGTACACATGTAGATCATGAAGCATGCTTGGTCGAATTAGGTGGTCTCCTTTCAAATGAATCCCCACATGGAATGGTTATGTGAGTATGAAAGATATGATGGTGGTGATGTTTTCTTAGGAGATGACTCAACAACCAGAATCATAGGATGAGAAAAATCCAAGTTCAAGCTCATGGGTGGAAGGATCAAAATACTCCCCGATCTTCTGCATATTCTAGGATTAGCTAAAAAAATAATTTATGTAAGGAAGATGAGTGATGCTTGTGTAAGCATAATATTTGAGAAGGATACCTATATGATGGTTTGAGGAGAAATGGTATTGTCAAGGGGAGTTTGGATTTGGATTGGATTGGATTCTCTCTAGATTTTGACTTATGTGAACATTGTTTATATGGGAAGAAGAATCAAGTGAGGTTCTCCTATGGTGCTAAGAGGGAAGAGGGAATATTATAGCTAGTGCATGGTGATGTGTTTGGACTTGTGTCAGTTACATAATAGGGTAAATACATGTGAAATGTTTCATTTATAGATGAATTATCAAGGAATACATGAATATATTTCTTCTGGAAAAAATATGAATTCTTTGACAGATTTAATGAATTTAAGGATATGGTGGAGAATAAGGGAGAGAAAAAAATAAAGGAGTTGAGGAAGGATAATGGTGGGGAGTTTTGTGTGAAGGAATTTGAAGAGTTATATAAGAAGTGTGGTATCACATGGTAGAATACTAACTCATACACACCTCAATGTAATGGAGTTACAAAATGGATGCATGGGACGTTTATGGAAAAAGAAATGTGCATGCTTAGTGGTGTTGGGTTAGGATAAGAATTTTAGGTGAAGGCAATGGATATTACATGTTACTTGGTAAATAGATCACCCTCATCAATGTTGTATGATAATACTCCATGTGAGGTATGGAATGGTAAGAAACCATCTCTAACACATCTCAGAGTATTTGGTTGTGATGGATATATACATGTTCCAGAGTAAAATAAAACTAATTTGGATAGAAAATCCAAAAGGTGCATCTTTATTGATTATAAAGATGGTTTGAAAGGTTACAAGCTTTGGAACCTAGAAAAAAATAAGGTTGTGTACATTCAAGTTGTGGTATTTTGAGAAGTGAAAGATGTCATCAAAATAAGAAGCCTCACCAAGGGAGAAGGAACCACAAAAGATAAAGTTTGGACCAAAGGATGATGAATTATACTGTGTAGAAGAACATGAAGCAAAAGAAGAAGAACCACATACTCCAACTTGAGGAGATCAATTTCAGGAAAGAGGGTAGCTAGAAAGGTATGCTCCATCTTATTTCTATTAAAATTTTGGTTTTCTTGTTACTAATGATGATCCTGGAACCATTAGGGACATAGTGGATCTAGAGGATAGAAAAATTTGCAAAAAGTCAATGGTTGAAGAAATGGTGACCTTGGAAAAGAATTAAGCTTACAATATAGTGGAGTTATTAGCTAGAAGAAAACCCATTGGCAACAAATGGGGGTTTAAGAGGAAGTTGAACATAGAAAGAAATGTAGAGAAATAAAAGGATTAGTTAGTAAAAAAAGATTATCCATAGGTGCGAGGAATTAACTTTGGTAATATTTTTTCTCTTATTGCAAAGTTAGCTTCTATTAGATCTATTTTCTTAGTTAATTCTTTCTATTTTGAGGTAGAACATATGATTGTCAAGACAACATTCCTACATGGAGATATGGAAGAAGGGATCTACATGAAGCAACTAGAAGGATTTGATATGGATGGTAAGAAATATTTGGTATGCAAGCTATAAAGTTCCTTGTATGGGTTGAAGCAATCACCAAACATGTTGTATCAAAATTTTGATACATATATACAATGAATTGGCTTCACAAGGAGAAAAGTGGATCACTGTGCATATTTTAAATTAGTTGGTGATCATCTTATTTATTTGGTCTTGTATGTAGATGATATGTTGTTGATTGGAAATGACAGGGAAATCATTTAGGATGTGAAAAATCAATTTTCCTCTAAATTTGAAATGAAGGATATTGGTGCTACAAATTTAATTTTAGGAATTAAAATTAAAATGAGATCAAGAAAAGAGTAAATTCTAGTTAAACCAATGGACGGATGTTGAGAAAATATTGCAGAGGCTTAATATGTAGGAAAGTAAACTAGTGAAGGTCCCTATTCCTACGAGTGTAAATTTATTTGTAGATCAGTGTCCTAAGAAATAGGAAGAGGAAGAGAACATGTCCTATGTTCCACAAGTCAGTGCAGTTGGAAGTTTTATGTACACAATGGTTTGTACAGGACCAAACATTACACATGTAGTGGGAGTATTATGCAGGTATATGTCAAAACCATGGAAGGAGAACTAAATAACAGTGAAAATGGTTTTTAGGTATCTGCATGGCATTACTGATTATGAATTGTGCTACCAATGAATACTAGGACTATACAAAGTGTTGGACATCCATGACTTTGTTGATGCAAGCTGGGTTGGAGATCTAAATCGTAGAATATCTACAAGTTGGTATGTGTTTAACCTATTTGGAGAAGTAATCAATTGGATGAGAAAGAGACTATCTGTATTGGATTTTCAACTACAAAAGTTGAATACATGGCATCCACTCATGCAAACAAGGAAGTAGTTTGTTAACAAAGATTGTATTCATGTATGGGGTTAGTACTGAAAGATATAATGATAGATTGTGATAGCTAAAGTGCAATTTTCTTAGTTAATAACTTTGTTTATCATTCAAAGAAAAAGCGTATTGATGTTCAATATCACTTTCTGATTGATATGATTGAAGACAAGAAGGTGTTGCTAATAAAGGTGGACACTTTGAAGAATGTTGCAGATGAAATAATAAGAGTTATGAGCACTGAGTATTTCTCTTGGTGTAGAGAAACAATGGGCATAATTTCCTTGGATTATTGATTGTATACTCTTATACCCACATGTATGAAAATAAAAAAAGTGGGAGAATTTTGGGTATATGTTATATTCTTTGCACGACTTAAATGCACCACACACCTAGGGATGTCACAATGGGGTTTCCAACTCCCGCTTTTTGGGGGGTATGCAAGCGGGTGGTTGTTGAAAATGAAGAAAGAAAATCTAGTTTTGACTTTGCCTTGGTCAAACTAGATTAAAATTTGAATTTCTATTTCAGCAGAACACCTAGAGGTAGTTAACTGAAGTGGCATGGCTCTTGTCACTTAGTTAACTCAGTAAATTCGATTTGGAGACACTTGAGTTCAGTTATACATGATTGATTTCTAATTTGTAGCAATATATTTAAGTTAATTTGAGTTATTGACAGTTTAACTAGTTCTAATGGCACAAAAGAACTAGTGGAGGTCAAGTTGTGGATGTGTAACTTCAACCACACTCAGTGATCAACCAATTAATTGATCAATCAACCCAAAATAATTGTTTCATGTAAAGAATTCGAGTTACCCAGTTGAGATGGAGATTCCAAAGTAGTGTACTATCAGTTGTAGAATATTCCCATGTGTATAGGCGGTACATGCAGTCAAAGATTTCCCTAGGGCTATTGCGCAATTCCTTGGTGTAAAATTCCTAAAAAATATGGGAAATTTCCCAAGGGAAAAATGCAAGGAAATAGGAGCTTGGTAAGGCTTGAAATTGGCTAAGTGTTGGGCCAGGTTTAGCCATTCAGGCAAAGGGATAGACTATACACATGCAGGGTGTACTCAAGCTTGAGCAAACATTGTATTTCTTTTATATTCTCTAATTAATGCAATATATATAGTAAGGGGTTTTGAGTAGTTTCTTTCCCCTAGATAAATATATGTGCATGAGTGATGTTTCCTTTTTCATGTCTATGATTCTTGTTTTAGGTGGTGAATTAACTTCGGTAGATGAGTAGAGTAGCTTAAAGTCTTGTGATTTAGCTAATTTCATGAGTAGCATTGAATCTACACATTAATTTCTACATGGTATTAGAGATGGAATCAATTTTGAAGTCTTCATTACAAGAGATTCAAATTTGAAGATTAGTGTTACAAGTTTTCTTCATGACTGAGAAGATGGAATTCAATGGACTCAGGCCCAAGCATGCCTTGGAAGGAACCTTCAAACTTGTTGCATGGAAGGACCAAACAGAGGCAGTATTGGATGGTAATGGGCTGCTAGAATACATCAAGATAGATGTAGCAAAATCCCAAGAATCTAATGCCCAAAATCTTGCTCAGTGGAAGAAGGATGTGTCCAAAGCGAGGAGAATCATATTAGAGGGAGTTAGGTATCATATTGTCTCGAATCTCCATGGAAAAGAGACTTTGTTCACAATGTGGAGAGCACTGAAAGAATTGTTTGAGAATAATATGTTGAAAATGCAATAAGAAAATCTTGATTTAATTTTTTCCTTGAAGTAAATTAGGACTAAAATTGTAATTCTGCATCACAAGACAACTTGTATGAGTTAACTACTTCATAGGAGCCTTGGTTGAGTTTACTTTGAGTTTTAATTAATTAATTAAGTTTAACTGAGTTAAATTCAGTTAAACTAGTTCCAACTGATGGAGGAACTAGTAGGAGGTCAGGTAGTGGGGTGTTGATTCATGTGTTCAACCAGTTAATTGATTACTCTCTCATAAATAACTCATGCATGTCAGATTTGAGAGTTACCCAGTTGAGATTGGATTTCAAGGGAAATGTACTATCAGTTGTATAATCATCTGAATTGTATAGGTGGTGCATGCAATCAGAGGAATGCCTATGAGGATCGCACAATTCGTATTGAGAAATTTCCCTAATTAATAGGGGGATAATAACCAAGGAAACAACGCAAGGAAATAGGGACTTATGAAAGCCAAAATTTGGTTAAGTATTGTCCTAGACTTGTATAGGAAGTTGTGAGACAAATAGAGATAAAGCAGAGGTTGCTCAAGCTTGGGCAAAGCATTGTAATCTTCTCATATTTTATGACTAATGCATTATACAGATAGCAGGGGTTTTTAGCAGTGGATTTCCCTAGGAAATCATTATGTAATGTGTTGATTGAATTCTTTCTATTGTATTCTTCACGATTTATTGATCGATTAATTATTTCCGCTGATGAGTAGAGAAAATTCAAGTATTTTGTTTTAGACAATTACATAAGTAGTTTGAATCTACAAGGAATTTCTACATGATAGTGACCATAGGAAGCTGGCACTCAAGGACAAGCTTCAAAGTACCAAGACAAAAAAGAACAACACAATTACACAGTACCTAAGTAGGTTTACATAATGTCATGATGAACTTGGCAAGGTCGGCGTTAATGTCCCTGAAGAAGACTTCGTAGCTCTAGCTCTTTTTGGGCCTTCCCAAGAGATGGCATAGTTGTCAAGATTTGGTAAATAGTAGAGAGAAGCTATCGAGTTGGTATTGGTTATGGTCCGATCTAGTGCAGGAAGGAATAAGGCAGAACACCAGAGATGTGACCTCATCTAAGGGTGAGGATGAGGAGAATTGTGTCTTGGCTGGAAAGGAAAAGAAAGGGTGGGGGAAGAAATCCCAATCCAAATAAAATTTGAGTCAAGGGGGTATTAGGACTCCTTAGTTTTCCTAAGACTGAGAAAGGAAACCAAAGAGGTAACCTCAGACCAACTTTTGACTTGGAAGCTAGCCCTGCCAAATCAAAGAGGGCTCTCTCTAAATCAATCCTCACAACCAATGGAAGTGACTGGAGAATACTAGGGTTTTAGGCTAGTTATCAGCTTAGTAGGGTTTTGATTAGGGTTTGTTGGATAAGAAGCACAGGGTCTAGGAACTAGGCCAAGTAGGTCAAAATATCAGTTGTAGACATAGAATGAGGCAAGGTAGGTGTAATCAGTGACACAAATGGTTTGTCATTGTAGTATGGTAATGAGGAAATCATATGAAAGAGAATAAGTGAGAAGATGCATGAATTCACTTATCTGGAAGAAAAACATTTAAATGCTAATCTCAAACAAAACATAACATTGAGATAATGATTTTTGTTTAACACTCAAGAGATAAAGCATAAGAAGAAATATGAATAGCTACTGAAAGTATCTAATAATCATATGCATAAGAAAAACTAGAGAAAAACAATGTCACTGACCACAACACATGAATCCCATAAAAATAGCTGCAACTGTATATTATTTCTGCCAATATCAAGTACACTAGTTCAAAAAGTATGAGCTTCCAGTATCCAACCCCCTCTTTGATTTGATTCTGACTACATATAGATGAAAAAAAATATTTCCCCTCTAAGGGGTCAAATCTTGCTTCATAGGAACTGATTTCATGATCCTACCTAACCACTGCCAAATCCTAGGGGAGTTAGAAACCACTTTCCCCTTTAAAACTAACTGATTGAGTTTGTTTTCAAAGCATTTAATTACAAGATTTTTTACTCTAGTAACCACTAACAGAATCATTTACATCAGATGAACTCATAAGGAAACTATTTACATCAAGCTAGCTCGACATTTCACTATTTACATGCAAAAAACACCTTCATTCGTAGAAGCGTAGCGAATTTCTGAGAAGCGCAACAAATTTTTAGGTTGATATTTTGATGGCTTGAAGAGGTTCTAAGCTTTGCTGAAGACCTATGAAGAAAGTATGGGATGTCTACTACACCCTGGAACCCTTAAGTCATCCAAAAACATGATTTTGACCTCCTCAATCTTCATCCCAAAACTAAGTGTCCAGAAATGCAACGACTATCCTGAAGAGGTGGCAAAAAGGTGTAAAAAAGGCCTTGTTTGGTGATTTTCTGCAAATTCATGATTCTATAAGTCTCCTCAGGTACTTTTCTAATGTCCACATGTCAATGGCTACCTCCACATGCTTGAAAATCTTGATTCTAACCCTCTGAGAAAAAGCGCAACAACTAGTTGTTGCATTTCTGTAGGATGTTATTTGCCTGTGCACAAAAAAACTTCAAAATTTCAAAAATTTTCCTCCTTTCCTTTTCTCTTTGTCTTACATTCAAACCACCAATGATGCATCTTCTAAGAGGTCAAGGTTATCCCTCTTTTTGAGTTTCCTTAGGGTTCTTTTGAGCTTCTTCTTCATGTTTTTAACCCTAGCTTTGCAAACCATATTTCTTGCATAGTAGTGCCTTGCCATATTTCTTTGCATGATGGTATCCCTGTTTGCCTTTTTCAATAACTTCTCCAAATTCTCATTTACTCTCTCAAGCCAATATTCCTTGTCCTTCTCAAGTTCAGAAACTATGGTGTCATCTATGGTATTTTGGGCTTGAGGAGGAGATGGCTCTTTTACATGCTTTTCCTTCCTTTCCATTGCTCTAGTTTTGGGTCTCCTTGGTTGTACCTGACTGTTCTTCTCCTCCAACTACTCTACCTCAATGATGGCTTTCCCTTTATCCTTTGTTGTTAACACACCTACCTGGCTTGATGATGGAGGGTCTTCTTGTGACTTGCTCTGCTACATTAGGCTTAGTTTCAATTGTCTATTCTCTTGCTGCAAGAAATCCACCATGAAATTGGCTTTGGCAAGGTCATATTTTAGCTCCCTAATATGTGCCTCTTTCTCCTTGATTATGTCTTCTGCTGCCTTATCTCCATGGTCAACCATCTCTATTTCAGAAGGTACCTCTTCATGATGTTGCAAGGGTGAATCATCTCTATCTCTAGGTGATTCCTCTCTCATGGCTTCCATCTGCACTTCTTCAGTAACAACCTCCTTAGGTATTCTTTTTGCTTGAGACCTAGTTCTAGGTTTAGGTCTAGGCATCTCTGTTTCTAGCTCAGGAGAAAAAACCAACCTCTCACCTCTCTTGTATGTCTTTGAAATCTCTTCCCTTGGCTGATTTTTTGTCACTGATGGCCTGCTTGATGTTTCAGCTCCTTGTGGTCTGGATGATGATGAAGGAGTACTTGGACTCTTTGACTGGTTGGAGACAGGTAAGAGAGCAGTTGCCTCCAAGAAAGCTTCCCATGACATGTTGATTTGTGCTAGCTGGTGGAGGACTATTACTTTGACTAGAGCATGATGAAAGAGGCTTGCTTGATGATCTCTTCCTTTAGATTGCACCTTCTCAATCATTTTCACCAAACTTCTAAACAGATAGTTAGGTAGGTTTAGGGGCTTCATGGAAGTGAAATGCATCAATAACCTGATGTGATATTGATATAGCCTACTAAACCTACCAAGTAAAATACTTCATGATAATCTTCATCAAAGGGTTGTACTTGTCCAACAATTTCCTGCTAGGAAAAATATGAGAAGGAGACTCCTTATACTGTGGTTTCAAAAACATCTTGTAGTGCTCTAGGTCCAAATCCATTCCCTTGAACCAAATATCACCTTGATTAGGGATAGTAGTTGTTGAAGCTATGACCTTTGTTGACACTGGAAATTTCACCCCTACTATAGTGGCATTGTTCTTCTTGAAACTAATGGCAAAGAGGCTTGTTAGATCATGATGATAACCCACCTCTTGCACTTTCTGACAAAACCCTAGGCAACCTGCTTGCTCAAATGATTTTCTAATGAATTCTGATGCATTGACCTCTTTCATATGAGTTGGCTCATATCTTGAGATTTATCCTCCCTTATACCTCCTTATTTCACTGTCCCTCACCATGTTTTGGCTTCACTTTTGACAAAAAACCCTAATTTCAAGCAAGAAGGAGCAAGGGATTTGAGCTGCAAAATAGGGCTAAAAGCACAACAACTTGAGGGAAGGGAATGGAGGGGAAGGAGGATAGGAAAAATTCTGAGGAAATTATGGGGGGTAGGGATATGTGTTAGGGATACAATGAAAGTAGAATTTCTCAAAATGAGCAAGAAACAAGGGGTGAAAAGGGCGAAACACAGTCCTAAGCCAGAAGCACAACGACTAGCTAGGTCTGTGGAGGAAAATGATGAAATGAGTGAATTTGAGTGTGGGGAATGATGAGGAGTGTTTGATGAGGGTAATTAAGGGTATATAGGCTTAGAAACCAGGGAATTTCTTCTCAAAAGAAGAAAAAGACCATGGAAAGTAGAAAATACAGCAAGAAAGCGCAACAAAACCCTAGGGATAGATTTCAATCAGTTTTTGAGGAAAAAGACTGCATGGATGGTTTATGAAGCTTTACTTACTAGTTTAAAGAGGCCTTGAAGCATGTGTGATGAAAATTGAACCTGCTTTCCCTCCCTTTGGTCTCCAAATGAAAAGTGTAGCGACTACCTCCAGAAACACAACAACTACCTCCAAAAATGCAACAAATAGATGAGGAGCAGTGGTGGTGAAATTCAGAATTCTGATGGCTATGGAAAGTATCAAACTGGTAGAGAGGAGTTCTTGGAGCTTTTGGAAGGATGCAATGAAGTTTTAAAATGCTTTGATGCTCCTTTATAACTTAGAAACTCGATTTTTGGCTTCATAGTGGGATGACATCATGTGTACTTTGACAAAATGACTTGATGATGTGATTTGTACTGCAACATTATTTCCTCAATAGGAAGGTTACATCTCCATGTGACATAGATGTACTTGGATTATTTTTGAAAAACTTTATTCCCTAATTGCTAACTCCCATGATTATGACCATAATGAATGACGTGATTGCCTATTTGATATTGATGACTAATACAATGATGACCATCAAATGCATATTCGATACCATGACCTATACGGTGACCAACTAACTCATTTGATGACCTATAACAGGAAATGATGACACAACCATGATGGATTTTGTGACCTTGAATAAGTGGACGGGGTGGCAATAACACCTAGACAATGACTTGGAACCATTTGACAACCAAGATAGATGTCAAATTTTATTTCAAAATATAATAATTTGACCTACGACTCAATCAACAACATGAAAAGAGTAAATTTGATGATTGTGACTATTGGACACTAACAGGGGATAAGAAGAAATACTTGTCCAAAATCAAGTGCTTTCACTGTCATGAATTTGGGCACTATGCAACAAAGTGTCCACACAAGAAGGAAAGCAAGAAGACCACAGGAGGAGCAACAGGTGAAGCTTTGGCTTCATAGTTCGAACTTGATTTTACCCTCATTGCATGCATGGAAAGCACAATGATGGGTAGTGTGGTATATCTCGATAGTGGTGCCTCGTTCCACATGATGGGGACCAAATAAATTTTTAATGACTTGGAGGAGAAGGATCTCAAGATGCACATTAAGATGGAAGATGATGGAAGGTATAACATGACCGGTATTCATATAGTTACTTTTCAGAGGGACTTTGGCTCCCCTCTCAGGCTCAAGGATGTGATGTTTGTACCAGGTCTAAAGAATAATCTAGTTTATGTAGCTTTATGTAGCTGTGTTGGAAGCCATGGATACGATGTGATATTTAGCAAAGGGAAGGATTTCCTGAGACACATTGCCACTGGAAAAGTGAAGAAAATCGGGGTTCGGGTGAAGAACCTCTACAAATTAAATGTGGAAGATTGTGCAACATGGAGCATAAAAGTAGAGAAGGTGCAGAGCTGAGATGTTGGTGTATTATGGCATATAAGACTTTGCCATTTACATCATGGTGCTTTGAATATCATGCATCATATTTCTACAGGCCTCTCCAAAGGAGCACTAGAGAAGCGGGATACATGAAAAGGGTGTACTTTGAGGAAGTACACAAAATCCACCTTTAATGATTAGGAAAATAGGGCGCATGCAGTCCTTGAAAGCATCCATTATGATGTTTATGGACCTTTCTCAATAGCCTCCACTGCCAAGCACATGTATTATGTTATACTTGTAGATGATTTCTCATGAAGGTGTTGGATTTACTTTATGCAAAAGAAAGACCACACATTCTCCAAATTTTTTGAATTTAAAACACTTGTTGAGAAAGAAACTAGGAAGAAAGTGAAGGATATTAGGAGCAATAACCGAGGTGAGTACTTGTCAAATGATTTAAAAAAAAAAATGTGCAAAGGAAGGCATTTGACGGTAGTTGACAACACCCCATAACCCACAACATAATGGGGTGTCTAAGAGTAAGAACAAAAGTACTATGGGGGTAGCATGAGTGATGTTACTTGATCAAAGCCTACCTCTACACTTGTGGGTTAAAGCATGCAACATAGCAGTCTATTTGCAGAATAGGAGTCCTCATAGGATTCTTGGCATGACTACACTAGAGGAATATTTTTCAGGGAAGAAACCAAATGTTTCACACTTCAAGATATTTGAATCATCAGTTAACTGTCATGTTTCCAAGGAATCAAGGAAAAAGCTAGAGCTAACAACATAGTTGGGCATATTTGTGGGGTACACAGACACACCTCACAACTATCGTGTGTACTTTCCATCTCTCAGGATGAAAATGGACATAAGAGATGTGAAATTTTATGACGAGAAGGAAAATGGGTGTTATCTTGAGAGGGAGCTTCAGTAGCAACCTAATTAGGAGCTTTTGGATCCAATGGAAGAACCTTAGGAAGTTGTAGAGAAACCACAAGTAGAGGAGCAAAGAGTGGAGACATCCACTCATGCAGAGACATTCATAGAAGGAAGGAAGCAAACCAGGGAAACTGACATATTATCGCAGGATGCTAGAGAGAATGTGGGATCACCCACATCACAACACAGGAAAAGGAGGTCACTAGATCAGTACACTAGCTACATGGCTCTGATGAGTGAGCTTGTAGAGACTGAGCCATCCTCATTTGAGGAAGTTGTAGAGAAACTGTATGGGTTGATGCTATGGTAGAGTAATATGATTCCATTGTCAGAAATAATGTTTGGGAAGTGGTGCCAAGACCAGTAGACAAATCAATGGTTGGTTCAATATGGCTTTACAAGGTAAAGCATGCAGCAGAAGGAAGCATAGAGAAACACAAGGCCAGATTTGTGGCCAAGGGGTTCTCTTAGGTTGAGGGAATTAACTATGAGGATACCTTTTCTCTAGTAGTAATGTACTCATCCATCAAGTAAATTCCAACAATATCAGAGAAAATTGGGTGGAAGATCCACTAGATCGATGTGAAGACAACATTCCTCAATGGAGTTATTGAGGAGGAGGTGTATATTGAGCAACCAAAGGGGCTTGAGACCTTTGACAGAGAGTCGCATGTGTGTAGACTCAAGTGAGCATTGTATGGAATCAAGAAAGAACCATGTGCTTGGTATGCTATGATCGATAAATATCTGACCAATTTGGGATTCACCGAAAGTGAAGCAGATGCAAACCTTTATCACATTGTGGTAGAAGGTAAATTATTGATTATTATTTTATATGTCAATCACTTGATCCTTACTAGTCATGAGCAATTGATCAGATCTTGCAAGGAGGACCTTACAAGAGAGTTCAAGATGAAGGACATGGGCCTCATGCACTACTTTCTTGGTTTGGAAGTATGGCAAGGAGATGGGGAACTGTTCTTCTCTTAGGGAAAGTATGCTAATGAGATGCTTCAGAGGTTCCACATGGATAGGTGCAAACCCATAAAGACTCCTCTAGCAGGAAACTGGAGGAAAGAGGATGCTACTTCAGGTGAAGTAGTGGAGGCTACCATTTATAAGAAGCTTGTGGGTTCACTTATGTATTTGGTGAATACACAACCAAACATTTATTATGTAGTTAACCAACTTAGTCAAGCAATGGTTAAGCCAACCAAACTGTATTGGAAGGTAGCAAAGCATGTGCTGAATACCTTAGAGGCACTACTTAGTTCAGTATTTGGTATAAACAAAAAGAGGGATTAAATATGCAAGGCTTCACAGATGTAGATTGGGGAGGGATTCCATCAGACATGAATAGTACTTTAGGAGTAATTTTCAAATTTGATTAGCAACAATTTCTTGGTACAGTAGGAAGCAGAGATCTATGGCACTCAACTCAACATAAGAAGAGTACATGGATGTAAGTCAAGCAACATGTGAGGCTATCTAGATGAGAAATATTCTTGCTGAGTTATTTGGTCAGAATATGGATCCTACTGTGATTTAATATAACAATCATAGTTGTATCAAAATCTATGAGAACCCAGTATTTTATGATTGGTCCAAGCATATCGACATTCGGTATCACCATCTACGAGATTGTGTACAGAGGCAGATTATGTTTTTGTAATACATTCCGACAGAGGAACACTATGTAACTATTTTGACAAAGGCTTTGTCAAGGGGAAAATTCAAGTTCCATAGAAGCAGGATTGGGGTATTTGATAATCCCTTTCTTGCTGAAAGGCAGTGTTGAAAATGCAGCAAGAAAATCTAGTTTTGACTTTGCCTTGGTCAAACTAGATTAAAATTTGAATTTATATTTTAATAGAATACTTGGAGGTAGTTAACTGAGGTAACATGGCTCTTGTCACTCAATTAACTCAATAAATTTGATTTGGAGACACTTGAGTTCAGTTCTACATGATTGATTGCTAATTTGTAGCAATCTATTTCAATTAATTTGAATTATTGTCAGTTTAACTAGTTCTAACTATCAGAAGAACTAGTAGAGGTCAAGTTGTGGATGTGTAACTTCAACCACACTTAGTGATCAACTAGTTAACTCATCAATCAACCCAAGATAATTGTTTCATGCATAGAATTCAAGTTACCCAGTTGAGATGGAGATTCCAAGGCAATGTATTATCAGTTGTAGCATATTCCCATGTGTATAGAAGGTGCATGCAGTCAAAGATTGACCTAAGGCTATTTCACAATTCCTTGGTGTTAAATTCCTAAAAAATAGGGGAAATTTCCCAAGGTGGCAACACAAGGAAATAGGAGCTTGGGAAGGCTTGAAATTGGTTAAGTGTTGGGCTAGGTTCAGCTAGTTAGGCAAACAGGTAAACTATACACTTGCAGGGTGTGCCCAAATTTGAGAAAGAATTTTATTTCTTCTCTATTCTATGATTAATGCAATATAGATAGTAAGGGGTTTTGAGCAGTTTATTTCCATAGATAAATCTCTATGCATGTGTTATGTTTCCTTTTGCATGTCTATGATTCTTGTTTTAGATGGTGAATTAACTTCCGCAGATGAGTAGAGTAGCTTCAAGTCTTGTGATTTAGAAAATTTCATGAGCAAGATTCAATCTACACATTAATTTATATAGTTTTACCTCCCCTACATGGGGTTGGGGAAGCACCCCCACACCCCCACATCCCCCACCCCCCCGCAAAAGAAAAAAAAGGGTGTTTTTCTGCGTCTAATTATGTTAGTTTTCAAAACACAAATTTTATTTTAGTAGTTTCCCAGAGCATGGTGGCTTTTCCCATGGTATTGTAGATCCAATAAAGGGAACTATGGATGTATTAAAATCTATGTTTAATGTATTGGGGTTTTATGAATGCTACAACATACACATATTGTATTGTAACATTGTAAAGAAATATATAGAAAAAATTTGCTAGTTTTCCCAGTTTTGAGTTTTCAAGATAAAATCTTTGTGTTAATTTGTGTGTTTACCATGGAATATTTTTTGTTTTACTAAGAAGATGTTTACCATGTTACAATTTCTTTAGTACTTCCTTCCATAAAAATCTCTTTATGAAATTTCTCTCTTGTAGTTGATATCACTAGATTATCTATCTCTAATCTCATCAGCATTTCATTAGTCATGATATTATCATGTTCATTTAAAAAAGTTTGATCTTCTAAAGGTAATTCAATTGTTTCAACAATTATCTTTGTCTTATCAAGAAATGTGTATCATGTTTCCTCTTTATTTTCTTGTTTCAAAAACTCCTCACTCATCATTACCATTGACTACTAATATTTTCTACTACACCTTCATCCTTTAATAGTTTCAATATGTGTTTGTCACCATAATTTTAAAAATTGTATGTGTTTCTCCTTCCATCATGAATTTTTTTTCTATCATATTACTAGGCTTGCCTTGCATAACATGACATACATCCATGGACATGATGTCATAATGTACTTCATCTTTGTAGCATCCAATCTAGAAATATACTACACATTGTTCGTTTAGAAATATTAGAAGTCCTTTCTATAGAGGTGACACTTTGTGTGGAGTAGGATGCAATGTTCTCTTTAGGTTTAACTTATTCACCATCTTTGTAGACACAAAATTGTCAATACTTCCACTATCAATAATAAATCTACAACATTTACCTTTTGACTTATAGGTGGTTAAAAATAATGCTTTTATTTATACAGGCTCTGTAATGTCCTTGCTAGATTTCAACATGGCTCTCTTCATTATTAGATATTATCCAACCTCTATTTCATTCTCATTCACAAAGGACTTCACACGTTCTATATTTATCTATGTAATGTGGATGTTTCATGTATTTTTGGAAGAGCTCTCTGGACATTCATTTTATTTATGGCCAATTGTATTACATGTGTAACATCTAACAACAAAATATATTCCCCTTCATATTTGATATATTCTTCTTCCTTTGAAGTATCCTCCTTTAAATTACTATTCTAGTTGATATGAGCTACTTCCTTCTTCTGTGTGGGCTAGAAATCTTCCTCGACTTCTTGTTTGTCCGCTACTTCCCAATGTTCTTTGCTCCTTTTCTCTCTGGATTTGTTTCCTTTCTAGTTTCTCTTCCACCTTGAGAGCTACCTGGTATGATTCTTCAATAGTTATTAGAGGGAAAATACTTAGGTAATATTAGATTTTATATTTTAAATCATTAATATATCTAGCTACCTTTTCAATGCCTTCTTCCACATGACCATCTCTTATACTAATCTTATAAAATTATATTGTATATTCTTTCACAAACATTGATTTTTTCTTGAATTTTTGCATTTTTATAAAGAGATTTAGTTGATAATATACTTTTATAAATATATCTTTTCATTTTTCCACCATTTGATCGCATCTAGTATTCTTCTTTTTTCCTTTGTTCCTTTTTTCTTCATGTATGTTGTCCCACCATAGTGAGGCATGTACCTTCTGTTGGCATTATGGCATAGGTTTAGCACTATGGCACAGGTGTTGTCCTTAATGGCAACTCACTCAAAGGGAAAATCACAGTTCAGGCTCTCAGAATGAAAGAAAATGAGGTATAGGCATGTTCATCTTATTAAAGTCGCGTATACACGCGGGTGTACCGATCAAAAGGCGCGTATACGTATGCATGCACTTTCATGCAAAGAAAAGCATGTACATGTGGGAAAAATTATGGTTGGTCCATGGTATTTAGTCCGACATATTTGAACCTATGGTTTTGGTCCTTGGTATTGCATTTAAAGTCCCTAGTATTAGTTCTCAATGGTTTTGGACCATGGTTTGAGTAAGGCCTAAGAATATAAAAAGGGAAGGAGATCATTTGGCAAGTGCATTGACTTATGTGTTGAATATCTTGAGAGGAGCAAGATCTGGAATACTGGTGATAGGTTGGTGAGTTACAGATGAATCTGAATCAAGGAGGAACATGAGCATTACACGATGGTTAAGATCTATTGATGGGTCGAGATCTCAAGGCTTGAATAGTGGTATCATTGTGTGATTTTGATCTATTATATTTGAAGCATGATTAGATATATAAATCTAATAATCTGGGTATAACTAATGTCTGATTAAGTAAAAGGATAAATTATCTTTTATAGATCTGTACGCAGGTTCGACGCAACAGAGGCGCGTATACACGTAGGTTAAGGAAGTGAAGACTGCGTATACGCTGGTTGGCTTTGGCATAGATGCGTATATACGCATGTTTCTATTGATGAAGTAGCGTACATCTCTTGAAACATGTTTTAGCTGCTTCTGTTTATTGCTGCAGTGTTCTAGGTTCAGAATTGGTGTCTGGTTACTGGTACTATTTTCTGGTTACAACATTCTGAAAAGTTATTGGTTGATTCAGTATTTGTACAAAGGAGATTGGTTGTTGCAGATCTACTTGATGTTTGATTGATATTCATGGATCCAGTCTGAAAATTTATGAAACGTGGTCCCTGGAAGAAAAGAGAAGGTTGAAGCCTTCTGTAGGTCAGCACCTACATACTAGTACCTTAGCTAGTACAAGAGCTAAGGGGGTTGTAGCTCCCTTCCAGGAGAAGCTGGAGAACGAGAGAAGGTTGTAGCCTTCTATAGGTTGAAGCCTACATACTGGTATAAGACTGCAGTAGTACAAAATCATTGTAAAAAGAAGTTTCTAATTGAAATAAGATAGAGGCATATTGCAATAGGTGGTTTTCACCCACATTGGGTTTCCACCTTATATCTTGTGTTCCTTTGTGTGACTGTCTGCTCTACTTTTCTGTTCCTACTTACTGTTATATGGTTCTGACACACAAATTAATGTTCAACATCTGAAGAATAAATTAAATTATAAGTTTAGAAGTTATACGCGAGTTTCATTAGTTAGAGTTGCGTATACATGCTGTTTTCATTCACTGAAGTAGCGTATACAAATCTTTGTATAAATTGAAAAAGAATCTGACTTAATAATACTGATTCACCCCCCCTCTCAATATTATTTTCAACAATTGGTATCAGAGCAGGTCCTTTAGAAGAAGCTTGATCGCTTGAAGGAAGATCTATCATCATGAGCAACTACGAAAGAGAAGCATCAATCAGGCCACTGATTTTCGATGGAAGCAACTTCGTCTATTGGAAGGTAAGAATCACTGCCTATCTTCAATCTCTTGGTACAAAAGTTTGGGATATTGTGGAAATAGGATACACTTTTCCATCAACAACTCCTACAGATACGGTTGGTAAGAAGCAGTATGAAACAAATGCAAAGGCAGTCAATACTCTATTAGGGAGCCTATCTCAATCAGAATTCGTCAAGGTTATGCAACTCAAAACCACAAAAGAAATATGGGATAAGATCATTCTGAGCTATGAAGGAGATGAATAGGTAAAACGAGCAAAACTACAAACTCTCATAATTCAATATGAAAATATTAGAATGTACAATGATGAAAGTGTGGCTAACTATTTCTTACGTATAGATGAGATTGTAAATTGTATGAAAAATTTGGGTGAAGAAATAAAAGAAGTCGTTCTGGTTGAAAAGGTTCTAAGATCTTTGTCTTCTAAGTTTGAATCAAAAGTTTCCGCCATAGAAGAAAAACAGAATCTACAGAGCCTTACCATGTCACAGCTTCACGGAATCCCAACCGCTTATGAAATGAGAAAAGAGGGACCATCATACAAGAGAGAAGCCACATTCAAAGCCTCGGGAAAAGGAGATTACAATGACTCAGGACATATGTCGGAAGAAGAGGAAGAGTCAAATTTTGTCAAAAACCTTCAACGGGGTTCTGGAAGATTCAGAGGTAAGCTCCCTTTCAAATGTTTTGCTTGTGGAAGAGTCGGTCACTATGCTGCCAAGTGTCCTCATAAAGATAAGCTTGACAAAGGTAAGGAACCAGTTAGATGGAACAGAAAACAGAATGTAAGTAAGAAGAGCTATTACACACATGAAAACAGTTATGGACTTTCAAATAGCAATGAAAATGAACAAGGTAATGATTATAGACTTTTGATGGATTTTGAAGATGATGATTTCTTGGATGCTATAAATGAAGAAACTCTTTATGAAGAAATTTCTAAACTCAAAATTTGCTTAGAGGAGAAGAACATGATTATAGATACTCTGACATCCCAACTTGCTGAAATGGAGAAACACAATGAAAAGTTAGAATGTGAAATTGTGGGACTTAGAAAGGACATTGAAAAAACGAAAGCTCTTAATCTTAGATTTGCTAAAGGATTTGAAACTTTAGATGAAATTATCAAATTATAACGTTCTCCTCTAATCAAGACAGGTCTTGGGTATACCAAAGAAACATCTCAATCACAAAAGCCATCTACCTCCAAAAGTTATCTTGAAGCTGTAAGGAGAAGTGAGCAGGTTGATAATCGACAGCAAAGGCCCAATGGAGATCACCAGGGAAATCAGGGACAATTTACCTCAAGAATGAACAAAGACTACCAGGTAAATCGAGGGAAATCTGCTTCAAGGATGAACAGAAGCTACAACCCACCACAGGTAAATCATGCTCAATTTACCTCAAGAATGGATGTCAATAGAAACTACAATCATTTTGTTGGTAGATTTGATAATAGCAGGAGTTTATTCAATGGCCAATGTTTCTCTTATCATAACTTTGGTCACAAAGCAGCTCAATGTGTTGCCTACAAGACAATCATGACTAGAGAAGCTCAAAAACAAAGGAGTATGACTGGGATCATGAAAAGGACCTACAATAACTTTTTTGCTCTTGAGAATGAAATAGAATGTTCTATTTGTAACAACTTTGGTCATGAAGATTCTGAATGCAGGAGTAGGTTTCGACAAATAACTCAGAAGGAGCAAGCTTCATTAAGTCCCAAAACATGGAAAAAGAAAGAACCGCTACCAAAAAGATGTGGGATAGCCTTATATGCGGAAGGACAGGAAAATCAATGGTACATCGACAATGGATGCTCAAAACATATGACAGGTGATAAAGATAAACTTCAGTCATATAGTGCCTTAGAAAAGGAAAAGAAGGTCTCATTTGGAAATGACACCCCTGCACTCATAAAAGGTAAAGGTTCTGTTCTTTTGAAAGAAAAGGTCAAGGCTAGAAATGTTATTTATGTTGATGGCTTAAAGCATAATTTATTAAGTGTTAGTCAAATGTGTGATCAAGGAAATGAATTAATATTTTGATCAAATGGAAGCATTGTTCGTGAGCTTGATATAGGAGAAACAATGATCAAAGGCATAAGAACTCCAAATAATTTATATATACTCAAGGGAGGACAACAACAATGCTATCTAAGCAAGAATGATGAACAATAGCTATGGCACAAAATATTGGGGAATCTAAGCTTCTCACAGATAAGGAAAGCATGCAAATATCAGGTGGTTCGTGATTTACCTGACATCAGAATTCCAGACAATACAATATGAAAATCATGTCAATTTGGTAAGAAAACCAGAACTAATTTCCCTAAGAAGGAAGGATCAGCTAGCAGGCCACTTGAACTTGTCCACACTGATGTATGTGGTCCATCTAGGAAAAGGTCACCTCAAGGAGAAGAATACTTTATATTGTTCATTGACGACTTTTCCAGGATGTGTTGGATAGGACTTATGAAGCATAAAGATGAAGCTTTCAAAAAGTTCAAATCATTCAAAGCCTTGGTGGAAAACGAATCAGATCGCAGAATCAAATGCCTCAGGTCCGATTTAGGAGGGGAATTTACCTCAAATGAGTTTTTTTATTTTTGTGAAGAACATGGAATAAGAAGGGAATTCTCTACTGCAAGGACTCCTCAACAAAATGGAGTAGTGGAAAGGATGAACAGAACGGTTCAACAAATGGCTCGTGCTATGCTTGATGAGTCTAGAACTCCCGCAACCTTCTGGGGTGAAGCCGCATTTGCTGCAGTTACTATTCTCAACAAGACAAACGTCCGGGTAAACAGCACTCAGACTCCTCACGAACTATGGTATGGTAAGACTCCCATGGTAAAATACTTCAAAATTTTTGGGAGCAAATGCTACATCAAGAAGACTGATGAAAATCTTGGCAAGTTTGAACCTAGAGCAGATGAAGGCATTCTCCTTGGTTACTCTCCCCACAACAAAGCATACAAGTGTTACAATAAAAGACTTGGAAAAATTGTTGAAAGTATTGATATAGTGGTTGATGAAGAAGGAAACACTCCTAGGTAGGTAAAATTTGAAGATTTCGAAGATGATGAGGACTATCCGTCAACATCAAACTAGATTCATGACAAAGAAGAAACCCATGAGGCACCAGAAGAACAAATAAGGATAGAAGAAAAGACTCCATCCAGGTACGTTCAGAAGAATTATCCAGAAAATCAAATTTTGGGGCAAAAGGAGGCAGTTGTACAAACAAGAAGAACCATTTCAGAAGCTTCAAGTTATCTAGCATTACTCTCCTCCACTGAACCACAAAATGTAAGAGAGGCATGCAAGGATGAATGCTGGGTCAAGGCCATGGAGGAAGAACTTGAGCGGATTGAAAAGAATAACACTTGGGAGTTGGTTCCTAGACCAAAAGATAAGAATGTCATAGGACCAAAATGGATATTCAAAAATAAGCTGAATGAAAATGGAGATGTGATTAGAAACAAGGTCAAACTTGTTTGCAAAGGGTATGCTCAACAAGAAGGGATAGACTTTGAAGAAACTTTTGCACCAGTTTCTAGACTTGAGGCCATAAGGATGCTCCTTGCCCTTTCTAGCTTTTAGAAGTTCAAAGTATTTCAAATGGATGTGAAGTCTGCTTTTCTAAATGGAGACTTGGATGAAGAAGTGTATATTGAGCAACCAGATGGGTTTATCCTTGGAAATGATCCAAAGCTTGTATGCAGACTCAAAAAGGCTCTATATGGCCTTAAACGGCTCCCAGGGCTTGGTATTATCGCTAAGTACCTCCATCAACAAGGTTTCACAAAATGTTCCACAAATAGCAATCTGTATATAAAAATTGACAATGATAAGTTGCTAATTCTTGTTGTGTATGTTGATGATATCATCTTTGGTAGCAATGAAGAAGACATGAGTCAAAATTTGCCTTGCTGATGCAAAAAGCGTTTGAAATGTCTATGCTTGGTGAGCTCACATATTTTCTTGGTTTAAAAGTCCAACAAAACAAAGACGACATTTTTCTATCACAAACCAAGTATCTTAAGCAGATCTTGAAGAAATATGGGATGGAGGATTCGAAACCAGTATGTACCCCTATGGTAATAGGACGTAGCCTCAGTGCAAATGATGAATCAGCAGCAGTGAATCAACCAACCTATAGATCCATGATTGGTAGTCTGCTCTATCTAACAGGTACCTGACCAGATATTATGCATGCAGTGGGAATAGTTGGAAGGTTTCAGGCAAATCCAAAGGAAACACATCTTTAGGCAGTTAAGAGAATTTTTAAGTATCTTCAAGGAACTCAAAACTATGGCTTATGGTATCCTAGAAGTACAGATCTCACACTTCATGCATATACAGATGCAGATTGGGCAGGAAGTGTGGATGACAGAAAAAGCACTAGTGGTGGTGCATTCTTCATGGTTCCTAGGTTAGTATCTTGGTTCAGCAAGAAACAGAGTTCAATTGCATTATCTACAGCTGAAGTAGAATATGTAGTTGCTGCATCTTGCTGCACATAACTCCTTTGGATGATGCAGACATTACAGGACATGCAAATCACTTGTACTCCATCTATCCCCATTCTATGTGATAATACAAGTGCAATCAGCATTTCAAAAAATCTAGTCATGCATTCAAAGACCAAGCACATACCTATCAAATATCATTTTCTCCGAGAACAAGTGCTTGAACAAAAGGTCAAGTTGGAGTATGTTCCCTCTAAGGAACAAGTTACTGATATCCTCACCAAACCACTGCCTAGAGAGACATTTGAATACCTCAGACAGAAGCTGGGAGTAGTTGATGCATCATCTTTCTATTGAATCTTGTCTATTTCAGAGAAAAGTGGTTGTATGTGAGTTGAATGAGGAGGATCTGCATACATACGCAGGTTTATTAAGGTACAGTAGCGTATATGTTGGTTTGAAGAAAAGCAGTGGGGACAGGCTCAGGATGAAAAGAGTCTGATATGGGTCTGACAGAGACCATCTGGCACAGGTTCAGGGGGAGCATATATTCTTCTAATAATGCATTGTTGGCATTATCTTAGAAGATCTTGGTTCAAACTTGTTGGGTGTGGAGCCTGATTATCTTCTATATTCAAAGGTATCGCCACATAGGACCCAGTTCGAAATGGGGGCGACAACGCCGCCCGTAAAATATTCGCTGCAGGGGGGGTCCAGGGGGGGGCGGCTGCGACCTTTGGGAGCCCCCCCCTGGCGGGGGGTTTCGGGGGCAGCGCCCCCGAAGCTAAAAATAGCTATAAAATTGCCTTGTAAAAGTATAGTAATTTCTAGTCAATCTGGGCCGTTCATTAGGTGGATGATCTGACGATAGAACTTATGTTTAGTTTAGGGTTTTTTGCCCTAGAAGGCAACCCCTCTCTTTGTATGAGGGTATTGTATTTGAGGCTGTGTGATAGATGTGTATTGTGTGAGCAAGAAACAGAGAGGTGAGATTGTGAGAGAAAACAGAGGATATTACAGCGGATTTGCTGTAGGTTGTGTCTCTTCATTTTGCTGGATAATAGAAAGGAAGGACTGGCTGTTCGGGGTGGACGTAGCCCAAACTGGGTGAACCACGTATATCTGTGTCTCTCTTGTTTTGTGCGTTTTTCTGTGTTTATATTTCTGCGATATTTTATGTATTCCATTGCTCCGTAATATATAATTTTCTAACAACTGGTATAAGAGCCGAAGATCTATTTGGCTAATAAACTCGCAGGAAAGAAGGGTTCCTGGTTTGAGTGGGAGCAATGGTGGAAGATGGTAAGTTTAGGGTCGATAAATTTAACGGCCAAAACTTCTCGCTGTGGAAGATGCAGATGGAAGATTATCTGTATCAGAAAGATCTATACCTACCATTGGGCGGAAAAACAACGATGCCGACGGGTATGAAAGATGAAGAATGGAACCTTCTCGATAGAAAGGCACTCGGAACAATACGGTTGTGCCTTGCTGCGTCAGTCGCCTTCAACATTTCGAAGGAAACCACGACAGAGGGTTTGATGCAGACGTTGTCGAAACTATATGAAAAACCCTCAGCCTCAAACAAGGTATTTCTTATGAAACGGTTATTTAATATGAATATGTCGGAAGGTGGATCTGTTGCAAACCATTTAAATGATTTTAATACAGTTACAAGTCAGTTAAGTTCTGTAGGGGTAAACTTTGATGATGAAGTTAGAGCTCTGTTATTCTTGTGCTCATTACCAAAAAGTTGGAATGGTTTGGTAATGGCCATTAGTAACTCTGTTTTTGGATCTAGTACTTTAAAGTTTGATGATGTTGTCGGTGCTATCCTTAGCGAGGAAATGCAACGGAAAAGCTCCGGTGAGACATCGGGAAATGCTTTGAGTGCAGAGTCTAGAGGAAGAAAAATGGAAAGAGGAAAGAGCTCAGGATATCACAGTAAATCAAGGAAAGGCAGATCCAAGTCCAGATCAGGGATAGTGTGCTGGAAATGTGGAAAGAAAGGACACCTAAAGAAAGTCTGTAGATCTCGGAAGGGAAAAGAAGGAGATGCACAACAAGAAAACAATCATGAAGAAAATGTGACAGGTGAGGTGTTACAAGATGCTTTGATTATTTCTTTCGAAAATATTACTGATTCCTGGGTGGTAGATTCAGGGGCTTCATTCCATGCCACACCTGATAAGAAATACTTTCATGACTATGTTCAAGGAGATTTTGGACAAGTTCATCTGGGTGATGATAAACCCTGTAAAATCATTGGAATGGGTAAGGTTCTTGTAAAACAGCAGAATGGAAACCAATGGCTATTAAAGGAGGTAAGGCATGTTCCAGATCTAAAGAAAAATCTGATTTCAACAGGGCAGTTAGGCGGTGAAGGTTGTGTGACAACTTTCACAGATAAAGCTTGGAAGGTCACCAAAGGAGCCCTGGTAATAGCAAAAGGCGAAAAGGTTGGTACATTGTATTTATGCAATGGTATTTCTAACTCTGTTAATGCTTTAACTTCCAAAGGAGCAGATGCAGCATTATGGCATCATAGGCTCGGACACATGAGTGAAAAGGGGATGAAGATTCTTCACTCAAGGAATTTGTTGCCGGGTTTGAAGAATGTTGATTTGGACTTCTGTGAGAATTGCATTTATGGAAAACAGAAGAGAGTCAGATTTCTCAGATTTGGGAAAGAAAAGAAGAATGAAAAATTAGAGCTTGTGCATACAGATGTATGGGGACCTGCTCAGGTATCATCTCTCGTTGGCTCTCGTTATTATGTTACTTTTATTGATGATGCAACTAGAAAAACTTAGATTTATTGTATTAAGAATAAATCTGATGTATTTGATACTTTCAAGAAATGGAAAGCTTTGGTTGAGATTGAGACAGGAAAGAAATTGAAGTGTCTTAGATCAGATAATGGAGGTGAATATTGCAGCAAAGAGTTTGATAGGTACTGTTCAGAGCATGGAATTCGCAGAGAGAAGACAGTTCCAAGAACACCACAAGAAAATGGTGTGTCAGAAAGGATGAACAGAACAATCATGGAGCGTGCAAGGTGCATGAGATTGCATACAGGATTGCCTTTATAGTTTTGGGCAGATGCTGTAGATACTACTATTTATCTAATAAACAGAGGGCCTTCAAGTTCCTTGGATGGTGGTGTTCCAGAGGAAGCATGGACAGGTAAAAAGGTAAACTACTCCATTTTAAAGCCTTTTGGTTGTGAGGCCTTTGTCCATATTGATAAAGAAAATAGAACAAAGGTTGAAGCGAAGTCAAAGAAATGTACCTTTATTGGATATGGTGTTAATGATTTTGGTTATCGCTTATATGATTACGAAAATCACAAAATCATTAGGAGCAGAGATGTAATATTCAATGAAAAGGTCTTGTATAAGAATCAGTTGCAGGAAAAGAAACAGGAAAAGGAAAACAAGGAATACGCAGTTCTTGATGAAATCACTGAAAAAGAAAAGGTGCCTGAAAATAATAATAATCAACAACCACAACAACAGCAACCACCACAACAACAACAGGCATCCCAAACACCTTAAAGTGGTGTTAGAAGATCTACCAGGATAAGTAGACCCCCTGAACGATACTCTCCTTCATTATATTATTTATTGTTGACTGATTCCGGTGAACCCGAATGTTATGAAGAAGCAATGCAGGTTGAAAGCAGGAAGAAGTGGGAGGTAGCCATGGAAGAAGAGATGGACTCCTTAATGCATAACCAGACTTGGGATTTAGTCAGGTTGCCTATAGGAAAAACTACATTGAAGAATAAATGGGTTTACAGGCTGAAGGAAGAAGATGGAGGAAAACAGAGGTATAAAGCTAGACTTGTGGTAAAGGGGTTTGCACAGAAGAAAGGTATTGATTTTGATGAAATATTTTCTCCTGTTGTTAAAATGACTTCAATCAGAACCATTTTAAGTCTTGTAGCAGCTGAAGATTTGCATCTTGTGCAGTTAGATGTAAAGACAACCTTTCTCCATGGGGATTTGGAGGAAGAGATATATATGCAATAGCCACAAGGATATGAGGTGAAAGGGAAGGAGAAACTAGTGTGCAGGTTGAAGAAGAGCTTGTATGGCTTAAAACAGGCTCCAAGGTAGTGGTATCTAAAATTTGACAAGTTTATGTCTGAACAAGGTTATACTAGATGTCACTCTGATCATTGTGTTTATTTGAAAAAGCAAAATGATGGCAGCTATATTATATTGTTATTGTATGTAGATGACATGCTTGTTGCAGGATCTAACATGCAGGAAATAAATGTGCTCAAAAGAAAATTGGCAAATTCATTTGCAATGAAGGATTTGGGAGCTGCAAAACAAATCCTTGGTATGAGAATAACTAGAGACAGGAAAAATCGTAAATTAACATTGTCTCAGAATGAGTACATACAAAAGGTGTTGAAAAGATTTAACATGCACAATGCAAAACTAGTTAGTACACCTTTTGCTAGCCATTTCAAACTTAGCAAGGAAATGTGCCCAAAGACCCAAGAAGACATGGATTATATGTCTAAAGTTCCATATGCATCAGCAGTTGGAAGCTTAATGTATGCAATGGTCTGCACAAGGCCTGATATTGCACATGCAGTGGGAGTTGTAAGCAGGTACATGAACAATCCAGGAAAGGAACATTGGATGGCAGTGAAATGGATTCTCAGATATTTGAAAGGTACCACAAATCAAGCATTATGCTTTGGTGTTTCAAACATCTCCCTACAAGGATATGTTGATGCAGATATGGCAGGTGACAGAGATAACAGGAGGAGCACTACAGGATATGTATTTACTGTTGGAGGAACAGCTGTCAGTTGGGTTTCAAAAATCCAAAGTGTTGTTGCACTTTCAACAACAGAAGCAGAGTATGTTGCTGCTACAGAGGCTAGTAAAGAAATGATTTGGTTACAAAGGTTTATGGGTGAATTGGGTAAGGAGCATGATATGGGCACGTTATACAGTGATAGCCAAAGTGCCATTCATCTTGCAAAGAACTCAGCATTTCATTCCAGGACTAAACACATACAACTCAAGTACCATTTCATACGATCAGTGTTGGAAGATGGAGAGTTGAAGCTGGAAAAGATACACACTAGCCAGAATCCTGCAGATATGCTAACAAAAGTTGTAACCAGGGAGAAACTAAGAATATGCTCAGTTTCAGTTGGTCTTCAAGGATGACGATGAAGATGAGAAACAGCTAGATCGAAAGAGGAGTCATTGTCCAGCAAATGGAGCAGCGGTGGAGTTGCTACAATCAGTCTCCAAGTGGGAGATTGTTGGGTGTGGAGCCTGATTATCTTCTATATTCAAAGGTATCGCCACATAGGACCCCAGTTTGAAATGGGGGCGGCAACGCCGCCCGTAAAATATTCGCTGCAGGGGGGGGTCCAGGGGGGGGGGCTGCGACCTTTGGGAGCCCCCCCCTGGCGGGGGGTTTCGGGGGCAGTGCCCCCGAAGCTAAAAACAGCTGTAAAATTGCCTTGTAAAAGTATAGTAATTTCTAGTCAATCTGGGCCGTTCATTAGGCGAATGATCTGACGGTAGAACTTATGTTTAGTTTAGGGTTTTTTGCCCTAGAAGGCAACCCCTCTCTTTGTATGAGGGTATTGTATTTGAGGCTGTGTGATAGATGTGTATTGTGTGAGCGAGAAACAGAGAGGTGAGACTGTGAGAGAAAACAGAGGATATTACAGCGGATTTGCTATAGGTTGTGTCTCTTCATTTTGCTGGATAATAGAAAGGAAGGACTGGTTGTTCGGGGTGGACGTAGCCCAAACTGGGTGAACCACATATATCTGTGTCTCTCTTGTTTTGTGCGTTTTTCTGTGTTTATATTTCTGCAATATTTTATGTGTTCCATTGCTCCGTAATATATAATTTTCTAACAAAACTCATAGTTGGTTTGATTTCAGGTGGAACAGGTGCAGAAGGAGAACATGGGTGATGGTCTCAATAATGATTGACAAATGTTGCTGATGTTTGTTGTTGATAGCTGTCAGAGTCTTGCTGTAGATATTTTGTCTCTATGTCTTATATTTCTTTTATCAAGTTCATGTAACGGCCTATTTTGGTTTCCCCACTATGCCTGGGATGAATGATGTAATGTTCTTCTTTTATCATGTATCCCCACTTGGTTGGGTGGATGAGTCAATACTGGTATATTCCCATTTGTATGGGAGATGGATGTATGTATGAGTCTTTGGTGATAGGAAGGTCATTTATGATGTATAAAGTCATGTTTCTTTTATAGAACATCTTCTTGCAGACCTTGCCTACAAGTCAGGGGGAGCTTGGACAACACAACAGAGTAGAAATTTTAGCATGGACTCAAGAGGAACATAACCCTTTGCCCTTGATGTCAAAGGGGGAGAATGTTTTTGGTTGACTTGGGGTTGCCATCAAGTCCAAAGGGGGAGATTGTTGGCATTATGGCACAGGTTTGGCACTATGGCACAGGTGTTGTCCTTGATGGAAACTCACTCAAAGGGAAGATCACAGTTCAAGCTCTCAGAATGAAAGAAAATGAGGTATACGCAGGTTCATCTTATTAAAGTCGCATATACACGTGGGTGTACCGATCAAAAGGCACGTATACGTATGCACGCACTTTCATGCAAAGAAAAGCGCGTACATGTGGGAAAACTTATGGTTGGTCCATGGTATTTAGTCCGACATATTTGAACCTATGGTTTTGGTCCTTGGTATTGCATTTAAATTCCCTAGTATTAGTTCTCAATGGTTTTTGGCCATGGTTTGAGTAAGGCCTAAGAATATAAAAGGGAAGGAGATCATTTAGCAAGTGCATTGACTTATGTGTTGAATATCTTGAGAGGAGCAAGATCTGGAATACTGGTGATTGGTTGGTGAGTTATAGCTGGATCTGAATCAAGGAGGAACCTGAGCATTACACGATGGTTAAGATCTATTGATGGGTCGAGATCACAAAGCTTGAATAGTAGTATCATTGTGTGATTTTGATATATTATATTTGGCGCATGATTAGATCTATAAATCTGATAATTTGGGTATAACTGATGTCTGATTAAGTAAAATGATAAATTATCTTTTATAGATCTGTACGCAGGTTCGATGCAGCGGAGGCGCATATACACGTAGATTAAGGAAGTGAAGACTGCGTATACACTGGTTGGCTTTGGCATAGCTGCGTATATACGCATGTTTCTATTGATAAAGTAGTGTATGTCTCTTGAAACATGTTTTAGCTGCTTCTGTTTATTGCTGTAGTGTTCTGGGATTAGAATTGGTGTCTGGTTACTGGTACTATTTTCTGGTTACAACATTCTGGAAAGTTATTGGTTGATTCAGTATTTGTACAAAGGAGATTGGTTGTTGCAGATCTACTTGATGTTTGATTGATATTCATGGATCCAGTCTGAAAATTTATCAAAACATGGTCCCTAGAAGAAAAGAGAAGGTTGAAGCCTTCTATAGGTTAGCACCTACGTACTAGTACCTCAGCTAGTACAAGAGCTAAGGGGGTTGTAGCTCCCTTCCAGGAGAAGCTGGAGAACGAGAGAAGTTTGTAGCCTTCTGCAGGTTGAAGCCTGCGTACTGGTACAAGACTGCACCAGTACAGAATCATTGTAAAAAGAAGTTTCTAATTGAAAGAAGATAGAGATATATTGCAGCAGGTGGTTTTCACCAACATTGGGTTTCCACCTTATATCTTGTGTTCCTTTGTGTGACTGTCTACTCTACTTTTCTGTTCCTACTTACTGTTATATGGTTCCGACACACAGATTAATGTTCAACATCTGAAGAATAAATTAAATTATAAGTCTGGATGTTATACGCGAGTTTCATTAGTCAGAGTTGCGTATACACGTTGTTTTCATTCACTAAAGTAGCGTATACAAATCTTTGTATAAATTGAAAAAGAATCTGACTTAATAATACTGATTCACCCCCCCCCCCTCTTAGTATTATTTTCAACACCTTCAATCTAGTCACTACAAATTTCACCTTCTTCTCCTCAACTACATTCTCGTAGTCAAAATATTTATCCATGGTGCTAATCCAATTGATCAATTCTTCAATATTTAAGTTGTCTTCATACATAGTCAATTCCAATCTTGATTTGGTGTTCAATCATCCAGTTATCTTGATCATTCTTTTTTCTTGGGTTTCTTTTTCAATGTTAGCTTCTTCTTCTTCTTCTTTTGAGTCTCTTCTTGGTCACTGATTTCACTAGTGTTGATGTCTATCCTTTGTACCATCTCCCTTGAATCTAATCCTTTCGTATTCTTCTTACTTCTTTGAGTAAGATTTGGATGGTTGTTGATCATCCTCGAATTATTCCAACTCCTCTAGATCTCTCGCTCTATGCACCATCTTTTACACAATTTATCTTACAATTAATTTGGTTCTAAAGCAATGAAGAAATGAGTTCCATATTTCTTATATGAAGTTTTGGAAAGATAAATTATTGAAATCAACTAAAAAATCATGAAATATTAACGAACCTTTAACACCTAAATGTGACCATAATATAATAGGTCCCAGTTTAACAAATCACGTTCATTAAAAATATTTTTGAATTTTAGCAAGGTTAGTAAGGTCAAAACTCATGAAATTTATGATGCACCCAAACATATTTGTTTTCATGATTTATAAATCCTACAAAATTCAAAATCTATGCCAAGGAATAGTACTTCGAATAATTTAAAACGAGTCAATGCTCCACCCAAAATTCTAAATTTTGGTGCAAAAACAGAAAGATTCGGTGAAACATTAGAGATTAATATAAAATTCATCACCAAGTTTTAAATTCCCTTCACAACTCCACCCTATCATGTCTTGTGTACTACATAATGACTAATGCATAGCTCCCATGCTCACATGTATTGCTCCAATGCGCGAACACCACTTAACATATCAACATATCACATATCTCGGCCAGTATCCACATTTTAATGTTGCCAACACTCCTTGAATTTACCATGATTTAGCTTCACACAAAGTGACTCCACGCAATTTTTGAGTTAAGTCTTTTTGATTTCCAACTTGGAGCAGTGGAAGTGGAAAATGATTTTACTTTATAACACTTCTTCAACAATGGGTGGATTTCTTCACCATGAAACAATAATGTGGCCTCCAACCACGAGCCATGAAACAATAATGTGGTGGTTTAATTGGAAGTTTGATTTCGCATGATCAACCTCCTCTCTGGTTAAAGTAGGGTTTTAGGTTTAGGCTAGTTTAGGGTTTGCTAATTAGGGTTTTCTTATTAGCATGTGCTTTATGGTTTAATTTTCCATATTGTAGCTAGTTAGTTTGTTGCATGACATTATGCACTTAACATGCATTCACCTTTTGCATTGCATTCTCAAATTGTCTCCATTAGCATTGCATGGATTATTTTTCCTCACATTGCACTGCATTGTTTTCTATGTATTGCATGAAGTTTCCCTTGTTGCATTACGTCATGTATTCATACCATACAATGGCTACTGAGCTAGCATTACATTTTATCTCTATGTTGCACACCTATGCATGAGCTTTCACAAGCCTTATTATAGGCATGCTCCCTGCTAACCTTGTATATTATGATGAGTTGTCACACTTTCATCTAAGCCTTGTTTTATCCACGTTCTCTAGAAATATTATAAGCCATGGTGATTTCACCATATGCCTCCTTACACCAACTAAAAACCTAGAAGAGCTACCCTGGTCACTTTTCCCTAATGTTGAAACCCTAACCCTAATGGTTTCCTATGGTCATGATGGCTACTCCAAGGAGCAACTTCTGTTAGATATGGTTATCAATGCATCCTGAACATATTTTCCTGTGAGTTTGATCTATTAACAAGGAAAATATGAACAGATGCTTGTGGCAGAACCCTAATTAGTGCATGTGACGTATACTAGTAACCTGAACCATGTTCCTAGCATGGTCCTAAATATTTCAATGGTTGTTTTTCAATGCTCACTTGTTAGTTGGAGATGAGATGTGGAATCTTGGCATGACAGAAAAGCCTAAACCAGAAAATCCTTTAGCTTAAGCAGGGAGCAACCTCTATTTCCCGTAAAATCATTTTGGATCCATCATTTGCACTGGTGAAATAAATGCCTAATAAATGATGCCAACGTGCACATATAGGTAATAAAATTGAATAAAGGGTAAGGATTGAGAAAGTCTTCCTGCACAAGGAGGTGATGTAGTCGACTACGCCAGGGTATTGAAAAGGCCTACTGGAAGTAGAGAAACGACTGTGGTTCTTGAAGTGACTATGTTGGGGTACTGAATAGGCTTGCTGGAAACGGAACAATACCAAAACCTTGCTTTAAATTTTTTAATACAATAAGCCCTTTACATTTTTCTTTACATAATCATTAACTATTGATGTATGTGAACTTCTAATGTGGTGTTTAACGATTAACAGGACCTAGATGAGTCACAGGGGAAGGGCATAGTCGTAAAAGGTAAAGCAACTCTAGGAGTACCCATAGTATATGTTCAATAATTCCTTGCATCATTCACCAAACTCTAGTTTTTACAGGGATGTTGGTTTCTACTAGTGGTTTTCCAATTTTTGTAGCCGCTAAACTACACCCAAAATTTTGGGCATATCAAAAATTTTTGGTCCCCCTCTACTTTCCTAGGTTCATAAAGAATATGGTCATGTTTTCAATGGATCAATATCCCCTCAAGCTATTCCTAACAAACCCTATCGGTGTACCCACTTACATGGTACATGTTATCTTCACTCTTCTTGACTTACCTCGAAACTTGGTTGCACTGTTGTATTAGGGTTTGTGGGAGTATTTTATAACAATAACCTCACCTTGCCATGGTTCTCATCCTTTTTTAAATTCATAAAGGTTCTTAAAATTGTCACCTTGTTCACCTTCCCTTGAATTCCTAACATCACCACAATCAAATTGTTGATCATGTTCACTCTCATCACAACCTTTAAAATGTAGTTCAATATACATTTCATGGTGCCTACATTATATGTCAAGAAGCACATTACATCATTAATATTGCTATTTACATGCTCTATTATCAAGGTGTAATTACCCCTCCCAACATTTACCCATTTTTACAAGCTCCCAAAGTAAATGTGAGGCTGAGTGCTACTATGACACGACCCGACCTCCAAGTTTCAGTTATGGAAGTGGAGCCTAGAATCTGAAAACTTATTAACACCACTCAGGAGCACTAGATCACCTAGAAGTCATTCCACCACCTTTGATGACAATATCTTGAGCTAGAACTACTTTTTCTCTGGCCTTACCCCCAACTGCACCAACATCAAGGTATGCATGCGGTTATGAGGCTCCAACGACACTCATAAGCCTCGATGCTAGTGGTTATGACCTATATTCTTCAATTCTAAGCATGTAGTTTTGAGATTTGTGCCACCTTTTCAGCCTAGCCTCTAGGCCCCTACCAAGAACTTCCTGAAACTTTCGAGAAGCATGATTAGATGGCAACAATAACAAACATTCAAACTTGAATAATATCTTGACCTAAATAGGCCTAGTACATAAAAAAACATTTTTTCAAACACATGGTAAACATGTAAGCTACAAGTAATGAATGCATATCTAATCATAAACCTATAAACGTCATCTAAGAATCACCAAGAATGTCTAATTGCCTCTCAATTAGTTGCACTAACACTTGTTAGCCCAAGCATTCATCAACCATTCAAATACTTATCAAATCATGAGCAAGAGCCATAGCTAGAGTACATCACATAACTAGGTATATAGCCAGCATATAACCATGAAAAAACAACTATAGAATCCACATAATGACAAGTATAAGTGGTCATAAATAACAGTAGGAAATTATCTCTTACTTGTTAGGATATTCCGACACATAGGATATAGTTAAGTTCAACTTGGTCTAGTATAGAGTTAGGTATAGAGTTAGGTAAAGTGTCTTTCTTTACCGTTGTACATTTTGTAACTTACAATCCGAAGGTCACGATATGTAGTGATCCGATGGTTCACTCTCACCTCGGTATTACCAACACTTGATCCGTGGCTTGACACCCGATTGGTCCATGAGTTCTATTTAAAGCGCATGGAGGGTCATTGTTCGGGTAATCCGTGCATGAGAGAAGCTAATGTAAATTTTCATTCTTTGATTAATAAATTTCCTGTAGTACCCACGTTGGGACAGGCCGTGGACTGTTTCCCTCTTTGAGGGTTTTAACCACGTCAAAAATACTGGTGTATTGATCTGTGATCTGGTTGTGAGTGGTGTCCTTTTGGTATTCTTTCTGAGGAACTTACCCTGTAAATCCCTTTATGGTCTCAAGCAAGCTCCTCGGGCTTGGTATGCCAAAATGGATAGCTTTCTTTTAGAATCTGGCTTTTCTAGGTGTCATTCTGACAATACTGTCTACACCAAGAAAGTGGGCAACTCACTTATCATCCTTGTTCTTTATGTTGATGATCTTATCCTTACTGGTAGTGATCCCAACCTTATAAACCATGTGAAGTCTAGCCTCAAAAAGAAATTTGAAATGACAGACTTAGGACACTTACACTATTTTCTCGGTCTTCAAGTCTTGCAATCCAAGGAGGGTATTTCCCTTTCCCAGTCCAAGTATGCTTGTGATATTCTTCGTCATTTTCACATGCAAGACTGTAAGCCAGCCCCTTCTCCCTTTCAGTCTGGAGTCAAACTTTCAGTCTCTTGTACTTCTCCTGAAGTTGATGCTACCTTATACCGTCAACTTGTAGGAAAACTCTTCTACTTAACCCATACTCGTCCTGATCTTTCCTTTGTTGTTGGCCTTATTGCTCGTTTTATGCAAAACCCCCGTGAAAGTCATTGGAAAGCAGCTAAAAGAATACTTCGTTATGTTCGAGGTACAGTACAGTTTGGGATTCATTACAGTGCCAAAGCAGCTCCTCTATTAGTTGGTTTCACTGATTCTGATTGGGCTGGTGACCCTGATGATCGGAAGTCCACTGCCGGTTATGTCTTCACTCTTGGTTTAGGACCTATTACATGGGCTTGTAAGAAACAGGCTGCCATTTCTCTTTCGTCAGCAGAAGCAGAGTATCGTGGTGCCGTGGAAGCTAGTAAGGAAGCCTTGTGGCTTCGTCAGATCCTATCAGAGTTTGGCTTTGAGCAGCAGCATCCAACCACACTTTGGTGTGATAATCAAAGTGCCATTCAGCTATGCAAAGATCCAGTCCAGCATCAGCGCAGCAAACACATTGAACTACACATGCACTTCATCAGAAAGCTCATTCATGACCATGTTCTTGAAGTGCAATATTGTTCAACAGATGATCAGGTTGCAGACATCTTCACAAAGGCTCTCACAGAGGCGAAGTTCACTAAACTTCGATATATGCTTGGAGTTCAGGAAGTTGTCACTAAGGGGGGATAGGCTCTAGTGCCTCCTTCCTTCTCCTATTGTGTCATATTTGTAAATCCTTCAATCCTATCCCAAGTTGTTCTTAAGGGGGGATGTTAGGATATTCCGACACATAGGATATAGTTAAGTTCAACTTGGTCTAGTATAGAGTTAGGTATAGAGTTAGGTAAAGTGTCTTTCTTTACCGTTGTACATTTTGTAACTTACAATCCGACGGTCACGATATGTAGTGATCCGACGGTTCACTCTCACCTCGATATTACCGACACTTGATCCGTGGCTTGACACCCGATTGGTCCATGAGTTCTATTTAAAGCGCATGGAGGGTCATTGTTCGGGTAATCCGTGCATGAGAGAAGCTTATGTAAATTTTCATTCTTTGATTAATAAATTGCATGTAGTACCCACGTTGGGACAGGCCGTGGACTGTTTCCCTCTTTGAGGGTTTTAACCACGTCAAAAATACTGGTGTATTGATTTGAGATCTGGTTGTGAGCGGTGTCCTTTTGGTGTTCTTTCTGAGGAACTTACCCTGTAAATTCCTACATTACTAACTTATGCAAAATCCAACCAATTTAGGGGCTTCCACATACCACCAGACCATAGATTGGGAGAAATCAAATCTTTCTTTCAGCAAATCACCCCTATTCCATATTCCAAGCATGAATGTGGGATCTCATGGGATAAACCAAGACATAAAAAATCAAGGGAATCTAGAGATTAAACCACCTCCACCCTCAAGCTACTGTGATCTCACCTAAACTAGTCCCGAGATCATAAAACAAAACCAAGCTTGGATGCCTCAGAATATCTTCAGCATACCTTGAGGAATTTTCTTGTCTCCACCCGCCTATTGACGACTTACCAAATAAAACCATCTCCATCCCCAACCCTTGGGAATTTTCATGAGACCACCTCACTCGATTCCAAAACCTTCTGGAAATCCAAATCTCAACCAAGAATGAACCCCATCATACCATGGCTATCCAGTGAATGGCAAGGCAAGGTTGAAACCATTGTCACTCTAGGAAAAACCTATGCCAAGACAACAAAAGAACCAAATAAATGAATGCATGTACCATGCATTCACATCCCATCAAGGAAATCACACATGCAACTTGTTACTGGCACCACATTCCCACTAAAGCTACTAATCCAACCTTCTACTTTCTTTCCTTCACTTTCCGTTACTTTTCCTTTTCCTTCCTTTTCTTTCCTTACTTCCTTGTCCAAGTGCTTGTTCTCTTCCCTTTAATACACCTGCTCTAAAACTAGGCAAAAGATATCAACTAATTTTTAGGTGCCTTTTTATCATTGATGTATCCTTTTTCTTCATTTTCCTTCATTTTTCCTCTAATTTCCCTTATATGAAAATATGTGTGTCTTCACCTTCCTTTTCTCCTATTTTCCTTTATTTTCATGAATAAATGCAAACTATTCCTCTTTACCTTTTCCAATGCCTTTGCCAATTTCCATAGCCATAAATAAACAAAATGTGACCCCTAATGTCCCCACCATTAAACTTGGAATACATGTCCCATGACTTTGCTCTTATTTTTATTTACATGGAAACTTAGCCCAGGGCTGTTACAAACCCACCCCCCTAGGGGAACATCGTTCGTGATGTTTTATGACACCTATGACCAACAAACTTCCAAAGACAAAGAATACTACCTATGGAGATTTATAACATAGCTCGATGTAGTATTTACAATAACATCCTGCTAAAAACAAAACAAACATACTGCTTCCTAGAGATTTATAACACATCTCATTACAATATTTAGAATAAAAACGACATATACTTATGCACATTTGCTTCAACTAGAAAATACACATATTTTCCATGGAGATTTATAAAGAAGCTCAATACAGTATTTACAATAATATACACATATAAACATTTGCACATTTTCTCTAGCTAACAAATAAAAGGATATGATGTCTGCATCAGTGATAAGGGAATCCATAGGCTCACGCCTCCGCCTCCAAGTAGTACCAGGATTCACCTCCTTCCTAGGAAGTCCAGAATCCATTGCCAAAATCAAATTTTGCATCCAATGTTCAGCGCTACAATCCTTGTGCTGCTTGTTCTCTCAGTGAATAGTTGTTGAATCATTGTTCTAGGGCACATTCCCAATGTGCTTCTGATTCTATCTGGTAATGTTAATGACCAAAACAAATTTATTCCCTTGCCTTCCCTTTTCTGCTACACAGTCCCTCAGGAAATCTAGTCACCCCCTTCGCGTAGTCACTCACCTTCCAAGTTTCTCAACATCCCTTTCTCTATTAAACAGTCCCTTGGGTGATCCATCCCTTGGGAATCCTTTTCCTCACATCAGAAGATCCAAAAACCAAGGCATATGCCTACCTCAATACAATCATACTAGTCATGGAATGCTCATGGACATTAAGAGACACTATTGGGTACTAGTGTCCCACAATGGCCCTACTCCTGAATGCTTTACCAACATACTGCTATATGTTCCAATTCCTTTTTGTTGTTGCTGCTAATTCTTGTAGGAAATTTCAACCACCCAAACTAGGCATTTCACTGCTTTCTTGTACCAAGAACATAATTTCCATTATACTAAAAAGGAATTGAAATTAGTTCAAACCATACCTCATTGGTCACCCATCAATAAGGTACACTTTCAAATCATTTTACTTCCTGTCACAACAACTCAAACTAGCTCTTTAATCAAATTGTCATGTATAAACATATCACATTCGGTTAGCTCAAAACACAACCATCATAAATCAGAATCATAGATCACATGAAATATTCATAAATTAGAATCATAAATCACATGAATAATTAAAAACTAAAACAAAATAATGATACTTATCTCTCAAATGGTTGATTGCTTCTGCCTTTATTCTTTATCCTTTTCGTACACACACTAAATCATTTTCTAAACCTGGTAAGAAACTGATGCCTTCTCTTCTCTTCAATCACGTACACACACTAGATTTGTTGCCAAACCCAACAATCACCCAATGCCTTCTCTTCTCTTCAATCACGTATACACATTGGATCGGTTGCAAAACCAAGCAAGCACCTAGTGCCTTCTCTTTGAAGAAACAAGGAAATACAAAGACTATACCGCCTCCTCCCTCAATATTAGCAACAAGGGTATCCAGAGACTAAACTGCCTCAACCCTCAATATCAGCAACAAGGGCATCCAAAGATTAAACCACATCTACCCTCAATATCCACAACAAGGGCATATAGAGACTAAACCTCTTATACCTTCAATATCAACAACAAGGCCTAGACCATGTTATGCCTGCCTATCTCATCACATTGTACAACACATACACATATAGAGTGTACAACACAACACATACACCTACACCCATTGTATAACACCACACATACACCTACACTTGGTGTACAACACCACAGATACACCTACACCTGATGTACAACACAAGACATACACCTACACCCATTGTACAAAAAAACACACATATGTACACACAATACAATACAATAAATACACATGTCACGATACAACAACTACAAAATGCTCATGACACAGTACACATGTGTGTAACACAACATGTACAACATATACATGACAATAGTATTGTACAACTAGAGACCACACTATCTCTATCAGGAAGCCTTGGCTCTAGTGTCTTTCCCACGCCTTACTGCGTGCATCCACAATCCAAATATAGGATCCATGGCTCTTTGCATTATCCATGCTTGTCCCAATATGTTGTAGATCATACTACTTTCATTTTGCTGATGTATCCTTCAATGTTGTATTCCATAACATAAACATAGGCATAGTTATAAGCATATGATATCAATTCGTATCCACATGACACTAAACTCATAGATATGGAAGGGCTAATCTGCCACTTGATTCTTCATAAACCATGAACCTCTTCATCCGATTCACCTACATAAGAAACCATTATTCCACAAGAATGATCCATGACAACCCTATCAGACAATGGAATTCACACACACACACACACACACACATACACATATATAAACATTAGCATAATCATGATCACAACACAATTACCAGATATCATAAGGTCAAGATTAATAGAAATCCCTTTGTCCGTGCAACGCATGCACAACATTAAGAACAATAGTTCCCAACTCAGCCAAAGCATATGATACTTCATATCCGTATACTTTACCTTTCTTGTTACCTTTCTCATGACTCTCGTTCCACCATCCATTTACCTAAATGGACCCAACCAGCCTAACTCGATGTCATATTCTTGCCTTCATCTATCCTTATACATGCACCAAGTTTCATCCGGGTGTTACATTACCTGTTGGGTTTTATTCACCTCCCCCCGAGCTCCATTAACTTCCTCTTTCCCCAACCAATTCCTAAGACACTCAAAACATAAAAAGAAGGAACAAGAAGAAAACAAACGAAAACCATGAAAACCAATAACAATACAACATCACAAAAAAAGTGTCATGGCCATGCACTAGACATGAAAAAACTTAAAGTCAAACATAAATGAATCACAAAATACCAAAAGCACAAAACTAGCAACAAACACCATGACTCAACCCCATGGTTCCCAGTGCTTCCAAAGGAAAGCTCAACTTGAGCCTTATTCAATATTTCATGGCAGTCTATTTTTTCATGCAATCCCATACATCATACTTCCATAAACTGTTGGGTCCCTATAATACTAGTGATTACCCCATTACTATTGTAGTTATACCCCTTATTAATATTGTTGTTCCCCTATTGCCCCCATATTGTTATTACTGTGCCCCATAGAATCCCTCTATTGTTATTTTTGTGGCTTTATATTATTATTGTTAGGTTGGCTGGATTATATTGTGACTCCCTAGACTCCTATATATAGAAAGGAGGTTTTGTCATTTGAATCATCCAAGAATTGTTCATTTATGTAATGTAAAGGAGGTTGCCCCCTCGAAGAGGCTGAATTCTAAGGCGTTGATCTATCTTTTCTATCTTTTCTTAAGCTGGTTTCATAACATTTGGAATCAGAGCATTTTATTTTTCCTCCATTTGCAATCATCACTTGACACTCTGGTGCTAGATATAGGAAGCAATTCAATTCTTTTGTTACCTTACAATGAATAAAATTGTGGGTGCTTCCTGAATCAATCAACACTATTACCTTTTTCTTCTTGATTTGTCCTTCTATCTTGATGGTTTGAGGAGTGGTAATTCCCGCCAATGCATTACAAGATATGGTCGGATTTATTTTTTCTTCATCTAGGCTTTGTTCCTGGAGTATATCCTCTTCTTTTGACCTTTCTTGCTCCTTTTCTTCTTCCTCTTCACAATCTATGTAGAATAATTTCTTCTCAGCACACTTATGACCTTTAGTGTATTTTCTATCACAACTGTAACAAAGCCCTTTTGCTCTTTTTTCTTCCAATTGTTGTGGTGTCAGCCTTATAGGTTGTGGAAGACTAGGGGCAACAACACTTCCGTCTTTATAGTTGTGAGTGGTATGCTTCCTGGTTGCCATAATTTTACTTTCCATTTTTCTTGCTAACCTGAATGCCTTCTCTAATGAATCAGGTTCCCAAAGGCGAACATCATGTTGGATATTATCCTTTAAAGACCCTATGAACACATCAACCCTATGCTCCTCTGGAATATCTTTTACCCTTATGTTCAATTTTTGGAACTCCTCAATGTGCTCCATTATTGAACCCTTTTGTTTGAGACTTATCAATTGGCTAAAAAAAGTTTTTCTTTTTGTATCCTCATAATGTGCTATCAATTCTTCCGTAAAAATTGCCCAAGTGATAAATTGTTTACGAGAGCAAAGCCATTGATACCATACAAACTGATTTGGTTCCAAATATAAAGCTGCCATACGTACCTTTTGTGTGTTTTGCACATTATTGAGATCAAAGAATTGCTCCATCTGTAATATCCATGTGGTGGGATCCTTGCCATCAAACTTCCTCATATCGATTTTTGGAATATGGTGAGTCTTCGATCCAACATTAGAGTCTATGGAATCATGATTAACATTTCTTTTGTTCTCATCATGAGTTTCCTTTAGTACCCTTTCATCCTTAGTGACCATTTCTTGTAGCAACTTATTCATATTTATCTTCAATTCTTCCATCTTATCATCCATGCCATCAATTTTAGCTTCTACGCCTTTATTTAAACAATCCATCTTAGATTCTGTTGCTTTTTGGGTGAGTGACACTTGTTGCACTTGTTCTTGTAATTTTGATATTTCATATAGCATTTCTTCTTCTTCTTCATGAGTCATGCTAGAGCTTTCAGGTTCCTTACTAGGTGTTTGCATGTCTTTCCTTGGGGCATCAATTACCGATAATAATGCTCTATTATGCCCTTTGAATTCCTTCAAAATAAATTTTCAAACCAAGCTTAAGCAAAAATTTAAGAAAATCTACACACCTTTTTTCACTTTGTAGGAGCTCGATATTTCCTCTGATGTATCTCTATACTTTCCAATCATCTAGTTCTGAATTTTTTACCTGCAGTAGCCCTTTGTGTCCTCTTTCCAATGCCATAAGCCTGACCCAAATTGGATTCTCCAAGGAAGAGTTATACGAAATCTCCCACAGTGACTTGATTATAGACTAGTTCAGTAGAGCGAACTTGTACGACGTGCCACGAGTCACTGTCTCGACCTCTGGATCTTAAAAATTCATACAAGAAACTAAAATTTATCCTCTTTCTGTACCTTCTTACAAAATTTCAATCTGATCCCCAAAGAGAAAGTTATGACGACTTTCCCCAGGTCACCTATTTGGAATGTAATTCAGGAGTTTGCAAAAAGACAAATTTCCTCAGATCATATCTCCGCAAATATAGTGCAAAAAGCTCTGAAATTTGGACCTGAGGTTCAATGTGATTTCTTCTCAAATGGGTTTTGAAACTTCTGAAACATCGCAGAAAAAAAGTTATTGCGAAAATGCCACGATGACCTGTTTGGAGCAGCGAAACACACAATTGTTAGTGCATAAATAAACATGACAATATATCTGTTACCTTACCTTGTTGTATCAAGAAAGCTTACCTACATCTCAACACATGCACATATATCATCTCTCAAGGGACTCCAATTCCTTGACGAATCCAGCCATAACTAGAAACCAACTATTATACCTATCAAATACATGTTCATGAATATAACACATATCCACATAATGTTAGACAAAATCAAGGTTAAGAAGACTTCTTGTATTCATTCAAAGCACTCATTCATTTGGAATTGTGGTTTCCAAACATAGCTAAAGGAATTCTCACCCAATTCCTTTCTTTTACCTTTTTCCTTGCTACAATTGAGTCTTATTAGGTGCTATCACATCACCCAACTATTAGTTATATAAAAAAATTAACTATTACCTTGTCATGCTAATACCAAGCATGTTTCCCTACAATTGTTCACACATGTCAGTCACATGTTCCAAATATCAAGACATTGTGTATATTAGTTTGAAGCCAACCTTTACCAAGAATAGTAGCCATGTTATAATTTGCAACTAACTCTGAGTCATTATTCATAATGCTACAACTGACACCCACTTAAACTCAAGTGCATATGAGTTGTCTCAGCACATATTATGTTAGTACAACCGTCTTAAAGCAAGATCATTCCTTCATGAAATCTTATAGAAACATACTCATATAATGCAATCAACCAAACATTCACACAACTTGTAAACATGCCCCTTTACTATCCATGGTACACACTAAGGTAGAAGGAGACAACTTCAACAATGGCCCGATCTCCAATGTCCAATTATGGAAATGGGTTGTCTAAAACTCTACTAAATTTAACCACACATGCCAAATCTTTATTTTCATTTCTCATACATTTTTTACTTGGATACATACGACCTAATCATGCCACTTTTCCATTTCGTAGATTTCACACCAAGCTTCTAAGGGGAGTTGTATGAACTATAGTCCACTACTTTGCTCTTCATCCCTGGCTTCTATTTCCTGCAAACACACCATGTTAAATAAACCAAATAGATGACATAACCAAACTCATATCTCAATGTATCTCAGGGGAGGTTATCACATTTGCACAAGCCAATCCATATTAGCACAATACATTTAACATGAAGATCTTAAACACAATTACCATCATCATCATGTGTATGACTAAAATGCATATAACAACAAATTAATTACCATGCATGACTATATGATGGACATGCATATGCCCACACTGATTAACTAGCACCTATCATGCATGTAACCATAACAACAATATATCATGCATATAACCAAAATGCTTATAAAAATCATTAATCATAATATTTGTATGCCAAACATACAAACCTATACGACAATCTATTGTTACCCCGAGGTCTAGTGCTGCAACAATTGCTCTGATAATCTTCATTTCCTGCTCCATCTCGTCCAACATATCATCATCATAACATACCAACAACAACATGATGACACAAACTACATAACAACCACCATGATGCATGTCTAACCTACTATGCATGCATAATCATATACATTTAGCCCATCCAGTCCAAATGTTTGAACCTAGAAGCTTTAATACCAATTTGTAACCACCCCTCCCAAATTTTACCTTCTTTTACAAGCTCACAGGGTAAATGTGAGGTTGAGTGCTACTATGACATGACCCTACCTCCAATTTCTCGTTATGGAAGTGGGGCTCATAATCTAAAAACTTAATGATACCTCTTAGGAGTACTAGATCATCCAGAAGTCAGTCCACCACCTCTAATGATTAGATCCTGAGCTCGAAATGCTTTTCCTCTTACCTAACCCCCAACTACACTAACAACAAGGTATGTATGTGGAAATGAGGCTCCAACTGTACTCATAAGCCTGACTACGAATGGATATGACCTAAAATTTTCAGTTCTTAGCATGCAGTTTTTGGATCTGTGCCACCTTTTTAGCCTAGCCTCCAGACCCCTACCCAGAATTTCTTCAAACTTTCCAAAAGCATGATTATGATGACAAAAATACCAAACATTCAAACTTGAACAACATCTTGACCTAGACAGGCCTATTACACAATAAAGATTTCATCAAACACATGGTAAGCATGTAAGCTACAGGTCATCAATGCATATTTGATCATAAACCTATGAACTTCATTTGAGAATCACCAGGGTATAATTCCCTCTAAATTAGTTTCACCAACACTTGTTAGCCCATGCATTCATCAACCATTTAAATACTTATCAAATCATGAGCAAGATCAGTAGCTAGAGCACATCACATAACCAGGTATATATCCAACATATAACCCGAATATAAACCATGAAAAAAAGACAATAGAATCCACATAATAACAAGTACAAGTGCTCATAAATCACAATAGGAAAATAACTCTTATTAACTTATGGAAAAGCCAATCAAGTCAGGGACTTCCACGTACCACTCGACCATATATTGGGTTTAACCAAATCTTTCTTTCATCCAGTCACCCCTATGTCATACTCCAACAATGAATGTGGGATCTCATGGGACAAACCAAGACATAAAAAACCAAGGGAATCCAAAGGTTAGACCACCTCCACCCTCAAATTACCGTGATCTCACTTAAACAGGTCCCAAGATCACAAAACCAAACCAAGCTTGGATGCCTCATAATTTCTTCATCATACCTTGAGGAATTTGTTTGTCTCCACCGACTTGTCGAGGGCTTCCCAGATAAAACCATCTCCATCCCAACCCTTTGGAATTTTCCTATGACCACCTCACCTGGTTCCAAAACCTTCCTGCAATCCAAAGCTCAACCAAGAATGAACCCCATCACACCATGGCTATCCAGTAAATGGCAAGGCAAGGTTGAAACCACTATCACTCCAGGAAAAACCTATTCCAATGATAACAAATGAACCAAATAAATGAATGCATGTATCATGCATTCACATCCCATCAAGGAAATCACACATGCAACATGTTACATGCACCACCTTCTTGCTGAAGTTGCTAATCCAACCTTTTCCTTACTTTACTTCACTGTCCTTTGCTTTTCCTTTTCCTTCCTTTGCTTTCCTTATTTGCTTGTCCAAGTGCTCGTTCTCTCTCCTTTGCTACACTTGCTCTAAAACTGGGCAAAATATGTCAATTTATTCTCAGGTGCCTTTTTTATCATTGATGTCTCATTTTTCTTTATTTTCCCTCTAATTTCCCTCGCATGCAAATATGTGTCTCTTCACCTTCCTTTTCTCTTATTTTCCTATATTTTCATGAATAAATGTCCATTATGCCTCTTTACCTTTTCCAATTTCCATAGCCATAAATAAACCAAAAGTTACCCCAATGTGATATTTTCCCCATCATTCAGCTTGGAGTATGTGTCCCACGACCTTGTTCTTATTCTTATTTACATGGAAACTTAACCTGGGGTTGTTACACGAAGCCATAGTGGAGGGAAAACTAAATATCTTAAAGCTTATGTATGCTTTTGCGCATCCTAGCTTTTAATTTTAAAACTATAAAATATGATTATATGTAGCATTATTTAATTGATCTATTGTTTCATGGTGAATTGCAGCGAAAAGCAAGGGTAACCCATTCAAGGTCTTCATTAAGGCATAATTGAGGGTCCCATATCCTCACACGTGCGATATATGTGTGTGTGTGTGTGTAAAATGCTACATATGAAAAGGGGCCTTTCTTTAAATATCAAATTAAATGTCATATTTGCATGTTAGACCATTGTAAAGGTGCACTGGGGACCACAAAGCAATGCCATCAACAAGGAAATTCTTCTTTTAACATATATACAATAGGATATCAAAGGAGAATGTTTTATAATGGTTCACAATGCAAGCTCTTGCATACTTTTAATTTTCATTAAACGATACTTGTGGCACATGACATAACTATACATATAAGTAACCATCGAATGGGAGCATACGAGATTGACATTTTATCCAAGTGATGTTGTCGTCATCGACTAACGCATTCCATTAACACACACATGGCATTGGGATTGTATTTTAAAGAGACGTGTTGTATGGAAGTGCTAAAGGAAGGGTAACATGTTTGGCACCTAACAATGCGACCATGTGAAGTGATTAAACGTTGCACTAGGAGAATACAATGAGTATATGAATAAAGGAGCATTGACAAACTTCTATAAACATCCATCGACTATTTAAAGTACCACAACGCACTATAACAGATAGATGGATGCGCTATGTAGAGAGAAACACCATTATTTAAAGGATAATGATAGCAAAAGAGGTCGTATTTCTTCATGTGCCAAGTGAAGTCAAGTGAAGACAAGGGTGGGGCATTATTGTAAGGATTAAATGGATGTGTTCATTGAGTAATGCACACAAAAGGCTGAACTCAAGACAAAATAAAGGAGGATTTGCCATTTTATTCTGACAAGAAACTCTTTCCTTTTGGATATCGAACATTGGGCCTTTTAGAAAGGGAAAACTAGAAAAAAAAGATGACAACTCTCTTTGAAATTAGTCAAAGTTTTGAGTGGTATATATATGTGTGTGTGTTACTAGACATCACAATACTTGAGTGCTAACATATGGAAATATTGAATGTGAAGGATGGATAAGAAGGATAAGTTTCCAATAAAGCAAACTTCGCCTTTATAATGTTGTTGCAGGAAATTTCAATTGCAAAGTAACTCAACATGTGCAAGATGCAATTTATTGCATCCTTGTAATCGCATAGTCACATAATCATGGCTTATGAAGGTAGGAAACTATGCAACTTGGCCTTTTATGTGGCCCTGTGACTCATCCTTTTATGCGACATTGCGACTTGCTCTCATCATAAACTATGACCTACCTTGTATTTAAAGATGTAACCAACTCTGTCCGTCAAAACCATCCACCTTTGGAATCCATTACATTAAAGATCAAAGGTTCTTGGAAGCATTTGAAACTGAAGGGAGTTGAAAAGGATCATTATATACCAACCGATTTTTATGATAACGTCACAGATGCGTAGTGGAATGCGATGGAGGAATATGAGCATTCTCTGAAAGCTTTATATGATGGAAAAACAACTCGATTCGACATCAATTTTATACATCACTAAAGCATAGGCCAATTTTATATGGTTCAAGAGGGAGGCTTCAGTGCCTAGTCCCAAAATAAGTTGAATAGCCAAACTGGAAGATCGAGGAGAGCTCCCAGTAGCACTAGAAGCCATATTTTCTCTTGGACCTGAAATACAGGGAAAGCATGAGGATATGTTTTACACGACACCTGAGAGCCTTCCATTTTATTGTACGAGGCCTTCCCCTATTGCATATGATGAAATAAAGTGGCCAAGATTTCATAATGAAATGGACAATATTTATATCTCTACAAAATCAATGATGGTGGGACAAAAAAAACTTGTCAACATATGTTGAGCTATATACAGTTCCATGCAATTTAGGATCATGTAAAAGGAGTTGATAAAAGGTCAATACAAGTGTTTCATTGAAATGTTACATAGGTCACATCTTTTAATCACACCTTCACACCTTCCAATTATGACTTGGATGGAAGGTCACACCTTCCCACCTTCTAGTTGTGATTACACTCACACAATGCGACTTGGACAGAGTCACATCATTACCCTTCACAAGGTTTACAACTAGATCGCTATGTCAACTCGTAAGTCACAATATAAAGCCTTAGACAAGCATAATGAGTGTGACCTTCAATATATTGTGACCATGTGACCTCCATGGGTCGTGTGTATGTTTGTTTCACGTCATTTTGTCACATTAGGAAAATTACCATCAATCTAGATCTTTCTCTATCCATCAAAGTGTTCCAAAGAATCCCCCTACAAGGCTATAACCCAAACAATTCCAAAGAGAAATAAATTTCTTGATCTCAAGGCTCAAAAATCTATTTTTGGCTTCCTGCACAGTTCCCTAGTCCATTTCTACACATATGCAGAAGAGACCATTAGAAGTTGCACAAAAGTGTGCTCTATCTTACACTATGGCCTACGCAAATGACTTAACACAAGTAAAAATAAAAATTAAAGTCTAGAAGCTTTTTTAGCCGAATATTTCCCAACTAACAACTTCAAATGGATGCTTACTCAAGCTTGATCCCTCCCATCATGGAGCTACTTCCCTCTCTTTGTGGATCTCCTATCCCACCATTTGTGCATCTCATCGCTTAGGAAGAGGATCCCAAACCTCCTCCTCTTGGCCTATAAATCAAAAACCGAACTGAGGATTGGAGAGGATCATTGAAGGTAGGATTATGTTGTAGAAATAAGGTTATGAGGCTTTTCATCTAAGTCGAAGGTTGGAGATTGTGAGAAGAGGCTTGTAACATCAAGGATTTGAGGTTGTAAGTTTGTTATCCCTTTTATTAAATAAAAAGAAGCCGTTATTTCCTAATCATGTCTTTTCTGATATCATTTGTGGGATTCCTTGATAACTCACATAGGTTATGATTGGTTATTGATTCAATTTATGATAGATGTTGAGTTAAGTTTTGAGAAAAGTTGGAAATTATCATGTAAGAGGAAAATGAAATTACTCCCATTCACAATTTTCATAAGTTCCATACTTTGATATATGAGGAAGCACACGATAGTATAGATTGCATTTTAGGTCTATAGGCAAAGGCCTCAAGGTTACCAATACAATCCATATAAATGGAACTCAATGGAAACCAATGACAGTTATTGCACCAAAACCATGGAAAATAACCAACCTCACTTTCTCATGAATTACTTGTGGCCTGTGCACATTAAAAAAAAATTCCTTCAAACTAGGTGTTCTTTGGTAGAAGTGGTTTTAGAAAATAAATTTATGGATCATTTTCTAGATAGTGTTTCCCATAAGGAAGCATTAGAGGAATTCACAATTGGATTGGCCTTTCTTATTTTGTTGGTTTTCTCAAGCTATGGACATGTAGCACAAGCCATGGGTTAAATTTTTCATTGTGTGAAAAATATAAAAGAGGACATGGTATGCTCATCGCCCTAAGTCTAACATGACTAAGAAAACTCGAATACATAGCAAAGACATAATCCAATTTTATAGCATTATGCCCCTTGGAAATACAAGACAGTGAAGCTACATTCAACACTTGTTCTATGGGTGATAATAGGCCCATGGATGAAAAAAATGATTAAATAAGCCTAGAAAGACCCTACAAAGGCCACTTTCTCTGACAACATTGTTACACAAAATGGGACTATACAGGGGTCCAATTAATGTCTGTCTTTCAGTCAATTGATTGTGTTTTAACATATTATTTGTCTACAAACATGTATAACCATTGTAATTTTCATGCAATATGAAGAAGGATGAGAAGGCCGACCTATGTGGAGAGAGTTAGGGTTTCTCACAAGAGGTTTTGTAACTAGGGTTTCCATCAGCAAGCGATATGGCTACTTACAAGAGTCATGATACTTTCAGGAATCTCAAAGGCATGGCATCAATGTTGGTTGCATGTAAATGAAGGGTAGTAGCAGACAAATATATTTTTAACTCTTAGTTCATTGGCCTATGGAAATTTCCATATCATTACAAAAGCATTGGCAACAAGGATTCTAGGGTTTCCAAGAACCTTATGTACTCTCCTCATGTCTTATGTGCTATCATAATGTAAATATTTCTCATCATGATGCTAGCAAATTTACTGAGATTGATTCGAGCATGTAATAGTCCTTAGACGAGAGAGCAATGAGGAAGCTCAAGAGTTGTGAGGGTATGTCAAAGGTCATGATAGGTGAACAATCACCTCACCTCTATAAATGTACCCTCATGCCTCATTAGGAGGGGACTTTTAGCACTTGAGCTAGGACTAGCATTAGATAGTTGATTTGTGCTTGAGATCTAGAGGCACTCAGGTCTTGGCAGCTAGTAGGGTGAGTAGCCAATGTTCCACTGTTGGGATTCGATGAATTGCAGGATATGTACTTACATTTTCACCAACGCTAATAAAAATTTCTTCATTTCTAGAACTGATTCCCATGCTTACTCACAGTGGTTGTAATGGTTGTATGGTATTTTCATTGTATTCGTATGTGTGCTTTCATACAGGAAATGTGTTATGGACTGGTATTTAGTTGCTGCATGTGTATTTGCATTTGAATATGTGCTTATGTATTCCATGCCATGTTGGTGACATATTGTGAACTAATTTACAGTGAACCTCGGGAATGTTCTTATTAATATATGTCTAAGCCAGTTTCAACCAACTGATCCTTCTCATGGCATATTACTTCTTATTGTTATTGTGACTCTCTTGTACCTTTTTCTGTATATTGTCAATATCGGATTGACTTTGTTTCATTGTCCAAGCATACATTCTTGTCCTCGCTTTAACACCATCACTTTTTGTCCATATGGTTTGGTTATGTTGATTTTTTTCTTCACCTTTTACACAATCTTAATACACATCGCCTTCTTTCACATTCAAATGTCCAGCCATGACATTACTCACTTAGTGAACTTATCACACAACAACTTTAAGACAACATTTTACTCATAGTTTTTTATCGTGGCTTTAATGTAAAAAAATTGAGGGCATAAAAACAGACTCGGGTAAAAACCCCAAAACTCAACTTGTGTTTATTATTAGGGGCCCGGAAAATTCATGCCTGCCAACAAATGAATTACATTCCTATTTGTATTTAAAGAAAGAAACATTTTGATGGTTCAAGGAATAAAGGAATCCTCTCAAACTTAAGTGTGTGTGTGTGTATGTGTGTGTGTGTGTGTATATATATATATATATATTCAGTATGCTTTTGCATCAAACACATAGTTGAAACTTCCCGTAAGCATTTCTTAAAGTCAATTGTTGTTGAGAATTCCTTTAAAACTTAACATTTTCCCCTTTCTATCATTCCCACATCATTCGAGAAGCTCTAGAAATAAAAAAACACCTAGATAATTTCAATTGGGAAGATGGCTATAGGCTTGGCCAATCATGAAAACCTATTATTCAGTGCCTTCAATATTAATAAGATTTATTCCTTTTTTATCTACCTCCTTGGATTTTATATTCGTATCTTTTCTTTTCTTGCTTAAACCCAATTTTCTTTGTGGCTTTATTAATTAATATTGTTTATTTTACTTGATGTTATCATTAATTTTGATATTCTTACTATTATTTTCTTTTCCATAATTCCTTTTATTCCTCCTCTACTATTCATCCCTATAAGGGAATCATCCTTGAAGACACATGCAAAGTTGTTAGAGTAGTACCTTTAGTCCTAATAGACGACTTTGCTTTATGGATTGATGGAAGAATACAAAAAGTCAGTGAGAAAATAAATTGGACTAATACTGCTCTGAAAGGATTGAAATTACATTCATAAGCAACCAATGCACAGATGGAACAAGTAGACTCTTTATAGGTCTCTGTAAATAGTGTAAATAAAAGTATGAATTAGTTTTAGTTTTTTGCTTCTACTATAGAAGGCTTTCTTCAAGAAGTTTATAATGAAGCAAAGACATTGTCAGCCAAAATAGATAGTCAATTTGAAGAAATAGAAAGTGAATTTCACAAGGGATTTGTTTTAACCATACAAAGATTGAAGACCTTTCCTCACATTTTTAAAAAATGTCTTTGACAAATAAAGACAAAGAGTTCCCTTCTTCACTATTATTTAGCCATCCTATTTCAGTACATTCTATCCAAAAGTCCATAGATAAATTTCCCAGTTTATTCCCAAAAGAAAAAACAAAAAAACTAGAATCCTCATATGATTCTCATCTTTTGTCGATCTATGAACCATTACCTAGCCAATTATTATGGTATTCTGCCCCTGATTTGAGCGGTAAAGGAAGTTGCCTGAATCCCACACATTTTTCACTGATGCCCATAAAGAGTGGAACATTGATAACCTAATCTCCAGCCAAATAAGGCAAATGATTGATCAAATGTTCATAGAATATAAATTGACATGAATCAGGGGAAAAAGTGAAGTAGAAGCCTGTAAGACATGTTGGACATTGGATAAACCAATGCTCCTTGTGTGTTTCGTGACATGGAAAAAACACCTCTCGTGGATCCTTATCTCTAGCGATGCAATCGCTAACTAACACCTTTGAGTTTTGGTCTAATGAAAATCATGGTTCCCAATAAGTGGTATTAGAGTGTAGGTCACGAGTCTGATACACACTCGACTTTCATTCAGGGGGAGATTGTTGGACATTGGATAAACCAACACTCCCCGTGTGTTTTGTGACATGAACTAACTACCTCTTGTGGATCCTTCTCTCTGACGATTCGATCGTTGACTAACGCTTGCGGGTTTTGGTCTAATGATAATTGTGATTCCCAACAACACACTGATTCAGTGTTTTACTAGTACCCTTTAGAGATGGTGGGAAGTAGAATCCTCTCCAACACTTGTAGGCAAAATGGCAGAAGAAAGAGTTAAAGATGAAATAAGAGATATTGTACATAATGAATATGGGAATCCACAAAACAACATGATAGGTTCTCTAACATAATTCATTCTTAAGCACTGGTGTGGTGCATAGACAAATATTTCAGATAAACACCCCCTGGTTTTAATGAATCTCAAATCCAAAATGATGTCCCAATATGAATATTTTCATAGGGATTGGGTCCAAATAATATATGAAGTGAAAGATAGCAAAAATATTTTATGGAAACAAGTATATCTTGTCGTTCTTCCTTCCAAATTTGTAGACTACTTGAAGATTCAAGAAGTTTTTTCAAAATCCCTGCGAATATTATACTTGGGGAGAAATGTACAACCTCATAACCAAGGCTTTGTTAGGACTCTATACAAGCATGAAAGTGAAAAAATCCATACAAAAACTATCTAAATTGCATGACAACAGATCTATCTATAATAAATATGGTCTATCAATAGATGATCCAGTTGTACATAGGAAAAGAATGAAAAATTCCATAAAGAAAATTTTCAAAAAAAAAGATGAATTATTTTGTTAAGCCCTACAAGTCCAGAAAATAAAAAGGATATTACAAAAGGATTCCCAGATCTCACTATTATGGTCCTCAAGATATTCATCTTAGGACACATAAGCAAGAGTCTTGGAATAAACTCACCTATTGGTTATGTGGAAAATAGGGGCATACTTCAAATAAATGCCCACAAAGAGAAGAATCAAAATTGCATAAAGGGAAAAATCACAAGAATTCACTAAGAAATACCAACAGTATAAAAAAAAAAAAGAGAGAAGAAAGGAAACCACTAGTCCAAATTAAATGTTACAAATGTGGTTCTAAATTTCATAAAACTAAAAATTGTCACACTTTTTAATTCACCAAATTGTAAGTAAAAAAATATGTACTAACAAAGAAAATGGGGGTGAGAATCTGCATTTTTCTAAATTGGTGAATTTAGATATAATTTTTTGAGATATTTGATTATATATTATTGAGATAAAAGGAACAAAATATTATTATTATTTTTATATTTTAAAATATTTTTTATCAAGTTATATGATTATGTAATAAGGTGTTTTTATATTATTATCAAAATTTGCTTTTGGTTTTACTTTTACTTGGATTTTTAATTTGTTTTATTTCATAATTTATTACTAAAATACATATTCAAAAATTTATTATATTCTCTTTATTTTAAATCTAAATGAGTGATTCAAAAATATTACATAGCATGAGAACTTAGTCTCTTATTAGCGATACCTTGTGAGTTGCAATAGAAAAGAGTTTTTGTCCATAATGTTTGTGAAGCACTGTCACTTTTGGTAAAATAACAAGAGTGGTAATTGCAATGCAACGTTATCCCTACTTCTTTTGATAGTTATCGATATACTAACGTGATCAAGGCAGTGTAAGGTCCACGTTTTGTTGTTATTTGAGAATCCTCCATTTCCATAATAATTTTTGCAATTTGTTGTTATTCATGCTTCTACACATTTCTTCCACACATCTCTACCTGTAGACGATTTCTTCTACATAGGAATTATTCCACACAATTGCTCTCGCATTTTTTTTCTTTCTCAGACACTTTCCTACTCAATGCTATTAATCGTTTCTATGCCACTTGTCATCACAACAAAGATCATGGTAGTTATCAAATCAATTTTTCATGTAAATCCAGGATTACCATATGACCTAGTCCATTTATTGTACATGTAAACCAAAATTTTCATGCGGAAGAAGTGATGTGCAGGTTGGATATGTGCAAAAGAATGGTGCAGAGAGGATAATGTATGGGAAGTGATGATGTGTGCAAAAGGAGGAATCATCCAGAAGAGACATCCACACTTCCACACCTTCCATGGGTACAATAGATTTTAATAGATAGTTATAGATATGTTGGCACAATTAAGACAATGTGGGCTTTGTCTCTTGTCATTTTTTCGAGAATGCTTGATTTCTATAATCATTTTCACAATCTCTCATTATTCTCGCTTTTGCATGATTCTTCCATACATCTCTACCCTGTGGACAACTGCTTTTGCAACAGGAAATATGTTGCAATAGTGCTTTCTTGCATTTGTTCTTTCTCACATTCTTTCCTACAAAATGTTATCAAGTGTTTCAACACCACCTATTTTCATTACAAATATTTTGTGGCAATTATCAGATCAATTGTTCATTTCAATCCAAAATTTCCATATAACCTAGTTCATTTGTTTTGCACATAAACCGAACTTTTTCATGTGGAAGAAATGTTATGCAGATTGGAGGTGTGTGAAATAAGGGTGCAGAGGGGAATTTGTGGGAAGTGGGGATGTGTGTAGGAGGAGGAAGAATGCAGAAGATACATCCACACTTCCACACCTTTCACACGTGTAGTAGATTTCAAAGTAATTTCAATAAATAGTTATTGATATGTTAGTGTGATAAATATGATGCAGGGTCTGCGTCTTGTCTAGAGTCTAGTTACATGTCAACACACCAATTTGTTGGAAAAAAAGTGAAAAAAACTAGGGTTCACATCTTGTCCTCATGAAAATGGATTTTGTATTGGTTTAAAGTAGTAAGCCAAATTATTTTTTTAATATACACTAAACCATGCTTTGGGAAGTTGATTGCGTTTATGTGACAATGTAAGGTCCCACCTTACCAACCATCAATAGTATAGAGAAGTAAAGGTCACATTAAATACTATTACTCAAAAAAAAAATTAACTCATAATATGACTAACTTAGTTATCATGTAATCATGTTCCTTCAACTATTTCAATGTAAGAATATAACATAAGAAGTTGGGGATAAATTTCCCTTAAAACCAATTCCAAAACACACTTCTCCTCAAGTTTAACAAAAGCATGTGCTCTTTTCATACTTATATGTGAGCTCTAAGTAAGATTGACAATAAAATCCACCATGATACCATGTGCGAGCATTAAGCTAGATCAACCTATTTGATCTCCTAGATTATTCTAAATAAGTTCTGCTTATTGACTTTTGACATCATAACCACAAAAGTATGCCACAAGAACCTAAAATATTATGCTTCTATCACAAAAATCACATATAAGGGTATGAGTATTAACCTACTTGTAACATGATAAATGAAAGAGGAATATGCCTCTCTTCATCAATAAATCTAATAAATATGATATGTTTATTGATTCATCAATTAAAAATTTCCAGTGGCATTGCTTCAATCATGAGACTCGTATAATGAATGTTGCAACAAAAGAAGCCACTGTTACAAATTCAGAAGCATATTATTCTTCAAAAATAGCCAAATAAAACAATGGACTTGCCAAAATTGGGAACAATAGTTTTCTACAGTCATTAAAGCATAGGACTGTACCCATAAATACATGCAACTCAGATGAAACTTATTATGTTCACTTGCACAAAATCCTACAAAATTAATCACTATAAAATTGTTTCCAACAAAATTAATCACTATAAAATTGCTTCCAACAAGAACCCAATTTTTATATGAAAGCTTCAGATAATAAAAGTAACAACTATCCTATTCTCTATTCACACTTCAACAACTTATTAAAAGAAGAATTCACATTCATAAAAAAAACTTGCAGAAATAGGACGCTACATCCATTAAATCATCTCTTCATAAATCTCTAGTACATGAAAGCTACAGTAAGTAAGACATTTACTCTAACAATTTATATGAACAAAAGCTATAGCCATTAAGGCCTTTTGAAAAACACTTTGCAAGCATGCAATCTACAACCATTAAGCCTTTTTGAGAAACAATTTCCAAGCACACAATCTATAGTCATTAAGGCATTTTGTCAAACATTTTGCAAGCATGCAATCTACAACCATTGAGGCATTTTTTCAAAAATTTGGCAGTAATTAATTTGAGATTCTTATTCTCATAAAATTCATAAACTGAAATTAAAATGTTGCCGTATTAAAACAGGGATTTTCACCCAAAAAAAACTCGACAACACGCAAACATGGTTAGCAACAACAATTTAAAAAACCACTCTGCTTTACGAACCAGGTTCTGAAAATATTTTTTTTAGAATGAAATCGGCAGTGACATGGTCATATGGTATGAATACCCCCTGATGTTGAGTTGAATCGCAATAAAAAGGAAAAAATATTCAATTCTTTAAAACAACAAAATTTTGGATCTCATTTACCACTTTTGTCAAACACATAGCATGCAAACTTTCATGTACAACTCTACATGAAGAAAGATAACTCAAAATTATGCTACTATGGGTTGTTTATATAATTTACAAATTTATGTGTTCACTATATAAATTCATGATAAAAGTAATTAATCAAACATTTTACAACCTACAAAGTTACTTCCCTTTACATAAGTTGACAAACTTATTGCAGCCACTGCTACAATTTGGAAAACACATGGCAGCCCTGAATGCTACAGTCATTAATACTTTCTATCAATTAATTTGCAACAAAACAACAATAAAAACTTACATACAATAAACTACATCCATTGAGGAGTTTCTTCAAACATTTAGTGTGCAACCTTTTTTTTTTTTAGAGATCTAAGTTTCAACCAACAACCCAATTCACAGGAAGCAAGAACCATGTATTAAATTGCTAAAAGGGACAATGAAATGCTATCAAACATAGAATATTAGCTTTAGATAATAGACATGACCTGCTATGGACAAAATTTCATTATAAGAAGAATTTGAAATCCTTGGCAACACATTCTTCTTTTAATTCCCTGCATGTAAATTCTCATACATAGCTGCCATGAAACTGTTAACTCATTGTGGGTTAGCTCATAAATAAATTTCTAAATATTTCATAAATATTCATAATTTTGTAATAATTTAAAGTAGCAATAATAAATTTAAAATCTCAACACTTTAAAACTAATAAGAAACCAAAATTTCAAGAGCATTTATAGATATACCTGAGAATATATAACTCGAAAAAGATGAGAGTATGCTCCAGCTCCAATGCCCTTACCAACTCATTATGAACCATTCGGTTTTCCACCACCTCATAGCCAGGGAGAAATTCACCCCCCTAGAACCCCTGAGTTGTAAGAGCTCCCAAGCAGTACCAAAATATAACAGTAGAGAGATATACAAGGCAAATTGAGGAATATAAGTTTCACTTCCTCTCAATACTACTCATGGACAACTCCACTAGGTAGAAATACTTAGTAATTTATTTTAGGAATTTCATATTCATTTCAACAACATTTGGCTACTCTCCAAGACTCTCCCTCTCACAATCCTCTTCAAGTCTCTCCAACCCTTCGTATTACAATGCACCTCCCCCAATTGAGAATACATGAGACATATATATAGGAGGAGCAACAAATTCTTTTCATAAAGGAGGAGTAATATGCATGCCTTGTATTCCATATAGAGGACTGTAACTCATGCCATTAAGGAGAGGTATGCATGCCTTAGTTAAGGAGAGTGTAACTTATGCATTAAAGAGAGCGTAAGAGGAATCTTTTATGACATGTCTTTAATGAGTGTAAGAGGAATATGTCATTCTTTGATGAGTGCATAAAAGAGAGTGTAATGTATTGTTAAAAGAGAGAGACTTACATAGAGACATGAGAGACATCAAGGAGAGGTGTGACGTAATTGAGAAGATGAAGGTGACTTGTAATTCCCTTTTAATAATAATATCATAGTTTCACAAAAGATAATGATAATATTAATAATATTAAGGATTAAGTCGAGATTGAACTATTAGGATTGATTAATGATAAGTTAAGTGATTTTCCTTCAACTATACTTGATTACCCATTGATTGAAGGTGATTTACTATTTTTGGAAAGTCATACTTGAGATGCTAGACATGACTTTCTATTTTTAGAAAGTCACTCCAGAATTGTTAGAAATGAGATTTTATTAAGGAAATTCATCCCTAAGTTGCCCATGAGTGGTATTTTTCTTCTGGAGAATAGGGATTCTGCATCCCTATTGCATACATCTTCGTGCCTTAGTAGATTGAGGACTCTGCGCCCTGATCTACTCCAAGGATCCAAGATTCCACACCTTGATCTTTTAAATATTTAGGACTTCACATCCCAATCCTTTTATTATAGATCCAAGACTCCACGTCTTTATCTTTCATGGATTTAGGACTCCACACCCTAATCCTTTTATTATAGATCCAAGACTCCACGTCTTTATCTTTCATGGATTTAGGACTCCACACCCTAATTTCCATGGCTTATCATCTACTCTACTTTGAAACTCCATGATTCACCTTAAGGTATTGATTGTGAGCTCATACCCATTTGATGGTTTGTTGTTAAGGCATTTTTCCAAGACTTGCACACATCACAATCTCATAGATCAAAGGAATCAAATGAATTTCATAATTAGCTTATTCAAATTTTATAAAATATTACGCATGACTTCCATAGACATTTTGGTTCTGGAGAAATGAATTCTGCAGCCATTTATAATTTGAACATCCTTCTTTGCAAATAACCACGTTCCCTATCACATCTTGCTCAATACAAGATTAAGCATATATAATCATAAAAATAACATATCATGACTTCTATAGTCATTTATAATTTGAGCATCATTGTTTGAAAATAACCATGTCCCCTGCCACATCTTGCTCAATACAATATTAAACATATATAATCATATAAATCATGTATCATGACATCCACAATCATATATATTTTGAGATCATGGTTTACGAGTAACTCGGTCCCCTGCCACATCCTGCTTAGTACAATATTATGCATATATAATCATACAAATCATATATATTCCATTAATCATAATTAACAATATGTTCCACATAACCATGATCATCCATGGATATATGTATCTCAATATTGGATTGCCATCCATGTCATACACCTATGTCCAAACTAGGATACCAAAAGAGAAAACATCGATAATATGATCTTAACCAAAATCAATCTTTATACACACAACCATAGATATTATCATAAGCGCATAGCAACCATGTGACCCAAACTAGGTCTATATCATATAAGCATGTACATAAGTCTCTCATGCATAATCTTATATCATTACATCAAAATCACCCTATCTAAGTGTCACAAAACTAACCCTGACAAGGTGGGACACTGCATACTCCCCCTCTTGGATTAAACTTGCATGAAGTTTTATTAGAGTCGTTGGATATATATATATATATATATATATATATAGTTAGGTTGTCCATGAAGACCAAAAATACAATTATTAATCAAGTACCATATATAGTTATTCCATACTAAATAGATATTAACGTACACTACAATATATACTATATCAAAAAAATTATCTAGTCAAACATATTATATCTAGATACTATTATTTGACAATGATCTCATATTACAAATGATTGTCTTTTCCTTATCTAATGCATTATGAATTAAATAATCTTTATTGTGTCATTCCCTTAGGTTTCTATAGAGAAATTGAGCTTGCCAACTCACAAAGAACTCCCACATTAGTTGTATAAACAACAATGATTATCCATCCCATCTCACAATCAAATTTGCATACAAGAAGCATTAAATCATCCACATGCAATATCCATTGAAACTATGCAACAAAACATGTCATATATATAACCCACTCTTACATCCCACTTGATTTATGTCTCTTCTCAATCCGATTTTTCCATTTTTCAATCCATAAGGCACCCTTGCAATCAAAATCTTTAAGATCTACCTACATTTTTTTACTAAATGCTACTCTTTAGGAAAAATCACAATTTTAGGTTCAAGACATAATATTTTTTTTCTTAACAAGCTAAGGTTTCATACAGTCCTCATTGACCCACTTTTATATTATACACCATTCCTTGAATTCACATAATCTTCATTTTTATTCACTTCTCTTACTTGAAAATCAATTATGAATGACTCAGTTAGAAGATATCCATTCCATAAACAACTAAATATATCTTTTCAAGAGTAGCTTGTAATCAAGAACAACTTTCATAATTATACAAATACAATATCTATATTATTGAATCTATCTTGATAACTTTCAGTCAACTTGTTTTCCCACTGCAAAATCACTCATGATTTTTATTCAATAATTTAAATCAATTCATTTGGTTTCGTGTCTTATTCCTTACTATTGATACATACACAAAAAAAACAAGCTACGAAAACCTCACATTTCTCAAACTACGAAGAATCTTGTTGATTTTAAATAATATTTAGACTATCATAAAGACATTTCTAGCCTTTTCAAAAGATTACAACCTTTTGCAAGATTACTAACTACTCATACAACTATACATCCAAGCACAAAATTCCTAAATCCATCAATCTCTTCCATTCCACATATAATACAATCATCTTAGGCTTCTATTTATCATGCAAGAATTCCAATTCATCAAAATGTGATTTCACTCTCCTTCAATTTCTCCCTTAAAAAATATCACAACACATATTCTTGTAAAACAAGAACTCAACTAAGATTTTCATTAATATCATACCTTTTTCTTTAAGTTCAAATAAAACAAATTTCTCACCACATAAAATGTTTATCTTCCAAACATGTTATTATCTTAACAATTTACAAGTTATAGATTTGATGCTTTTGTGATCTACATTTTGTGTAGTGATGTCTTCCAGAGTCATTGCATTCATGTTTTATTGTATCAACATTTCGAACCAACCTCTGTGATTCATCATAAGGATTAGATGTGTGAAAAAGTCAAAGAGTGATGGGTAATAAATAGAGGAGTGGGTTGGGATGGTAATGTATGGAGCCGACAGGTTTGATAATGTTAAGAAATAAATTTAGTTTAATTAATTAAATTTTATTGTTAAATTTTATTATTAAGTTTTTATTTTTGTTTCTATTAAATGTTTATATTTTTATTGATGATTATTAGTTTATTTGATATTTTTATTTGTTGAATTGAGGCTTCTGTGATCCATATCAAGTTTATGAGAAAAAAAATTCGGCGTAAATCACATGATAATACATTTGCCGACGCGTTTTGAACCAACGAGTGTGGTTCATTGTCAGGACAAGTTGAAGAATCAAATCATGGTTGCATATTAAATAGTGAGAGCAGATCAACAAACGGCTAGGTTTGATTGAAAAAACGGCTATACTAGATCATACTAGATACACGGTTAAGATTGACCAAGAACGGCTAGTTTTGACTATACAAGTTGTATAATTATATAATACTATTATGCTAAAACAAATATTATTTTAATGCCTCTCATATGTTATTTAAGTGAAAATTTAACCATATTAGAGTTAACAATATTACTAGGGAATATTTATAATAAAATTGTTTGAAATGTTAACATATAATAATATATCTAGTGAAAGTAATTGTTAGTAATCAAAAGGATTTAATAATAACTAATAATGATTAATATTATATTATTATTATAATAACATTATAGTATTAATTTTATTATTAATGTCTTGTGTAACTAATTAATATAAATTTAATAGTAAGGCTATTTAATTGGAATACGTATTAATAGATCTAGGGATATTAGTAAAAGTAAGGATTTAACATTAACTCAAATAATATTAATTAATGTTATATTATATATACTAGATCTTAACCGTGTATCCAGTATGATCTAATATAGCCGTTTTTTCAGTGAAACCTAGCCGTTTGTTGATCTGCTCTCACTATTTAATATGCAGCCATGATCTGATTCTTCAACTTGTCCTGATGATGAACCACACTCGTTGGTTTGAAACGCATCGACAAATGTATTATCATGTGATTTACGCCGAAATAATTTTTCTCATAAACTTGATATTTTTATGTTTATATTTTTATTGATGATTATTAGTTTATTAATTAATACTAGAATGGGTTAACTAAGGTTTAAATAAAATTATTTGAATTTAAGCTTAATAATTTTTATTTTTTTTAAAGGGATTGAAAGAGTACAAGGATGGGTTCTTGATTAATGTTATTTATTCAAATATTATAATGTAACATTATAATATTATAATGTTATTTATTCAAATATTGTAACGTTATTTGTCCATTAACTAAAAGTTTTTGTATTAATTAGTTTTGTTGACATTAAGATTATTAATGTTAAATTTACTCTGTATTAACATTAATGTTTTAAATGTTGCAAGATTTTTATTTTATAATTAAAACATGTTATTTAATAATGAAACTAATTTGGTCTTATATATATTACTAATTGAATGTTTATTATTTTTCTCTTTATTAATTAATAATTATTAAGATATATTGCTAATGATGTTCCTAAGTTTTGATGCTAGATTAATATTATATATCGATCTCGGTTTTTAATTAATACTAGATTGGGTTAACTAAGGTTTAAATAAAATTATTTGAATTTAATCTTAATAAAAAATTTAGGGATTGAAAGAGTACAAGGATGGGTTCTTGATTAATGTTATTTATTCAAATATTATTTTAATGATTTTAGGGATAGGTGAACCATAAGGAGGACCAAGAGATAATGGGGCCAGGAGCATCTAGGAGACAGTAGAATCCCCAGTTAGCGTAGGAATCCAATTATCACTTATTTTCCAACCATCATCACGGTTGAGGTTATTGGGGTGTTTTCCTATTTCAATAGCTTCTCTAAATTTTCTATGGTGATAATGATCAATTTTGACTACAACACAAGAGTTTGTGATGCAAATATGATGATTGGTTTGACTAGAGTGCTCGGCCAAAGCTGAGGTTTTGGAACGGTTATGGTTGATGTCAGCGACATGCTCTTGAATACTAGTTAATATAGAACGATCGGTCTCACCAATGTAGTCTTTGCCACATGAACAAGGAACCAAATAAACCCCTTTGTTGTGTTTAGGATCAATAGGATCTTTTATCAATTTTAGACATCTGCTAATTGTATTCAAGGGTTTGAAAGTGGTTTTTATATTATTGTTTTTTAAAATGTGTGAAATCTTATCAGTGGTGCCTAGAATGTAGGGAAGGTGAACCTTACCTACAAAATCATCCATTGGTTGTTTGTTTCTAGGATTCTCCACTTTTTTGAAAGCTTTGATCCTTTGGTGTCTTCTACATCTTCCTTTTTGAAATTCAAATAATTTTATTTAAACCTTAGTTAACCCAATCTAGTATTATATTAAAATAATAATCATCAATAAAAATATAAATATACAAATATCAAATGAACTAATAATCATCAATAAAAATATAAACATTTAATAGAAACAAAAGTAAAAACTTAATAATTAAATTTAACTAATTAAATTAAAATTATTTCTTAACATTATCAAACCTGTCGACTCCATACATTACAATCCTAACCCACTCCTTTATTTATTTCCCCATCAATATTTGAATTTTTCACATATCTGATCCTGATGATGAACCACAGAGGTTGGTTCGAAATGTCAATACAATAAGACATGAATGTGTTGACTCCGGAAGACATCACTACAAAAAATTTACAAGTTAATCAAATTCCAAGAATGTAGTTCATCACGTTCATAAACAATATGAATTTTAACTAGATCACCTAACTAACAATAGTTTAGAGCAGTTCATGAGTTCAATCCTCATAATTTCTCTAATTAATTTGGTTAAATAGAATTCAACCAATATTCAACTGACAAAATCATTAAAGAGACTATTATGGCTTTCCTAGACCTAATTTGTCTTAAGCCAATAGAAAAGATATTTCATCAACTTATCACAATAATATTTTTCTACATTTCAAGCATTTGAAAATCATTTTAATTCTATCTAAATCCAACACATACAAAAGAATTACAATACTAGAGGATAGATACCTAGTTCACACTTGACTCCATATATCAAAATCAATTATTCCAAACATTCTAAACCACCTAATGGTGTTCAGTATACCAATCTTAGTATATTATTTTGTAATAAAAATAAAATAGTGTAATTTATATGTCAAGAAAATTTATGTTACGGATCTCTATCCATTTTACTTTAATTACACATAATTAATCCTCCTTAATCATGTATATGAGATTCCATCCAAATATTTTTGTTCATTCTAACTAGAAGAATTACTTAGCTCATAGATATATGTTAGTATGGATTTCACACCCATACCTTACCTCATTACTTAGCTCATAGAAATATGTTAGTATGGATTCCACACCCATACATTTTCTCATAGATATATGCTAGTATGGATTCCACACCCATACATTAGCTCATAGATATATGCTAGTATGGATTCCACACCCATACATAACTTAAGGAAAACATAACCTTCAAGTGTTCCTTAAAATGGCTTCCACAACCCTTCATGCACCAATCATTTAAGCCTCTTGTTTATTAGGAAGGTCATACCTCAACCTAGTATTTGAGTAATTTCAAGTTATTTGATGCATAATGTCAACCCAAACTACACAAAATCATGTCAAAGAAATCATAGGAATTCCATTCTTACTCATTAAGAATGTATTCCCAAATCATATTTTAACACATCAAATTAATGCACATACATTTCTCTTGAATCTACATTCACAATTAAAAGTGACATCCTTCAAGGTAGCTTCTGTTAAGTTTCCATTAGTGTAAGTAAGAAAAGAGTCAAAATTAACATGATGAACTCAATCATCATGTTAATTGAATCTTGGCCTTACACTTGTTACACATTCCCAAAGCATACACACCAAGTTCATCATACTATAGTTTAGATTAGGCCAATATTTTTCTTGGTAGATATGATTTCAGCTAGTAAAGATGGCCAGTAGGCCCATATCACATTGATAATGCTGCATTGAACATATACGCAACCATGCATCCACTCCACATATCTCACTCACCCATTGATAATCAAGTCATTCACATGCTTGGGTTTAAACCCAACTTTCTCAATCATGTCCTTTCTGAGAATGTCTTTAAGTCCTTTACAATATTTCTAATAGTTTGTCTTAACAAAAATATAAAGGAATATAAGAAAACATTATTTTTCTTTCATGAGTTTCTAAATGACATAATAATAATAATAATAATAATAATACCCCCTATACAACCAATATGCTTTCAAGTCAACATACACAACAATTCAACATGCATGCAAATCAACATTCACACATCATCAACCTACAAGCAAGCATGTTGGCCCATTAGGCCCTAGTGTTGTAGTTGGCTCTGATACCATATGTAAAGTCCCACCTTACCAACCATCAGTAGTATAGAGAATTAAAGGTCACGTTGAACACTATTACTCAATTTTTATTTTTATTTTAACTCATAATATGACTAACTTAGTTATCATGTAATGATTTTCCTTCAAATATTTCAATGTAGGAATATAACATAATAAGTCGGGGATATCTTTCCCTTAAAACCAATTCCAAAACACACTTCTCCTCAAGTTTAAAATCATGTTCTCTTTTCATTCTTATATGTGAGCTCTAATTAAGATTGACAATAAACTCCACCATTATACCATGTGCAAGCATTAAGCTAGATCAACCTATTTGATCTCCTAGATTATTCTAAATAAGTTTCGCTTATTGACTTCTCACATCATAACCACAAAAGTATGCCACAAGAACCTAAAATATTATGCTTCTATAATAAAAATCACATATAAGGGTATGAGCATTAATCTACTTCTAACATGATAAACGAAAGAGGAATATGTCTCTCTTCATGAGTAAATCTAATAAATAGGATATGTTTATTGATTCATCAATTAAAAATTCCTAGTGGCATTACTTCAATCATGAGACTCATATAATGAACATTGCAACAAAAGAAACCATTGTTACAAATTCAGAAGCATATTATTCTTCAAAAATAGCCAAATAAAATGATGGACTTTCCAAAATTGTGAACTATAGTTTTCTACAGTCATTAAAGCATAGGATTGTACCCATAAATACATGTAACCTAGATAAAACTTATTATGCTCACTTGCACAAAATCCTACAAAATTATTTCCAACAAGAACCCCCTTTTTATATGAAAGCTTCAGATAATAAAAGTAACAACTTTCCTATTCTCTATTCACACTTCAACAACTTATTAAATTTGTTTTCAGATTCATAAAAAAAACTTGCAGAAATAGGAAGCTACATCCATTAAATAATCTCTTCATAAATTTCTAGTACATGAAAGCTACACTAAGTAAGACATTTACTCTAACAATTTATATGCACAAAAGCTACATCCATTGAGGCATTTTGACAAACACTTTGCAAGCATGCAATCTACAACCATTAAGCCCTTTTGACAAATAATTTGCAAGCATGCAATCTACAGTCATTGAGGCATTTTGTCAAATACTTTGCAAGTGTGCAATCTACAACCATTGAGGCATTTTGTCAAACACTTGGCAATAATGAATTTGATATTATTCTTCTCATAAAATTCATAAACTGAAATTAAAATGTTGGCATATTAAAATAGGGATTTTCATCCAAAAAAAACTCAAAAACACGCAAACACGGTTGGTAGCAGCAATTTGAGAAATCACTCTGATTTACGAATCAGGTTCTGAAAATAATAATAATAATAATAATAATAATAATAAATAATAAATAAAAATAAAAAATTGGAATGAAATCAGGGGTGAAATGGTCATATGGCACGAATACCCCCTAATGTTGAGCTGAATCACAATAAAAATGTTGAAAGATTCAATTCTTTAAAGCAACAAAAATTTGGATCTCATTTATGACTTTTGTCAAACACATTGCATGCAAACTTTCATCTACATCTCTATGTGAATAAACATAACCCAAAATTATGCTACTATGAATTGTTCATTGAATTTATGATTTTTTGTGTTCACTATATGAATTCTTGATACAAGTAATTAATTAAACATTTTACAACCTACAAAGTTACTTCCCTTTACATAAGTTGACAAACTTATTGCAACCACTACTACAATTTGGAAAACACATGGTAGCCCTAAATGCTATAGTCATTAATACTTTCTATCAATTAATTTGAAATAGAACAACAATAAAAACTTGCATACAATAAACTACATCCATTGAGGAGTTTCTTCAAACATTTAATGTGCAACCTTTTATTTTTTATTTTTTTAGCTATCTGAAATTTCAACCAACAACCCAATTCATAAGAAGCAAGAACCATGTATTAAATTGCTAAAAAGGAAAATGAAATGCTATCAAACATAGAATATTAGCTTTAGATAATAAACATTACCTGCTTTGGACAAAATTTCATTATAAGAAGAATTTGAAATCCTTAGCAACACATTCTTCTTTTAATTCCCTGCATGTAAATTCTCATACATAACTACCATGAAACTGTTAACCCATTATCGGTTAGCTCAGAAATCATTTTCTATATATTTCATAAATATTCATAATTTGGTAATAATTTAAAGTAGAAATAATAAATTTAAAATCTTAACACTTTAAAACTAATAAGAAACCAAAATTTCAAGAACATTTATAGATATATTGGAGAATATATAACTCGAAAAATATGAGAGTATGCTCCAATTCCAATGCCCTTACCAACTCATTGTGAACCATCCAGTTTTTCACCCAACCATATCCAGGGAGAACTTCTCCCCCTGGAACCCTCGAGCTATAAGAGCTCCCAAGCAATACCAAAATATAGCAGTAGAGATATATACAAGGCAAATTGAGGAAGATAAGTTTCACTTCCTCTCAATGCCACTCATGGAAAACTCCACCAGGTAGAACTACTTAGTAATTTAGTTTAGGAATTTCATATTCATTTCAACAACATTTGGCTACTCTCCAAGACTCTCCTCTCACAATCCTCTTCAAGTCTCTTCAACCCTTCGTATTACAATGAAACTCCCCCAATTGAGAATGCATGAGACACATATATAGGAGGAGCAACAATTCTTGTCATAAAGGAGGATTAATATGCATTCCTTGTATTCCATATAGAGGAGTGTAAGTCATGACATTAAGGATAGGTATGCATGCCTTATTTAAGGAGAGTGTAACTTATGCATTAAATAGAGCATAAGAGGAATCTTTTATGACATGTCTTTAATGAGTGTAAGAGGAATATGCCATTCTTTGATGAGTGCATAAAAAAGAGTGTAATGTATTATTAAAAGAGAGAGAGATTTGCATAGAGCCATTGAGAGCCATCAAGGAGAGGTGTCAAGTGATTGAGGAGATGAAGGTGACTTGTAATTCCCTTTTAATAATAATATCATAGTCTCACAAAAGATCATGATAATATTAATAATATTGAGGATTAAGTTGAGATTGATCTATTAGGATTAATTAATTATCATTTAAGTGATGTTCCTTCAACTATAATTGATTACCCATTGATTGAAGGTGATTTACTATTTTTGGAAAGTCATACTTGAGATGCTAGACATGACTCTCTATATTTAGAAATTCACTCCAAAATTGTCAGAAGTGATATTTTATTAAGGAAATTCATCCCTAAGCTACCCATGAGTAGTATTTTTATTCTAGAGAATAGGGATTCTGCATCCCTATTGCATACATCTTCATGCCTTAGTAGGTTGAGGACTCTGCACCCTGATCTACTCCAAGGATCCAAGATTCCACACCTTGATCTTTTAAATATTTAGGACTCCACATCCCAATCATCTTATTATAGATCCAAGACTCCACGTATTTATCTTTCATGGATTTAGGACTCAGTGCCTTATTCCTTTTATTATAGATCCATGACTCCACATCTTTATCTTTCATGGATTTAGGACTTCATGTCATAATTTCCATGGCTTACCATTTACTCTACTTTGAAACTCCACACTTCACCTTAAGATACTGATTGTGAGATCATACCCATCTGATGTTTCATTGGTAAGGCCTTGTTCCAAGACCTGCACACATCACAATCTCATAAGTCAAAGGAATCAAATGAATTTCATAATTAACTTATTCACATTTTACCAAATATCATGCATGACTTCCACAGTCATTTTGGTTCTTGAGAAATGGCTTCTGCAGCCATTTAGAATTTTAAAACCCTTGTTTGCAAATAACCATGTCACCTATCAGATACTGCTCAATACAATATTAAGAATATATAATCATAAAAATCATGTATCATGACTTTCACAGTTATTTATAATTTGGGCATCATTGTTTTCAAATAACCATGTCCCCTGCCACATCTTGCTCAATACAAGATTAAGCATATATAATCATAAAAATCATGTATCATGACTTCCACAATCATTTATAATTTGAGCATCCTGGTTTACAAATAACTAAGTCCCTTGCCACATCCTTCTTAGTACAAGATTATGCATATATAATCATACAAATCATATATATTACATTAATCATAAATAACCATATGTTCCACATAGCCATGATCATCCATGGATATATGTGTCTCAATATTGGATCACCATCCATGTCATACACCTATGTCCAAACTAGGATACCAAAAGAGAAAATATTGATAATATGTTCTTAACCAAAATCAGTTCTTATACACACAACCATAGATATTATCATAAGAAAATAGCAACCAAGTGACCCAAACTAGGTATATAACATATACGCATGTACATAAGTCTGTCATGAATAAGCTTATATCATTACATCAAAATCACCCCCTCTAAGTGTCACAAAACTAACCTTGCCAAGGTGGGACTCAATAGACAACCTATTCTCCCGCACAACACTTCTTTCTCACATGCGTTAAAAAGACACTTCATTTAATATTGGCTATTGAGTTTCTAATTAAAGTCAAAATAATTTCATGTTTGCAAAAAAAGGTTCGCTTTGCATCCTTGTTCTCTCACACATACCCCCCTTTTGCACATCCTTCATTCCTCACAAATCCTTGGCTCCATAAACATGTTCCCCTACACAGTTGAATATCTAATAGTTTAAAATATAAAAATTTTAGGAAAACTAGTAGTTGTGAATCCCTCTGCACATTTTTTATTTGTTTGCAACTAGTAAACTTTATTGATTTGTTTACAACTAAAAACAACATATATGCACACAACGTCTACCCTATGAGAACCCAATTCCATGGAAAACTTCATCTAACAAATGGAATTTCATTATATCTCTTGTCGAGAACCCAGCCAATTCGACCAAGTGAGGCTTCACTGCTCACATCTAACCCTTACTCTTTTCTCTCTATCCACTTCAATGCCACCATCACCTCTTAGAGGTTTTGCACTACCACTTGGCATCCATAGTCAACACACTTCTCACGTACCCTGCCTTCCAATATTCAATATTGTTGGCATGAATACAAGCATATTGACCCCTCTCTCCTTTGCATCTGTGAATATGGAGGAGCTTTGCATGGCTCCTTGTTATAAGTTGCCAACTATTTCCCTATATTCTTGGGATAATAGCTAAAATTAGTTCCCATGGTTCAAGTTTTTTTTTTATCTAATTTTAGTTTAGGAAAAAACATATTAAAGGAACATTTTCTTATGTAATGAAATTATTTTGTAACTACTTTACAAGTTGTGGACAAATTGAGAAAAAATTTGACAGATTTTTATTTATCCATGTAAGCCTGTAGAGGCAATAAGAACACAAACAATTGGAGAGTGAGTTGAATGGTTTAATAATGTATTTCTAAGAGTTGGATCTTGTAAATATCCCTTGAATGATAAGAATATTGATTAGCATTGACCCATGGATGTTTCCCTCATAAGGAGGGTTTTACCATGTAAAACACTGTGTCAATTTATATGCTTGATTATTCTACTATCTTGTTTATTTGTCATTATTTTCTGCAATTGAATCTATTTGCAAGGTATGCTTTCATTACTGCTCAACTCAACAAGTGGTATCATAGGTTTTGGGAAAATTTTATGTTAATGGTGTACATGTAGAGTGCAAAGTTTGAAATCGAAAATTTCAATGGGAGTAATAGCTTTGAGTTATGGAAGGTTAAGATGTGGGATATGCTCATGCAACAAGGAGTAATGAAGGCGTTGTTGGGCAAGGAAAAGAAACTCGTGGACATGGATGAAGAAGACTGGGAGGAAATGGATGCAAGAGCCCTCAATGTTATTTGTTTGTATTTGGAAGATGATATGTTGTTTAACATCGTTGGATAGAAAAAAATAGTAGGCTTATGGACCAAGTTAGAAAGCCTTTATATGATGGAGTCCTTAATAAACAAAATCTACTTGAAGCGACAATTATATAGTTTGTGGATAAAGGAAGGTACAAAGATATTTGATGATTTGAATTTTTTCAATACTCTTTTATGTTAGTTGTCTAGCATAGATGTAAATATCAAAGGTGAAGACAAAGCAATTACACTATTGTGTTCTCTGCCTGAGACTTGGGATTATTTTGTAACGTTTATCAATTCTAGTTCTACTGATACCATTGATTTTGATGCTGTTGTTAAGGAAATTAAACATAAATCTAACCTTGAAACCTCAACATCAGAAGAAATGGTTGCAAGAGGTCAATAAAAAGAAAAATATCAAAATTCAAGAGACACGTCAAGATTGAAGTCAAGAGGCAAGAAGAGTAAGTTAAAATTTTGTTACTGTAACAAATCAATGCATATTAAGAAGGATTATTGGAAAAGAAAGGAACAAGCTACTTCAAAAGACTCTATAAAGGAAGTTAATTTAGCTTAAACATGTGCGAGTATTTTTTATGAGGTATTTTCCACTTCTACTGTTTCTCAACATCATCATAATTGGTTGCTAGATTCTTATTCTTCCCATCATATGTGTCTTAATAGGAATTGGTTCCCTTCGTACCAATCTATTAATGATGGTATGGATTTCATGGGTAATGATGTTAAATGAAAAAATGTTGGGATTGGTAGTACCAAGATTAAATTGTATCATGGTATTGTTAGAACATTAACAGAGGTGAGGCATGTGCTTGAGCTTAGAAAGAACTTAATATCTTTGGGAATGTTAGATTTTTTTGGATATAAATGTACAGTTCAAGGTGGAGTTATGAAGGTGTTGAATGGCATCTTGGTAGTCATGAATGCTAAAAGGTTTGGGAACCTTTATAAGATTGAAGGAAGGACATAAATAGATCATGAAACAATAGTATCTGAAGGTGCAAGTAACTCTACTCATCTATGGCATCGACACTTGGGTCATATGAGTGAGAAAGGGCTAAAGGTATTATTCAATCGTAAGTTACTTACAAGCTTGAAATCTCTGAATTTAAATTTTTGTGAGCATTGTATTTATGAAAAGAAGTCTAGAAATAAATTTAAAATACAAAAAGATGTTAGTAAAGGTATCCTTGAGTGCATCCATTCATATATTTTGGGACCATATCCTAAAGTCTCTTTTGGAAGATCTTCATATTTTTTAACATTTATAGATGACTACTCTAAAAGGGTGTGGATCTATTTACTAAAAAGAAAAGCTGATTTATTTTATGCTTTTAAGAAATGTAGAGATTTGGTTGAAAAGAGTACTAGTAGGCCAGTTAAATGTTTGATAAGTGACAATGGAACTAAGTTTAATTCAAACAAAATCAAAAATTATTGCAAGGAAGTTGGGATCAAAAGACATAAAACCATGATTTATACTCCTCAATAAAATGGTGTCGTTGAATGCATGAATAGGACTCTTCTAGAGAGAGCAAGGAGTATGCTCAATAATTCCAAGTTGCAGTAGGAATTATGGGAAGAAACAATTCTTACAACGTGTTATCTAGTAAATTGATCACCATCAACTGCAATTAATCATAAGATTCTGGAAGATGTATGCACAAGTCAACCTTTTGATTATTCAAATCTTAAAGTTTTTGGTTGTGATGCATATGATCTTACTCCAAATAATCAATGTTCTAAGTTAGACCAAAATAAAAAAGACTAATATTTCTTAGATTTTATAATGGAGTTAAGGGATATATGTTGTGGGATCCTACTACCAACAAAATCATCATTAACAAAGATATCATATTTGATTAATCGTCACTCATATAATCAAATGTAGATGGTGAAATGAAATAGGAAAACGTATCAGCAAGTTCAATTTGAAACTCAATAATCTTCAAGGGAGGAGGATCATGAAGATGTTCATGAAGAGATTCCTACAGAAGTAGACGAGGATACAAAAATTTCACAGGAAACTGAGGAAATACCACAACAACTTCTATGGAGATCTACATGAATCAGATCTTTTCCTGAAGGGTGTGACGATTTTTCTGCATCTATTTCTTTGGTTGCTAATGATGGAGAACCTAGTTGTTATCAGGAAAACAATGGAATTATTTAATAGTGATAATTGGAAAGTAGCAATGAAAGAAGAAATGGATGCCTTACAAAGAAATAAGACATGGGATTTGCTGAAACTTCCTAAGGACAGGAAGGTTGTCAGTTGCAAGTGGCTTTATAAATTGAAGAAAGGAGTTGATGATATTGTTTATAAGTAAAAAAGAAAGACTAGTTGCAAAACGATATTTTCAAAAGGAACGTATTGATTTCTATGAGATTTTTTCAGCAGTTGTTAAGTTTGTTTCAATTAAAGTTGTGTTAGCATTAGTTTCATTATTTGATCTGGAGTTAGATAAAATAGTTGTTAAAACAACATTCTTACATGCATATTGGATGAGGATATATATATGGAACAACCAGATTTGGTTTGCTCAAAATCAAAACAAGAGGTTTGTTTGCAAACTCAAGAAGTCATTGTATGGCTTGAAGAAATATCCCATTAAATGGTACAAGAAGTTTGATTCCTTCATGATGAGCTACATTTTACAAGAAGTGAGGTTGATCGTTTTTTTACTTTCAAACGTTAGAAAATGTCATATTGATTATTTTGGTGTTACATGTTGATGATATGCTTGTAGCAAGCAAAATCATGGTAGATATAAACAAGTTAAAGGATCAGTTGTCTAGGACTTTCGAAATGAAGGACCTTGGAGCAACAAAACAAATCTTGGCCATGGAGATACACAGAAACATAAAAATAGTAAGTTGTGGTTATCACAACAAAGGTATGTGGAGAAAATACTTCCAAGATGCGGTATGAATAATGTGAAACTTGTTCAAATACCTTTAGCTTCCCATTTCAATATTTATTTAGGTTTGTGTCCTAGTAATGATGAATAAAAGGAGTATATGTATCGTGTACCATATGCTAATGCATTAGGGTTCTTAATGTATGCGATGGTTAGTACAAGTCTAGATATTTCACATGCAATTGGTGTTGTCAGTATATAGATGGAAAATCCAAGTAACAAGCACTAGGCAATAGTGAAATGGGTGCTTTGGTATCTTAGGGGCATAAGTAATTATTGTATCACCAATAATGGTAGCAGTGATTTATTCTATGGTTATGTTGATTCAAATTTTGTTGGTGAGTTGGAAAAGAGGAGATCCACTTCTGGATATGTTTTTACTATTGCAAGTGGAACTGTTAGTTGGATGTCAAAGCTTCAAAACATAGTTCCTTTATCCACTAATAAGGCAGAATACATAGTTGTCTCACATGTTTTCAAAGAGGCAATTTGGTTAAAAGGTTTGCTAGGTGAGTTTGGAAGGATGTACGACAAGGTAAATGTATTTTTGATGGTCAAAGTGTTATTCATTTGGCGAGGAATTTAGCTTATCATAGTAATAAAAAACATATACATATTAAATAGAATTTTTTAAAACAAGTTATTGATGAAAGTGGAGTGGTGGCTTTGGAAAAAGTCCATACAAAGAAAAATTGTGCGGACATGTTCACAAAATTAAGTTTTGTTAGAGAAGTTGAAATGGTTCCTAGCTTCTATTGGCTTACAAGGAAGGTGATGAATATTTTGGGCATAATATATCATGTAAATTGTTGTCAAGGTGGAGATTGTTATAAGATGCCAACTATTTCCCTATATTCTTGGCATAATAGCTAAAATTGGTTCCTATGGTTTGGGTTGCTTTTCTAATCCGAGTTTAGAAAAAAACATATAAAAGAAACATTTTTTATGTAAAAAATTTTGTTTGTAACTGCTTTAAAAGTTGTCGATATATTTAGAAAAAATATGGCATGTTGTTATGTATCCATGTATATTGTTGTAACACCCCTCTATTATATGTAACACTCTTTTTCGTCGGACCTAAGATAAGACTGTGTGGTAACAAAAAAGCTAGGTCTGAGGTGTAACAATGAAAGTAAATACTTTATTATTAAAAAAAATAAAGATAATTTAATCGCTTGGAAAACAAGACACCAAGAGATGAGATTCTTGCCAAATAAAATCCCATTGGTGAATGGGAATGCATAATTCTTTCACGATAAGACTTGGAGATCAAATTCTAAATAAGCTTAATGGATGGGAGATAAATATCCATTAAGTTTCTTATCTAGAGAAAGATGCTAAGTTTAAGAAAAACATAAAATCCTTGTTGGAGATAAAGGCAAGTTTTTATGGGAAAAGCCTTGTGGGAGAGAAAGATGAGATTTTTGGGAAAAGCCTAGGCAAATGGATAAAAAGATCCATAAAAGTGGGACGACGATAAAGGAAACCATATCATGAAAGAGGGTATCAAATACCCATTGAAGAGATCAACATGAGGCAGTTGATCCATTGAAAGAACTCTTGACTCGAGGGTGAACTGGAGGAAGTCAGTTCTAGGTTGGGTGGAGGTGCTCGGTTTTCCAAGTTACAATCTTTGCAACTAATCTAATTTGATTCAATTAAATGGGATGTTCTGTATGTGGCTCCTTACTCTTTATGTTGTCGCATCTTTAAACTTATGGGTATAATTTCATGTGTTATCTTTGTTGTTAAGATGATGAATATTTATGTCACATGCATGTGACAACCACTGAATATAAATTTGATCAAAGTTAAATTTAGTAATGGGAGCATAGTTGGTGACTATTAGGTTGGGTCAAGGAGGTATGTGAAAAATGGCATCAAATCTCTATGTTCAAATATTGTGGCCTAAGGGCCAACCCGCATCGGTAAGATATGAATGAGTTGTAGCTCCTTAACTAGGTCCTAAATGAATAAGAGATTTCACAGAAGGGTTTGGTCATAAAATTGCTATAATATATATATATATATATATATATATATATATATATATATATATATATATTCCAATGAATTCTAGAGTAGTGCCCTAAGGCATTAGAATCCATAAAGGTTGAAACTAAATCTTAAAATGATTTATTGGAGGAATACTTTAGAACCGAAGTTGTTGGAATCTATGAATTTTGAAATAGCTAAAGTTTGATATTGTAATGAAGAGTGAAATCTCTTATACTGCTTGACAACCAGGTCACTATTTGTGTCTTTAATTTCAAAATGGGATCCCTAAGGAATAGTGAGGGCCGAAGTGTTATGAGAATTATGTGCATGGAAAGGCTCTCAGCAAGCCTATTTTGTGAATCACTTGATCGTGATTTGTTTCCAGTCTACTCTCATGATGTCAAATCTTACTCTACTACGAGAGAATGGTGCCCCCTACTCTGTACATGGATCTCATGGAGATTATTGTGCTAATTCCATTCCATTTATTGATAAATGGTATGGTGTGGATAAGAGTGTTGAGCCTCTTAGTCGTTACAGACGTTCTACTGTCTCACTTTATGCTTGTAGCAATGATTTTATGCTATTGAATGAATATGAATACAAGCATATTGAATTTAAGGACCCTTATATTATGAGGGACATTGATAAGTCTGCGATGACTTTCGACCTACTCATACTGTCTATCTCACTCACCTCAATGATTGCAAGCTATATCCATGGCCACTTGTCTCATGCGTTGGGATCCCTACTGAAGCATAATGAAAATGCTCGGAACCTTGCCCATCAAGATAAGAATGCTCAGGGGGTTAAACCTTTGGACATCTTGTGCAATGCTAGATCTCATTTAGCTACCGTAGAATAAAAGGACAAGGTTAGAATGGTGTATGGTTATCCATTATGGTGGTTGATTTGGGAGTGCCAATTCTATTGGTCACCTTATGATGCAATCACTAAATCTGGTCACCCAGTTATGTGCGATCGTGAAATCCTCAAAGGTGGTATGTGGGATATTGAACATGGTATTCTACCAAACTAGAGATGGAGACGCATTGTGCAGACTCCCATGCCTTAACCTGACTCGACTGCTATTTAATGAAAATCCCAATTGACTTGACCTAAGGATTTTTAACATTTTGAAATGATTTTTGTAGGTGAAAGGGCGTGAGAAATCTCTACGGTCCCGTGAGGGAGAGAAAAAAGGTTGTGAGTTAACAAACACTAAATTTCGATCCGTCCATATTATTTCCATGATGTTAGCCTAAAATGACGATGTTCATTCTCATATGTATGAATAACTAGACGGTTTACTATCCCACGCATTCTTTTCAATTCTGCATTGTGGATGTGGATGACGTGTCGATTGTTGGTGCATTGTGTGGCACAGTCAGGGGAGAGAGAGGACACAATTTTTAGTATTTTAATCGCAAACGATTAAGGTTCCTGTATAAAAGATTGTTCACGTAGGTATACCTTATAATTATGGGCAGGTAATTCAGGTTCAGCAATCTGCAGTATTATGTTATGGATAAGTGAAATCGTTGTATCTGTGGAAATGGAAACTAGATATTAGTCGCTTGAATACCTGTATAGTTAAACAGACAAACATATATCATTTTTGGGTTTCCAATATCCAAACATCCACATCGATTATGACATTATCCGATTTGTTCACTTCTCCCTCACGTTACTCGGTCTTTTGGTACTTGTGACAGTACAATCCACCTTTGGGTGTTTTTGAGTGACAAGTTCTGGCTCCCCGCAATGTGATTTGAAATATAACGAAGAATTATTGAAAGTCAATTCCCTCTACAAGGATTGATATTCTATCAATTTCAGGTTGACTCACACTTTTGTTGTCCAATATCATCTCTAAGAGCCGAGAAGCCATGACACTTCATGCGCTGGTGGTACCAAAGCTTGTGTTCAAACTAAGAAAGTAATTCCTTTTTCAATTTCTTTCTTGCTTAAAAAAAAAAAACCCACACGCCTCTAAATCTAGATCTGTTATGGTAGATTTAGGAATCATTTGCTATTACTGGTAGATTTAAAGCTCAACAGGCACCCAACTAGATTGACGGATAAAATCATAGTAAGGACTGATGTTTCCCTTTTTTATCTACAATATTGCTCTGTCTGCTCACCTTATCCACTAAGCTAGAGATGTTTCAATAAGGAGCATACCTATTGGATAATGGTTATCCTTATGGACAGGCTCATAAAATAAATTAGTGGATAATGGTTATCCATGTTGTCACACCATCAATGCATTCTATTTGGATAATAGTTATCTAGTTTTTCCAACTGACCACGTATTAGCTCTATCTTATATTTACGTTGGGATCAACAAGATTGCTTTAAAAACCTCCTATATCCATTTGAGTTATCAACATCAGGTTTCACCCTCTTTTGTAAAGAAAACATGAAGAGTATCTATTCAGTAAACAACCCGTTCAAGTTCTTCTGCAGATGAGTTCGTTCCACCAAGAACAGAGATGGACAGTGTTCATCATGAAGGTAACAAACTGTCTAATTTATGCATCCTGTTCATTTTTTTTAGTTGGCACCCACATTGCCTGTGTTGAATTTTTTCAATCACTCACGTTGCCTTCTGTGAAGAGCTTTTCAATCGCGTCCATTACCATGGATTAAATTTTTAGAAGCCACGTTGTTTCTCATTAAAATTCTCAAGTATTATGATAGTGGAATGTCAACGCTCTATTTATATCTATTTATCAAAGGTTGCAACCAAAGCTTATGACCTGATCTCTCTAAAATTTTGGGATCTTCCTAGTGTTTGAACATGGTTTCCATGGGACAAGCATTCACCTTAATCACTCCTTGAGCTGCCATGATCTAAAGAAAGTCACATGACCTTGCTAGCGCCTTGCAGAAATTCATGGGGTAGCAACAACTATGGGATCCCCATGGAGAGTTTTATTCTCAAGTGAAAGTTGGTCATAGTTAAAAATGAGTTCTCTAAATTCCATGCACCCAAATCGAGTTCGATTCTCATGATGGGTTTCCTAGTTTAGTTGGAAAATTGTTCTCTAGAAGTGTGAGGTTTTTTCTTGTGTCAAGCAAGATTGCCAGTAAAGACATTCATAACGAAGGAGCCTAAAAAGTTATGTTTTGGAATTTTGTGACTAACAAAACTAGTGGTCGATGCAAATCTCCAATTTCGATTAGGAAATGTAAATTCTTTCCAGATTAGTATATGAATTAGAATATACATTTCTACATGATGGGCAGACATCGTAGCTCAACTAAATAACTTATGTAAGTGTATGTATTAGTATATGAGCTATTCTTGTTTATGCATAAATCATCTCATAAGTATATCACTACTGTCTCCTCAGAGTTGTTAATTTACATTATGCTTGAAGGATGTATGTTTATCCTTCTTGTTGCATACGATGAGTGGATACTATCCCAAACTCATGAGGTGATTTCATGCATGTGCTTACATATATGTATGGCTCATTTGTGTGGTTACAATGAGCTGCATTTGTATGCTTACATGCATGGATGGCTCAAAATTCTCACTAATTACCATGATTTAAAAATTAATTTAAGATACTCGAGCTTGACGGTTATAGTCGAGCTTGGTGAATGAACAAGTTGGATTTAATCCTTGCACTTTAACTTGAATTTCTCAAGTCTAAGTATGGTATTTCATACACCATGGTGGATAGCTATAATAGCATGGTGGGGAGGAGAAACCCGAAAAAGTTATATGGGAACAAATAATTATGCAATGTGGTTAAATAACATAAAACCTTGCAGTATTGGGTAGAGTAGAGAGTAATGCAAAGAAATAATAAACAATTAACATGTTGATTATTTTTAATAAGTAGAAATGACTAACCATCAATTGGTTACTTTTTTATTGTGCCTACTTATTGAGTGAGGAGAAGATTAAACCTTTATTTCGTTATTTGTAGTGGAATTTTCTCCAAAACTTAAGTTATGGTTGAATGCTCTTGTGAGGGCACAAAGACTCTATACCATGCTTTAAAATTGGTCTAAGATACTTACATAGTTTTAGATGTTCATAGTAGAGCAGGAGGAATGAACAAATTTGTAATAATTGTAAAGTATGTGGTGTGGAAAGGAGTAATGGTGGATAAGGAAAGTTGGAATCTTATGCTAATAGATCTCTCCTTCCATATTTTCATCAAATTACTTTACTCATATTAAAATTTAAAAAATGAGTTGTATGATTGCTAAACAAGGACATAGCTTAATAAAATACAAACTAATGCCGGTAAGGATAAACTAGTCAATGACATAAATTAATGGAATGAAGTTTATGCTTATAGAGATCCTATGAAAGAATGAAATATGAAGAGAAAAAATTTTGAACTATTATGAGGTAATTGGAAAACAAAAATAGATAAAATAACAAGTGCTCTTTCCATAGATCATGGTCAACATGAGGAAAGATTAAAATAAAAGTATATAGATGGAATCTATATAAGTCATAGGAAATAAGTTCATGACATTCTATCAAAAGTATCTAAAATCGATGGTTAATTGGTTTCAAACCTAGAACAGATTCTAAAGGTTTTATGTTCATGAAATTCCCATGAAATATCATTAAGCTCATGAAAGATAGGTCCTTGTATGTGGTATGCGACTATGTATTTTTATTATTTAAAATTGTCTTTCGATTTAATATTGTTGTGTTAATTGGTGCATCTACATGTAATGATGAAATTCATTTTTGGATATGGTTTTGTCAATGGTGGAACTATTTAATTCACCCTTAGTGGAAAATGCTCCAAAAATACACTAGTGGAGGGAACTAAACCTTACCAGGTCATTATTCAGATATTCAGTAGCAACATGCATGCTTAATTATATATGCATAATGTGGAACCTACAGGGTTCTTCTTGAATAAAGCAATATTCCAATAATTGTAACTAAGATATGTAATAGGCACAAATTATATTTCCAATCTAGACTGAACTAGGGTCAGAGTTGTGAAGTATATGCACACATGTAATACAACTCATTGTATACATGTTGAAGAAGACATCATACATTAATAATTTATGACTCTAATAATAAGGTCAATAGCACTGACACTCAAAAGTACATCTAGTGTAAATACATAATGGGAGTGTAAAATCAACTCCTAGTGCCTCTCGATTAATAGCAGAAAGAAAATATTTAATACAATCTCAAAGACACATTCTTAAGTTCACTCAAATTCCAATATTTCAATTTATTGAAACTCAAAGTATGCAACCTCAAACTACACACCATTGAGGTGCATATCAATCCAGATATAGATGGGTTTCTGATAGAAATATCTCATAAATAGGGACCTTTCAAATCTGCAACAAGAAGAAGATGCTTCCAGTAGAATGATTGTAGATATTACAAATGTACTTCTTGTGGGAAGTGATAAGATAAAAATGATTTGTGTGATTCTACTATATATCCATGCTTTATGAAATGACAAACATATTAGATATGGTGGTGTTGGATGCACTTGAAGTAGAAATAGAGCATGGTACACATAGTGCCTAAAAACGCAGCGGGAGTGGAATTGAGAACATTGTATACTTCATTTATGACTCATGTATATTGATTTTTCAATTGGTTTTGGATATACATTGAATTGTTCATGGCCAACAAGGTGTTGGAATTAGTGTAAAAAGAGCAAATAGGAAATCATATGACATAACTAGTTTATGTGTGGAGTACTTTTGAGTACCAAACAATTATTTTCTTGGTGAAAGACAAGGTTAAGATTGTTATTAAACCTCAAATATAACATTGAAGTCCATACTAGACTAACTATCCTAGTTAATAGTCTGCTTTATGATTGGGTGGAGGTCATATTCCAGTGTTATTAAGACCTTGTTTGTTGACAGAGACAATCCTAAAACCCAATTTTCTTGGTATTGTAACGTTGTATTATGCATGATTACTTCTATGTTATTATTTCCTCTTATTGTTGATATTTTCCTACAACCACAAGATATATGAACAAGATTAGCTCAATAAAAGCACTTAAATTCTTTGACATGAATTTATCCAGTTATGCTTTGGTTGCAGAAGTTGAACAGGTCCATTAATTCTCTATTCTCCAATTCACAAATTGAACATGGTTTGATTGGACTTACCTAAAAGTAGTGTGAATGAAAAATTGAAGGAATTTTTGGCATAATAATAACATGGTTGAAAACATGTAGATGACGTACATGTCGTGCAGGTGATGCTATTGACATTTGGTATTGTGTATAGGTAGTACTATGTACATGCGGTACATATGGTACTGGTATGGATGCATGTATTGCATGTTGTTATATGATGAGTATAGTTGTATGTGTGTGATAGGCACTAGGTGATTGCCTGGTGGGGCAACCAATCCAGAGTGTGTATAGAAGAAATGCAAAAGTGGAAAGGATAAGTATCAATAAACTATTTCAGTATAGTATGCATGTGGTTTATGATGATTACATGTGATTATGATTTTGATGGTTATGTTTGAGCTAAGCTGATGTGATATTTTTATACATGTTTATTAGTCAAATGTGCTAGTTTGACTTGTTGTGGCTAATGCAAGGAGACTGCATGAAGCAAGTGTTTGGAAAGAACACAAATGCATTGGTAGAATGTGCATTTCTTCCTATTATCTAAATACAATAAAATTGAATATGAGGAATCATAATTAAATGGCGGGTAACATTAACTCGTAGTTACTCAAATAGTAGTATTGTTATATCAAGTTATGGCATTAACTGTGGTAAACAAAATTGAGTTCTTTTGCATCTGAAGTCTCTCATAAAAATGACTGAAACAAATGTTACAGGTAGGAATGGAAGAAGATTTTCTGTTAGAACTCCTTTGTAACCTATATATTGGAAGATCTGATTCAGGTGGAAAGGCCATGGGAACTTGCAAATTCAGAAACAACTACCTATGAACAAGGAAATAAATTGTAAGATGCATTAATACACGAGGATGATGTAAATTTAAGGGGTGGAGTATGTAACACCCCTCTGTTGTTTGTAGCACTCTGTTGTTATCATTCTGAACCTAAGCTAAGACTGAGTGGTAACAGAAAAGCTAGGTCTGAGGTGTAGCAATGAAAGTAAATACTTAAATAAAGATAATTTAATCACTTGGAAAATGGGACACCAAGAGATGAGATTATTGCCAAATAAAATCCCACTAGTGAATGGGAATGGATACTTCTTTCATGATAAGACTTCTAGATCAAATTGTAGATAAGCTTAATGGATGGGAGATAAATATCCGTTAAGTTTCTTAGCTCAAGAAAGATGCTAAGTTTAAGAAAAACATAAAATCCTTGTGGGAGAGAAAGGAAATATTTTATGGGAAAAGCCTCGCGGGAGAGAAATGTGAGATTTTCTAGGAAAAGCCTAGGCAAATGGATAAAATGATCCATAAAAGTGGGACACTGCTAAAGGAAACCATATCATAAAAGAGGGTATTAAATACCCATTGAAGAGATCAACATGAGGCAATTGATCCATGGCAAGAACTCTCGGCTCGAGGGTGAATTGAAGGAAGTAAATTTTAGGTTGGGTGGAGGTGCTCGGTTTTCCCACAAGGGTTTCACTCAATGAACCTCTAACGTATCATGTGCATTCGTGGCATACTAAACAATACCCCTAATCCGACTACATATTGGAAAATACCTCTAAAAATCACATTATTTAAACCCCTACCAATACAATCCCAATACATTTCGCAATTTAAAAAACCCCTACTTTCATTAGATATTGTATGTATCCATTGTTTCATTAACATTTCTTATACCCCTTCATATTTTTTCATTAACTTTGAGCTCCATTTTTATAACTGCCAATATAAAGACCCTTTACCCCCTATATATCCCCCAATATATTATGTCATTTTTTTCTCAATATACATCCCCCAATATGAACCCATGTGGTATGGTATTTCTCCCCCAGTGAAGCCCCCATGGGTTTTCCAAGTGACAATTTTTGCAGCTAATCTGATTTGATTCAATTGCATGGGATGTTCTGTATGTGGCTCCTTACTCTTTATGTTGTCACATCTTTAAACTTATGGGTATAATTTCATGTGTTATCTTTGTTGTTAAGATGATGAATACTTATGCATGTGACAACTACTGAATATAAATTTAATCGAAGTTAAATTTAGTAATTGGAGCATAGTAGGTTATTGTTAGGTTGGGTCAAGGAGTTATGTGACAATTGTAGAGGCAATAAGAAAACATAAACAAATGGATATTGTGTTGAATGGTTAGGTAATTTAGGGTTGTGAGTTGGATGTTGTAAATCTCCCTTGAATAATAAGAATAATGATTATCATTTCCTTGTGGATGTTTCCCTCACAAGGAGGATTTTACCACATAAAAAACTATGTTAATTTTTGTTTTTTATTATCTTTCTATCCTGTTTATTTTCCATTATTTTCTACAATTGAATCTATATACAAGTTATGCTTTCATTAATGAACTCTACACTCCTTCATAATAGACTACACAATATATCATGGGGCACAATGAAAATAAAAAACCCTTTTTTTTTGTTTAGATCGCCAAAGCCAATTACTGATCCATATTATGGAGGCATGCAATCTTCCATCTGGGATAACGATGATAGAAAATTTTCAGTGATTAGCCAAGACATTAGTGTCTAGAATCCTCATTTCTTTAGTGACGCATCACATGACTCTTTTATTAGAGAAAACCATAATGCCTCAATGGATGGCATGCTCCATTATGTTAGGGTCCAACCCAAACTTAGAAGGAAGAAATCACATGATGGTTCCTTCATCCCTAATGGCTTTGATCACATTCACTTGGCCCTCTCTCAATACTGTGAGCACCCATCACAAATCTAAACACCTTGTATAGAGTAATTTCAATTATTGAGAACTCATTTAAATAATAGTTCAGTAGACTTAGATTTAACTGGATAGAATATTTTCCATCAGTTTGTGAAGAGCTTTCCATAAAAATAAATTATTCTAACAGAGTTGAAATTTTATTGCATATAAATGGGAATACTATTGTAAGACCTAGTAAATCATGTGTACCCCTATGAAATTGTCAATAAAGTCTGGTGTTATGCTTAGGTGATAGGGGGGCCATGGGGATACCCTGATATAAACTTTGAAAATCCTAAATCTGGGGAAAAACTAGCTAACAGAATTCCGTTGGATCCTTGGACAAATCCCTTGCCAAGGTAGCCAAGTGAACCTTCACCACTCACATCCCCTAGCCTATTACAATATATTTCCTCCTAGCCTTTTAAAGGCCCCATTACATGAATTCCACAAGCACAAAACCATGAGCAACCAAAAAACCATGGGCCCAAAACCACTACTATTGACCCAATCAATTTTGACTCTTTCCCTGAGTCAAGTTTACCTAATCCAAGTGATGTTGTTGAGAGAGGGTGATGTGATGCCTTTTTAAAGGACTTAATTGAGGCATAGGTACATTAATTTCCTTTAATGGATTCCTTCTTTACTTTACTTCCACTTATAGCTAAGTCAATCATACTATAGAAAAACTAAGGTTTAGTGTGTTGTGTGTGAAAGAGGCCAAAGGAGGAATAGTGTCTCTAGCTTAACCAACAGTGTAGTGATATGTCACTAGTTTAAGGCTAGCTAGGATGATATATCACTGGATTATTCAATAATGGAGCAATACAGTTAGGAAAAGATGATATAGAGCAAGCTTAAGACCAAATTTTGAAGGTGTGTCATTAGACTAAGTAACATCACTCATTTATATCGTTCGATTAAGTAACATCACTCATCTATATCATTGAACTAATTAACATCACTCCTCTATAACATTGGACTAAGTAACATTACTCCTTGTATCATTGAACTAAGTAACATCACTCACTATATTGTTGAAATAAGTAACATCACTCTTTTCTATTGTTGGACTAAGTAACATCACTCTATTGTATCGTTGGGCTAAGTAACATCACTCCTTTGTACCACTAGACTAATTAACATCACTCCTTTGTATCGTTGGAGTAAGTAACATCACTCCTTTGTATTACTGGACTAGGTAACATCAATCCTTTGTACAGCTAGACCCCTTCTTAAGGTGCCTTAGGACCACAAAAAAATAATCTTAGTTTGGGCAAAGTCAATCAAGTTTCACAAGGTGAATCATGAGACTTTTGATTAGGTGGGACCCACATTTTTCTCTACAAAACAAGATACTAAGAGGAATTGAGAGGGATTGTTGTAGCCGGTACAATAAGTAAACAATAAAAACCTAACAAAATTCATTGAAAATGTATTTCCCTAGCTTAACACAATACTAAAATGAGATGAATGTAATAAGTTGATAGATTTACTTCACCTAAGATTCTTTAAAATGAAAAACTAGTTCAAGTCAAATAATTTTCCTTGATAGTCTTGGATTCGCCATAAAATATTAACACAATAGCATAGGATTAAAACTTATTCCAATAGTTAAGATACATTATTAAAGCTAGATCAATGTAAAAAGTTCATGAATTTACTTCATATATAGGTTTTTTGAAATGAAAAATTAATTCAGACCAAATCCTTTTCCTTGATATTCCTATCTTTACTATAAAATACATATAAGATAATAGCATAAGATTAGTTATTTTGTTGTTTTTACATAATTAAGTTATCTTACCTCTGGGTGGAGTTATCTCAGGAGGAGCGAGAGTTTTTAAGAAGGTACGATTAGGGTTTGTAGTAGATGGTGTTCAAAGGGGGAGTGAGTGGGGCTCCCTCCTATCGGAATGTGGTAACGGACAAGGGTAAGGGGTTCAATGTAGGATTTAGGATCCTAATAGAATGTGTGTCAGGGAACAACCAACGTGTGGTTGGATTAACTGATAATGGTTAGAAAAGGGATGAGGATAGATGAAATAGGCCAACATCAGTAGCAGCAAAAGTCAAAAGGAACCACAGGGTCGTGCAATCCCAAAACAATGATGATCCCGAAAAAATTTATAATCATTGATACCGAGACCCAAGACTTTAGGGATTGCATGAGATCATATGCGGTCATAAGTTTGTGGGCCTCTAGCCCATAGAAACATATTTGTGTGATTGGATCAAGCACCACTGGAAACCAAGAGGGGAGATTGAGCTACATTTAGGGTCAAAGGGCTTCTTTACAGTGGTATTTTCCAATAGGGAATATAGAGACAAAATATTTGATGGATATCCCTATTTCTTTGCATCAACTGGGTTATACATGTGTCCATGGATGGAAAATTTTACTCTAGAGAAGGAGACCTTCACCAAATTCTTCTGTTGGGTTAGGTTGTACTCTCTACCTCTGGATTGCTGGCTACCTTCAACCCTCAAGCTTATATGAGATACATTGGGGAAGTTTATCAAAATAGTGGAGGAAACACTTTAGGGAAGATACACATCATATGCCAAAATATGCGTGGAAATGGATGTTTTTGGTGCTTTGCCTGAAGCAGTCAAACTCAAATTTAGAGATGAAATATGGTTACAAGTTGTGGACTATGAAAAAATTACCTTTAGGTGTAGACCCACATTATCAGGGAATGCCCTCTGAATAAAGTAGAAGAACAAGAAAAATAATTTGAACAAAAGGATGTTGATAGATTTGTAAAACCCAACCCAAGGAGAAGGGAAAAAAGAAGACATAAACAGGGAAATTAGGGAGGGAGAAAAACACACAGGAATAGTTTTGAAATTCTGTCAAAAGAGAACCCAAAGAGTCACGGGGCTAAAGAAGAAAAAATCGAGGATCCAGACGAGGGAAAAGAAGATGAAATGTTACAACAAATAAAATATATTGGGAAAACATGGATATCCCAGATATTTCAAAGGATTTTAAAGGAGACGTGGAGATGACCCCAAGCAAAGTGTGAATAGAGGACCTAGATCTGCATGAAATAGTAGAAAGTGAAGGAATTGGCCTTTAGAATATAGTGGAACAAGCCAAAAAAACAAGGACTGGAAGCCATCCCAGATGATTAAATGGATAGGACCCAGTATCTGTACCTGATGAGAGAAGAAGCTAAAATAAGATGTAAAAAATGACCACATACAAACATAGTCGAGATGGGAGTTAAGGAAACGCAATCCCAAATTGTATTGGTGCCACAACATAGCCACCGGAAAATAGGGACGAAGTATAATAGTGTTTCCCTTTAGGAGCTGGGAGTCATGCTGATTAATTCAGGTAAGATGAGAGCATTAATCTCGCAACCCATTAATCATAGTTAATCATGAAAGTTTTAACATGGAATGTAAGAGGCATAAGCAGCCTCAGGAAACAAATATTGCTCAAGAAGAAGATCAAAATGGAACAACCATACCTTATTTTTTTGCAAGAAAAAATGTGTTATGAAAATAAAATTAAATAATTAAGTAGAAAACTGTGTAGGAGGTTTGAGGTCACAAAGGTCGTAGCACATGGTTCTGTAGGGGGATTGGCGATTTTTTGGAACCCCCAATCTCTGATTTTACTTGATGCAGAAGTGACGAGGCCCTATTTATCAGTGGAAATTTAGATTATAGGGTCTCGAGGATAACTCGTGTTCATAAATGTTTATGGGCCTCAAAGAATAGAGGAGAAGCTCAAACTCCTTCAATACCTTAGAGAGATAAGAACTAGGTAAGGAAACCTCCCTTGGGTTATGGGGGGGGTGGAGGATTTCAATATGATAACCTCCCTATCAGAGAAAAAGGTGGGGCCAAAGATGTACAAACATGGATGTTGAATCTTTTAAGGATTTCATTGAGGAGGCTAATCTAATTGACATGGAAATTGCCAATGGTTGCTTTACATGGAGTAATAAGCGCAGAGGGCAACATCAAGTTGCGTCAAGACTTGATAGATTTTTAGTCTTGAAGGGTCTATTGATGAGAGGGATAGATGCAGAAGTAAATCTCCTTCTCCGTAGAGGATCAGATCACTGGCCAGTGATATTAATGATCACGATGTTAGGCACCCCTAAAAATAGACCATTCAGATTTGAGGCATTCTGGTTAGATCATCCCACCTTTATGGAAAATATCAAACAATGGTGGGGAGAATTGATCCCAATCAGGGGCTCTAAGATGTATGTATTGTAGGAAAGGTTAAAATACATAAAATTGAAATTAAAGCAGTGGAATAAGATGGAATTTGGTAATATCTTTGAAGCAAAAAAGGACTTAGAACAGAAGATGGAAACATTACAATAGACACTTATCACTAAAGGCTATTTGGATGAAAGAAGAGAAGAGGAGATGGAGCTTATGAATTAGTGAGAGTACATATGCAAACAGGAGGACATTTTGCAAAGATAGAAATATCGAGTGTTATGACTTTGGGAGGGTGAGAAGAACACTAAGTTCTTTCACCATTCACCGATTGAACACAAAAATTCCAATCGAATCTTTGGATTAACGATGAGAGGGGGAACACCTATGAAGTGCTTAAGGACATTGAACAAGTCATGGTTCAACATTTCCAAAAGAGTGCAAAGGAATCCCTAGCAGAAAGGAGGGAGGATATTCAAAGGATTGTTAGGCACATCCCTAAGTTGATCACAAAGGAACATAATAAGAATTTAAATAAGCATGTCTCCATGGAAGAGGTAGCCCAGGCAGTAAATGAGATGCCCAATGGTAAATCCCCTAGACTAGATGGCTTTACTATTGACTTCGTAAAGCGTGTTGGGAAATAGTTAAAGAAAATTTATATTAGGTGGTCACAGACTCTCCATACTTAGAAATTATCCTGAAAGCTTTAAATTCAACCTTTATCACCCTTATCACAAAGGAAAAAAGGGCTAGCACTCTAGATAAATTCAGGCCAATAGCCCTATGTAATGTGTTATATAAGATTATATCCAAGTAGAAGCAAACAAGATGAAAATGGTTCCTCCATGTTTGATCTCATAAGAACAGCTTGGGTTTGTTGAGGGAAGACAAATCTTGGATAATTGTATTCTTGTACATGAGCTAGCTCACTCATTAAACACCCACAGAAAGGAAGTTATGATTGTTCAACTAGATTTTTCGAAGGCTTACGACAAGATAAGTTGGGAATATATGGAATCAGTACTAGAGGTGTTTGACTTTGATGATCGATGGATCAGTTGGATTATGGCCATGGTAACATCTCCCAATTTTTCAATCTTATTAAATGAAGCCCTGACAAAACCTTTCTTCCTGTCTCAAGGCATATGGAAAGGGGACCCTATGTCTCCCTGCTTGTTTATCATAATGATGGAAGGTCTGGGGAGGGAAATTGTTGGTGCAAATAGAGAAGGCGATATAAAGGGCCTTAATCTACATGAAGAATGTTAGGCAACAATGCATCAACAATTTATCAATGATACCATGTTGCACGATATTCCTACAGTAAAGGAGGCTCGTTCATTTAATTTCATCTTTGATACCTCTACCTTGGCATTAGGATTGGAGATAAATCAGTCTAAGTCCATGATTTTTTTATTTAACACTCATATTGATATCTAGAGGAATTTAACTGCTATATTAGGTTTCCCAAGAAAATCCCTCCCATCAAAGTACCTTGGGGTCCCTCTAATGGTGTAAGCCTGGAAGAAGTCCAATTAGGAAAAATTTGTGTCAAACCTTGAGGATAGGGTGAAACAATGGAATGTCAAAGCCCTAAACCTGGTTGGTCATCTGATTCTAACAAACACAGTGCTACAAGCTATTCCAAGGTATATGTTATCTATCCTCCTTTCTCCCAGAGTACTACAAAAGGTCTGGGAAATCTAAAGGAACTTCTTGTGGCGAGGGGTAGAGGTGAAACGAAAATGGGTGCTAGTGGCCTTAAATAGAGTGCAAACCAAAAGATGCAGGTGGGCTAGGTCTTCAAGATCCAGAGATAACCAACAAATAAAATGGAGCAAAATTATGGTGGAGATGGTTAAAAGGGGGGTCATCACCTTAGGAAAGGCTTTGGAAATCAAAATATGCACCTAATTTCCATACAAAAAAGTTAGTCTGGTTATCAAGTTCCACTCAGGGGTTGGCAATTTGGAATTTAGCGTGGAATAAAAGAGGTATCATGCAAAAACATTATTCTGGGAAATCAGAAATGGAAAGGAGGCCCTATTTTGGGATGATGTGTGGTAGAAACAAGCTAAGTTAAGCAAGGAGGAATGGCATCCCTTCAAACTAAGCACGGAAATCTGAGAGTATAGAGAATTCCACCAATTCTAGGATCAGGGACTAGAAAATAACAAATGGAGGAGATGGAAATTTAATATCTTTCTACGGCCAACCCAGAATGACTTAGCTATTCAGTATCTAATAGAGGAACTAAGAAAACGAAGAATTATGTTCAATAATGAGCAGGACCAACTTAAATGGGGGAAAAAAGAAGACATGGAGTTCAATCTCAAGGAAGTCAAAGCTTATCTCAGTGAGGGATATACTAGTACAAATGATCCATCGTGGAGAAAACTATGGATGGTGCCACATTGGCCATAAATTAAAATTTTCATGTGGTTGATTTTACACTGGAAGGTCCTAACTCGGGACAAACTTATATAGAGAGGATTTATAGGTTCCTCTTGGTGTTTCCTCTCTAGAAACACAAAAGAGAGCCTTAATCATCTACTCAACACCTGTAACTATACGGAGGCACTATGGGACTAATTAGCTTCAATATTTAGATAAAGAAACCGAAATCGAGAGAGCATACAAGAAACAATAAAGAAATGGCGGGTGGATTATACAAAAAACGAGGTGGTGAACCTTACCTGGAATTTCATTCAAGGTTTCATCCTTTGGGAAATTTGGAAGGAGCACAATAGATGAATATTCTCTTATAATAAGCTCCCTGTTGACAACCTAGTGGAAGGAAAAATGCATTACCCAAAGGAAACATTAATTAGTACGGGAAATCAACCATCAGAGGAACAACCACCCCCCAGGAAACGCAAATTTTGAAGTATTTTGCACTCGAATACCTGAGTGGGTCAAGTCACCGAATAAGAGAGGGCCATCTTAAGTTGGGCTCCATGGTTTGGCTGGCTCCCCCTGAAGGATTCCTGAAGCTGAACTTTGACGGGGCATCGAAAGGAGATTCGACCAAGGCAAGGGATGGTGGAGTCATAAGGGACTAGACGAGAAAAATTTGCATAGTATATTTCATAAACCTGGGCCATACATCAAACAATGTAGCAGAATTCCAGGCCCTGGAGCATGGGTTGGAAATAATGATTCGAGAAGGAATGATGAATGTTAATGTTGAAGGTAACTCCACTTTAGTCATTCAAGCAACACATATGTTACAATGTGGCGCACAAATAAGTAAAGTAACATGGAACTCGCAGTTGCCCCTTTTAATCCAACGCATTCAAAAACATCTGGAGGTGTTGAAATTCATGGAATTCACCTTAGTTCAGTGGTTTTCAAATGTGTTGGCAAACAAGGTGGAAAATGAAGGGGTAGAGAATGTCCATTTGTTCACCGACATGGTGTGCGAGTTTTCAAAGGGCTAGCTAAAGGAGGAAACCTAAAGGTTGGCAGAGAGAGATCACTCCAAGCCATTAAGGCAAGTTGATAGAGAAGGGGTGGGCCCAAATCAGGACAGTGACCTACCAGTTCATACGAACAAATAATCCTTCATTATGGACATACTTAGGAAACAAGAAGGGGTATGTGTCTACAGTACAAGGATAGAGTGATGGTTAATCATGGGAAGGAGAGGATTTCCCCCATAATAGATTGTTAGTGTGATCGTCTCATTAATTAATAGGAGATGTGACAAGAGGAGTTGGAAGGTACAAAATCAAGAGGAGAAACATACAAGAGCAAGGTCAGGGTGATTATGATTTTGAACAAACCGCTCGCAGGGGAAAATGAGAGGAAGGATATCCACAAGTACACATGAATGAACAACAACATCGCTAGCAGGTCAGAGTTACTGAAAATGGAGAGGGAAAGTACTCAAATATCGGCAAGGCAAGTCTCATCTAGGGTGTCATCTTTAAATCGTAGCTAGGGAGTAGGCTTCATAGACATAAGGAAAAACACTGAAAGGTGGTGTAATTGTGAGTTGGTGATAGTAATTTCTATGAGGGAAATTCAGTTATCAGCGAGTGCAATGAGTAAGAGCTGGACTGATGCTAGTAGGCCAAGAGGTAGGCCCCAAGCATCCCAAGTACACATGAATGAACAACAACATCGCTAGCAGGTTAGAGTTACTGAAAATGGAGAGGGAAAGTACTTAAATATCGGCAAGGCAAGTCTCATCTAGGGTGTCATCTTTAAATCGTAGCTAGGGAGCAGGCTTCATAGACATAAGGCAAAACACTGAAAGGTGGTGTAATTGTGAGTTGGTGATAGTAATTTCTATGAGGGAAATTCAGTTATCAGGGAGTGTAATGAGTAAGAGCTGGACTGATGCTAGTAGGCCAAGAGGTAGGCCCCGAGCGGATGCTAAGGGCTTTGAGTTTTGCAAACAGACATGCATGGAGGAAGCAGCAAAGGTTGTTGCTAACAATTACCAAGCGACAGTCACGCAAAAGGGAAGGATATAGTGGAAATTTGGGAGAGTGAGGTTCGAAGACATTGTAGGGCTATCCTTGATGGTAGAATAGAGGAGGAAGTAGATTGGATCATCAGCACAGGGAAATCCAAAACATAGACGACTATGTACCACAAGAAGTTGGAGACCACTTAGCATGTCAAGGCTCTAGTGGAAAAGCTGCAAGCAAAGGTAGCAGAGTAGAGGAACAAGAGGCAACTCGAGACAGAAATCCAGTTAAAATCTATAGATCAATGCCTAAAAGGAATTGAAGAGGATCTCAAGGGTTTGGTTAACATAGAGAAATTGCAAGTTGGCAGAATTAGGGATCTTAACAAGATGTTCTCAATCTATCTAAATTATATCGATAATGTGGATATACCGATGGGTGTAGAGATAGGAGATCTAGCCCGCTTGAGGAAGTATCAAGTTCGAGAGGCTTGCATTGCAGGCAGCGGTCCACCGGCGACCCTAGAGGCTCTAGCGACAACCCTTGTGGAGGACCCAACAATGGGGCCAATGACGGCAACAACTTCAGGCAAATAATATTGTGTTAGTTGATCATGGCATCGACCAATCTTTTGTTTAGTTTCATGTTATGTTTATATAGGTAGTATTGTAGTTATTTTGTCAAGTTTAGGTATGAAGATCAAAGCTATATAGCTATTCAAATAGGCAAACCTACATATAGTAGTAGTGGGAAGGGGAGCTTTTTTGAACTGTATAAGGGAAACTAAAGACAGAAAAATCTAATGGCATGCCTGATTGAATGTGTGATAAAGACAATCTTCTTCTACAACTCGTCTGGTAAACCAGCTACTATTTTTATATTATATGTTTATTTAGTAATATATTAAAACTTTACTGACTTACAAAAAAAACTTATCTTATTATCTTTCCCTTTAATATATTGTCTATTAAAAATATATGCTACATATTAAAAGATATCAAACGCTTAGAAACCTAATCTTTCTTATAAATATGAAATATTTGATAGGATAAACATAAAATTTTATGTAAAAAAAATTAAAAAATATATATTGTATATTAAAATATATTGAATTCTTCGATATTTTTTTTACCACATCAAGAAATTTGATGAGGAATTTGATACCATATAAACTTAAAATTTTAATTACTAAGTCAACTATACGGGGTTATCGGGTTATCTTCCTTTTCAATATGTTCGGTTAAAGGATCCATGTTTTGTATGGAAAAAAATCAAATTTAAAAATAATTAAATTTTATTACTAAGTCAACTATATGGGGCCTATCTTACCTTTCAGCCATTTTGTATTAAAAAATATAAAGAATTTACAAGAATATTTGTTTACGAGGTGGTCGAAGAAATTTGATCTCTCTTTCAAGGCCCAGTAAGGTTCAAATGGATTTGCTCTAATGCAAGTGAGGACCAGCTTCATTTCGACATAAGGTTTTCAAGGTGTGAATATGCGAGGAGTGTTTATCATTCCAGCTGTTGTTATCGCAGAGGAAGATGTTTTTCTACTCCTTTACTGTTTCCATTCTCATCATCTTTTGAAGTGTTATAAGTAAAACCATATAAACAGAACAATAAAACTAACTGGGTACAGTGGTACATAGAGTGAATTCCAGACAAATGACCATATTTCAGCACTCTCTCCACTTGTAATATAAGATTGTCACAAATGACCATATTTCAGCACTCTCTCCACTTGTAATATAAGATTGTCTCAGTATTGAAATGTTGTTAACTCAAACTATTTAGTAATTCAGTTTTCATCTCCAATTCAATAAGTGCATTGTATTTGTAATTCCTCATACAAGTAAATACAAGTGAATTTAGATTGTGGATACCTTATTAGCCAACTTTGGAATTCAAAAGTCATAGGCAGTAGATATGCTGTGGCTCTTAAAAAAATTTAAACAGTAAAAATATGTAAAGTTTCAGGAAAAAATAATAAGCATTCTATCCAAATAATTATCCCTGGAAACAGTAAGCTCAATTGGTTTCAAGATCGTTGGCAACGATAAACTCTTCAAACCCACTTTATTTGGGTAAAGAAAACGTTCAATTGAGACCATATGTAAGAGAGCTGAGGAAAGAGAGATTAATCCAGACTGATACACTTCACCTAGTGAATATATGAAATCTACTAATGAAAACTATGATAAGAGCGAAGGACTGGGACAGAGTGCATTCCCCTTTGCTGGTCTTTCCTCGAGTATGCTACATGGCTGTGGAACTACAGCATTTGACCAGCCCTGAATAGAAGTGCAGTTCCATGGAAGTTTCTTGGACTGAGCCATAGTAATGGTAACATTTGAGAGACAAATGTTTTTGAATGGAGCTTTATCAATGCCCTCCAAATCCCCGGCCACACTTACATTTGTTGCTACTATATTGCTGTAGCTAATCCTTTCTACAACAGGAATAGCATTTGGATCATAATTGTTATCAGGGTGCGAACCATAGGAACCTGTCATGGTAAATGCCCACTTCATATTCACCATAGTCATTCGATTGACAAATATATCCTTCACAAACCCACCTCTTCCTGGGGATGTCTTTATTCTTATTCCTGTTTCTGAATTGATGGCAAGGATATCTTCTGCTCGAACATCTTGAATGCCCCCTGACATTTCACTGCCTAGTGCAATTATTGCACTTGTGGGTGAGATGCCAACAAGACGACGGATGACAATATGTTGACTGGGCATGCCAAAAGAAATTCCATATTCATCCCACCCACTCTTTATGGCAACTATATCGTCACCTGAGACGACATAGCAGTCCTCGATAGTCACATGTGAACAGGAATCTGCATAGGAAAGGGAAAACATATCAATTATCTAAGCAGCATGTATGGCATTTCTCAATGCTAGAGATGTCATAAAAAGTCTTAAAAGGAGTCCGTCCCTTGCCAATAAATTATAAGATTAAATTATGGCGAACAAATCACCCTCCAAACAAGTCAAGAAGTTATAGCAAGCAAATTACTTTAATCAAGCTAACAAGTCAAAATTTCAGTTAAATATAACCGAGGCATCAGAACTTCACTTGACCAACAATTTTCAGTATAAAAGCCTATTTGAAGTTTACTTTGATATTACTTTTAGGAAGTTGGTCATATATTACATTATAAATACTTGTACTTAAACACGTGTATTTTGATCTTGGTTCAGGAAAATATAATATATATTATTATTATGAATCAAAATTAAAATATTTCAAGATGAATATGTTTAATTGTTATAGTGTAGAAGTGATTTATGGTGAAAATTGTATCATGAAAAGTTGTTTGAGATTTTGGATTAACACTTCACTCATTTTTAAAGACAAGAAATAATAATAATTAGTTAAATAATTTTTCTAGATAAATAAATTTATTCTAAAATATATTAGTTCTAAAATACAGTATACTAAAGTGAATTTTAAAATTGTTGTATTTCCTAGGTGATATATTGGACTTGTCACAATCTTTTCATAGTGATTATTTTTGAGTTGTTGATCAAGGACACGTGACATATTGAGATAAGGCTAGAAAGGGTTTAAATATGCTATGTCTCTCACCCCTTGCGTAAGTTATAATTTCTAATCAATAAAATTATATGTCCAAGGACACTACTAAATTTCTCACGGTATCGGAGTAGAAGACATGGGATCTGAGACTGTGATGCTTAAGAACTTTACATGTGAGGAGAGGAGTAGTTTGTTTCTGTAATTTTTCTGTTTTTCATTGTGAGATAATTTATTGAGATGACATTTACGTTGGAAGATTTGAATACAGATTCATGTTCTATATCCATGATCAATGAACGAAGAGGCCACCAAAGTTATTAATAGTTCGGAGCAATGAGGCTGGATGGTTTTCTCCAAGAATCTCTTGAAAGGTGGGCGGAGATAAGAAAATTCCTCTGGGTATGGTGAAGAAATCCTGAGGCATCCAAGCTTGAATTGGTTTTGGTGATCTTTGGACTGGTTTAGATGAGATCACTATGACTTGAAGGTAGAGGGGGTTTAACCTATGGAACCCTTGTTTGGTTGTGTATTGGTTTATCCCATGGGATCCCACATTCATGCTCAAAATATGGCACAGGGATGTTTAGGCTGGAAGAAAGAATCGTTTTAGTTGCAATATATGGTCAGCTGGTACAAGGAAGTCCCTAACTTGGTTCGTATTATGCATATGTTATTATGTTTTATTCTTTATTATGATTAATGAGCACAAGTTTTGGCTTAATACGTGATTTTATGGTTGGTTTTCCATGGTTTGATTATGGTTAAATGTTGGTTACATGCATGGTATATTTCCTATTATATGATGTGCTCTTATTGATGATATTTCTCATGGTTTGACAAGTTATTGAATAGTCTATATGAATGCATGATCTAATATGTGTTTATTACAAATAGTATGAGAGGGTAGTGAGCCTTCTTGATGAACCTATCATGAAACTAATGAATAAGTGAATAAATATTCATTCATGACCTACAGGTACTATGTTTACAAAGTGTTTGTATAAATGATTATCATGTATTGGAAAATCTTAGACAGGAATAGAGGAAAGAATGAAGATTGAAGACTCCTACAAATGGTTGAGAGGCATCTGGAAAGTTCTGAGCAGATCTGGGCAATTGACCTATAGGCAAGCCCTAAAAATATGGAACAGGCCTTCTAGCTGTACTCTCTTAATTGGGAAAACTCTATTCTAGCTACATGGAGGATGAATTGTGTGTGCAGTTGGAAGCCTCTAACTGCACTCACAAGTTTACATGTGTGTCGTTAGGAAGTAAATTTAAGGTGAAAATGGTTCCAACTCAGGGAAAATTTCACTAGCAAAAATTGTATGACAATTGGGTGATCATGTGTCTTTAAGTGATTTAGTAAGATCAGGACAATGGACCCCATTTCCATAAGTGCATCTTGGAGGTCATGCATAGTAATTCCTAGCTCATGTCTACCCTGGTGAGGTTGTACATGTGGGTAAATGTGGGGTGGCGTGCTATATGGTAGCCATTTCCATAAGTGCATCTTGGAGGTTGGGTCATGCATAGTAATTCCTAGCTCATGTCTACCCTGGTGAGGTTGTACATGTGGGTAAATGTGGGGTGGCGTGCTATATGGTAGTATCAAAGCAGGTTCACAACATTAGACCTCAAGGTAAAAATAGATTGTTATGCATACAGATCACATATCTATATATTTAGCATGCATTATAAAATAATAGCAGAAATAATAAAATAGGATTAGATTACATCATCAAATTTTAGAGAGAAATAAGATTAGTTAATAAATTATTATTAATGATTAATAAATTGATATTAGTTTTTTTATTTAATTAAAATAGTTTTTTTTTAATAAAAAATGAATATTAATCACAAAAACTCCAAATCTCAATGCACCGTGTGATTAGAATACTAATATTATGGCACTATTTAAATTCTACTAGTACTCATTACACAAAAACACCAAAATCCAATGCCCTTTGCAAACTCATTAAAATGTGCATATAATGACAAATTAAATTCTATGAATACTTCCTCTACCACCACCAGCCTAGATCTATATAACTCCTTATACATGTAAATTTTTCTTCAAATTATTAATCCAAAGTTATTAAATATAATAATATTATATTTAACATTAATATTAATATTAGATTTAATGATGTTTTTTACATGGCAGGATAACAAAATTTATAATAAAACTATATCAAATTAATATTTTCAAATATTAGAACTTTGACATGGAAATATGGAAATGTTTATATGTTTAAAGATTTGAATATATTTATAGGATACTTTTTTTCCTTGTAGATATTTATTTTACAAATATCTAATTAAAAGAAATATTAAAAGATTTTTTTTTTGTTGAATTGTATTGTAATTTTTCTTTATCTATATAGTTATTTTCATTTTTATTTTGTGCCAATCTTAATTTTTTTTAGCTATTTTATTATATATGTGAAATAGACATTCCTTTCTACTAGATTGTAAAATAAACCTCTAGATGCAATAAACAACTTTTAATCTATCTTTAGTGAGAAAAAAAAAATCATAAAACAGAGCGTAGGCTAGGCAGTAAGAGAGAGAAACTTTCAGCAATATCAGCTCACAACCATCATCAAAGTCTCAGTGCAATTTTTTTTAAAACCCCATAAAAATCTATAAAGCAACAGGTGATATAATAATTAAAAATATGAACACTAACCTGGATCAATTCCATCAGTATTGGGTGAATCAAGTGGTGCAAGGATAGTCACCTCCTTTATAAGCACATTACTGAACATTTCAAACACCAAATGCAAGTGCAATGGTCAAACCTTCTGCATAATTCATCAGAATAAAGCATTTCTGGTTGTATACTGTGATTGATATGTTGACATACCTGCTGTACACTGGATGTAAGTTCCATGCAGGTGAGTTTATGAAAGTCAGATTTGAGATTGTTATGTCCTTAGAGTAAATTAATTCTACCAGGTAACCTCGTGTGTTTTCCAATTCATTTTGGTGAAATTTTTGCCACCAAATTGCTCCTTGCCCATCTATAGTACCATTGTCACCTGCAAATCCATTTAAGATGAATTAGAATATGAAAATGATCTCAATAAATAAAGTAAGAAGCTTGTCAGGAAACAAAATTGACACCTGTGATCACAACATCTGTAAGGTTATATCCATTTATCAGACTGCTATATCTTGGTCCTGGTGCATCTCTGCCTCTTCCATAGGAAGGCAAAGGTGGGATCAATGGCCACTCATTAAAATCCTGTACAATACATTATCAAAGTTGTCAGGAATCCCATATACACTAACTCGAAAATTAATATTATGTAACTCGTTATAGGACAAGATAAAAAAATTGTTTGGAGGATGTGGTTAAATATTTATGCACAGGGATTTGGTCTTTATAGGTTTTGTGTTCCAATTTTGTGGTCCAATTTTAACATAGACTGGATATACCTGAGAGCTAATCCAAACATGATTTCTTCCTTTGAAAATAAAAATAAAGCATAGCATATATATTTCATGTTTCTAGAATAAAATTGTTGGAACAGACTCTTCTTAGCACAGAAAGATTGTTATATTTTTTAAGTTAGGATATCAGATAAGGTGTAGTTGGTTTACTTTTCTTTATAAAAATTGTATATTTAATTATGGTAGCAAAAAAACCAAAATGTTTATAATAAAATTGTATAATAATAAAAAATCTAAAATAATAATCAATTAAACCATCTGTAAATATATATGACTAAGTTAAGTTGAGGTAAATAACAATATGTAACCAGGAACTGTATATTTTATATATATATAATTTTATATAACATTTAATATAAAATAATTATTTTTTATATCATATAAACAAATTGATGAGGTAATGTTTTCACTGTGTAACCTTTAATGCATGTTTATAAAAAATCAGAGTGGTCACTGATGACCAGTTAAAGAAAGCATGAATTGAGTAGAAAGTTCTTCAAAAGCCTGTAATTGTGAGTGACTTGCTTGTACTTTAATCTGAATTTTTTAATCATAATTTTTAGTATTTAAAGATTTAAAATTGATATTTATGTATATGTATAAAAAATTAATTTTTATTAAGTTGAATTGATATTTAATTTTTTTTTTAATCTTTATGATTTGGAAAAAAAATATATATTTTTATATTTAATAAAAAATAATTAATTATATATATAATATAAGAAAGAAAAACCAATTCAAAACAAAATTATTTTAAACAAATGATGTAAAGTGACATAACTCCAATCAAATCATATTTACTCAATGTTTTCGCATCTTTAAAATTTGATACAATATTTAAAAAAAAAAAATTCAAATATATTTTGATATATATATTTCAAAAAAAATCAAATATATTATGATATATAAATTCCTTACGATTAAATTATTTATTTAATTTATAAATAAGTAAATAATTATAACATTAAATATATTATATCCGCATTATTGGCATAAATAAATCCCCCTTTATCAAATCTAAGCAAGTATATATAATTTAGGTAATTTTATAGTTATTTTATAAATAATTAAGTAATAATAATATTATTAAAAAATAAGATTTAATAAATATATATTTAAGTTTTAAAAAAAAATTATAATTTTAAATAATAAAAAAAGAACATGGGTTTTTTAATTTGCAAATTGATTCCAAATAAAGGTCTTTCAATATCAATCTAAAATTATTATGGAATTATACATGTTTTTGTTAAATTTAAGTTTATATGTTGTGAATAAATATTTTTGTTTTTAGAATATAAATTTAAAATTATAATTTTAATGATGAAAATGTGATGTAATTGAATAAATTTTGGAAAAAAAAATTTAAAAGCTATGAGCAATGGCATGTTTCTAGAGGTATATATATATATATATATATATATATATATATATATATAACTCGTTTTGGTACAAATTGTTTTTAAATTTTAAAAAGTCAAAATTTTGAATAAAATAATGCCAGTATTAAGAATATATTGAAATTTGAGGATATTCCATTTGAATAGATGATTAGGAAAGAGGTAAATTGTTTGATTTTTTTAAATGTGTGTTAATATGAGGAATACTTTTAAATTTGAGGATTATTCAATTTGAATGCGGTATTTTTATTTTGATTACTGATTTACTGAATATTTTGTAATAAGATGGATATAATGTAGTCAATTATTTGGTTTTCATGTCTGTCTGATTATCGAATATTTGGGAATCAACAATGAAGATAAACTTAAGTGTTTGAATATGATAATGAAGAAAAATAAATAAATTATTATGAAGAAAAAAAAAGAAAATTGTTTGATGTTTTGATAATCAAATTGTGAAATAAATCAACCTAAGTTTAGTAAACAATTAACAACTAAACATACAGGTCAACATACTTGAGAGCCCATAATCAGATTCAGAGATATTCCGACCTCTGCAATCAACATAAGTTCAGCAGACAATTAACAGGTCGACATACCTGAGAGCCCAGAATGACAGCTTCTTTATCAAGATAAAGAGTGAAGTGATTTGTGAGATTGAAACTCCCGGTCAACCATCTCCCAGGTGGAATGTAAAGCTCGCCTCCTCCTTGTGTCGAGAATCCGCTGAGAGTATCAATAGCTTTGCGAAAAGCTTCGGTATTTACAGTGATCCCATCCCCCACAGCTCCAAACTGCTTAATCGATATGCTCTCCGCTCGGAGCGGACGCGTCGCATCACTGTAGGACCAGCTCCCGATCCGACATTCCACTTTTACCCCGAGCAATATCAAACACCCCAACAAAAGTAGTACCTGAAACAACTGAACCATAGTTTCTATCAAAGGGTAAAGCCATTACAAGCAATACTCAGCAGGTTTCGATCTCACGACCCTGCATATTCGCAAGAATTGGGAAAAATTATCGAAGACGAAGGTACTTACATGGATTCTCTTAAAAGCCATCTCTAAATAAGTCAGCCGTATTTTAAGTCGAAAAAATCACACTTGGAGCAACTTTCAAGCGTACATAATATTCTCAATTTACATCGCATTCAAACTCTATTTCAGTCACCTATATTTATAGACCTCCCTTCAGTCTTTATAGCCTGTACTGCATTCAAACTCTAATCCACGCCCCCATCTAAGGCAAAAATTTCGTCACACAGGAAAATTTATCAAATGCCCGCAATGGAAGGATGATCAGGTATGCCACCCACGTTCTGTGTTCAAAGTTTGACCTGTGACTACAAAAATGTACGTTTGTCTCATACCGTGACCAAATTCCCGTGATCTTCCTTCCCCATTGGCCTGTTAAAAAGCAATCCTCTCAGATACTATGGCATGGATTTCATTTTCCGGGTGACTTGGATCTCATTTTTGTGATATCCCGAGCAACACGGGCGTAATGGATTGACGATGTCAATGTGACTTCAAATTTTGTTGCATGATCGCTATCGGATCACTATACGTAAGAAATGGATAATGAGTATTATACGTGGCACCTGCGAATTGGTCTTTGACAAGGCTAAAAATATCAAAAGAATTTATGTCACAATCAATCTAGGTGTCAATTTTCGTCGATTTTCAGTTGAGCATTATCCGATCTTTAGCTAATAGATTAAGTTTGAATCTTCATTTAAGGAGAACGAGAAAGGTGATGGGTTAAAGAAGTCCTTTTTATAGGTTTTTTTAATAGGAAATAAGAAGAAAAATAAAAAATTTCAAAAATTCACATTTTTTTACGGTTTTATTCTACCATGGAAACCATTTTTTGATATGAGGAAAGGCTTCAGGGTTCTTCAAACTATTCGCAGCGGAAGGTTTAAATCACTTTTGTTTTTAAGGAGAATGGGGTGTAAGCCTATGCAAGTATAGATGTGGTTCTACTCCTGAATATTCCCATTGCCCTAGATCTGCATGAGGTCAGAGAGGCCAAGGTGTAGAGGATTATTCTCGATGGGGTCAAAGATCATCTCATACCCCATTTGTCAAAGAAGGACACTATGAAGAAGATGTGGGATGCACTCATGAAGCTATATTAGAGAAACTATCATAGTCTAAATATGATGCTCAAGGACAAGATGCATGTCACAAGAATGTCCAAGGGGAGAGTGTGACATCTTATTTGTCCAGGCTGACACGGGTCAGGGGAGAATTGGTTGTTGTTGGAGAGATGATCATTGAGGAGGGGCTAGTGCATATAGCCTTGAATGGAATTTTGAAGCACTGGGAGGTGTTTGTCAAGTGTGTTATGGGCCAAGATCACCTACCTAACTAAGTAAAGCTTTGGGATGATTTTGTCCAAGAGGAAATCTAAGAAAGTGGTCAGTGGAGATATCAAAAGAAGAGGTTCAAAGAAGAGAGAACCTTGCTCTAGCAAGCAAGGGTACGAAGAAAGCCAAGAAAGGGCCAAGTAAGGGGTCCTTTCCCAAGGGTGAAAAGAAGAGAGATCCAAGCAAGGGTAAATGCTTTGCATGCCATTAATTGGGTCACTACGCTAGCTAGAGCTTGAATAAGAACAAGGGAAAGTACAAGAAGCAAGTTGTTTCTATCGTAGAGTTGGAAGAGTTTCCAACACAGTTTGAGAATGATTTTTCGCGCATTACATGTCTCTCAAGTCTAATTGCCACCAGCATGTGGTACATTGACAATGGCGCTTCTTGCCACATGACGAGAGTCAAAGAGCATTTTGTTAGTTTGAAGGAGGAGATTGATTTCTACATAGAGCTTGGAGACAGTGCTAAGTACCATCCAAATGGCATTGGCACGGCCAAGTATCAAAGGGAATCCGACAAACCCTTTTTGGTGGAGGTCGTGTTGTATGTTTCAAGTATGAGAAAGAACATGATCTCAATTGTTACCTTGGAGGACAAGGGTTACATTGTGACCTTTAACAGGGGTAAAGTGTATACTCAACCCAAGAACTCCAAGATAGCGAAAGTAATAGGGGTCAGGAAGGGTAACTTTTTTCTTTTACAATTTGAGCCAGCACATGCATTGGTAAGTTGTAGTGAAAGGCTGGGAGAATCATGGCATAGGAGGATGGCTCATATTCATCATGGAGTACTTAATGTGCTCAATGAGATAGTGACAGGGTTGTCAGAACTTAAGATCGAGTACTATGAGGTGTGAAAGGGTTGTGCACTAGGTAAAGATGCCAAGACCAGTTTTCCAAGCAGCAACACTAGGTCCAAAGGGATATTGGATTAAGTACACTAAAACGTGTGTGGGCCCATGTCAATGGTATCCTTGGGCGGGTTCCAGTTTTACATGACCTTTATTGATGACTTCTCCATGAAGACTCGGATCTATTTCATGAAAAATAAGGAAGAGGTCTTCAACATATTCAAGAAGTTCACGGCTCTAGTTGAGAATCAAATAAAGAGAAAGATTAAGACGTTGAGGGCGAATAACGGAGACGAGTACACATCTAATGTCTTCAAGGACTTTTATGAGTAGGAAGGCATTAAGAAGGATTTGATTGTTCCATACAAACCCTTAGCAGAATGGGGTTGTAGAATGGAAAAATAAGGATATAGTTAGAGCAGCCAAGGCCATGCTCCATGACTAGGATCTACCTTGTTTGTATGGGTAGAGGCTTGTAACATTGTCGTATACTTGCATAATATAATCCCACCCAAAGTGTTGGGAAGATTGACACTAGAGGACGTGTTTGTAGAGAAAAAACCATATTTGGGACACATTTGTATCTTTGGGTGCTTTTTGTATTGCATGTTCGCGAGGAGAAAAGGACCAAGTTGGAGGCTAGTGGAGATAAAGGTATCCTTGTGGGTTACAACAAGAATTTAAAATCCTATCGTGTTTACATTCTCTCTCAAGAAGACAGTAGTGTATAGGGATGTGAAGTTTGAAGAAGAAAGGGATCTTTGCAAGTCTGGTAGCACGAATTTGTCTATAGTTGAGGTTCAGGAGGATCAAGAACCAAATTTTCATTCAACATAGATTCCTCTGACTATAATCACGTAGGTTAGTGAGAAGAGCAAGCAAACCAAGCAGAGAGAGCAGAATGAGGAACAGGGGATTCCTAACACCCAACCTCAAACTCAAAGCACAGGGAGGAAGCAGGCCAAGTGGGAAGAGCAAACATTAAGAAAGGCCTGGGAATATGTTGGTTCTCCTCGATGCTTTTCCAAGTATACGACATTAATGAGTGAACCAATTGAGGCTAAACCTACCATCTTTCAAGAGGTATCCTAACAATAGGCATGGATAGATACCATGGTGGAAGAATATTCTTCCATCATGAAGAAAAATATATGGGAGCATTAGAGAAATTTTCATGTCTAAAATGAGCCTTCTAAGGAATATTATAAAATAATAGTGAAGATAATAAAATAAGATTAGAATACCTCATCAAGTTTTGGAGGGAAAAAAAAAAAAGAAAAAAAAAAACTACTTTTTCAACTAGTATTTTCAACTTATCTCCCTATGATTTTGCTCAAATATCAAGCAAGAGCACTCATTGGATGCAAAATTTAATTTTTCATCTAAGGAGTACCCATGTTGCATACTTTCCATGGACCCTACTACACGAAAAATTTGAAATACATAAAAAAAATGTGATGGAATCATGTTTTTCATGTTTTCACATTTTCCATGTACGCAGGTACATCAAAAGTATGTAATATGGGTACTCCTTGGATGCAAAATTAAATTCTCAATCCAATGAGTGCTCCTTCTTGAAATTTGAGTAAAATCATAGGGCGATAAGTTGAAAATATGAGTTGAAAAAAGTAATTTGTTTATTTGTTTATTTTTTTAATCTTTTAATCTTTTTACTTTTTTACTCCAAAAATGGTGAATTATCTCCCATGCTTGAAATCATCAGGTTGAATCCTATTAGTTCTTATAAAGTTGAATTTTTTTTATACATTTTTGTTTTGAGGCTCATTTTTTACCCCAAAATTTCTCTAATGGTTGTGCCACAACCATTAAGCAAGTTAGTGGTGGGCTCAATATGGGTGTACAAGATCAAGCATGCTGCAGATGGTAGCATGGAGAATTTCAAAGCCCAATTTGTGGCTAAGGGATTTTTGCTAAAGGAAGGGATTGATTATGACGAAACCTTTTCTCTAGTAGCCAGATACTCATCCATTAGGGCTATCATTTCTATAATAGTGCAAATGGGTTGGAGGATTCACCAGACAAATGTGAAGACATCCTTCCTCATTGAAATTATTGGGGAAGAGATTTACATAGAGAAGATGGAGGGTATTGAGGTAAATGGGAGGGATTCCGATATGCAGGTTGAAGAGAGGATTGTATGGGCTCAAGCAAGCTCCCAGAGCATAGTATGTGTTGATTGATAGTTATTTGCAAAGCATGGATTTCACCAAGAATGAGGCAAACCCAAACCTGTACTACATATTGGTGTTGTATATTGATTACTTGTTTCTCACAGGGTTTGAGGAGCTCATAATGCACCGCAAGAGGGTTCATCCAGAAGAGGTAGAGATGAAGGATTTGGGACCAATGCATTACTTTCTAGGGTTCCAAGTCTGGAAGAGAGAGGGAGAGATTTTCCTTAGACAAGGGGAATACATAGATGGAATCTTGAAGGATTTCAGGAAGGAGGACTATAAACCCATGGCTACACCACTTGTGACTAATTGAAATAAGATCGATGTTTCTAGATCAAAGTTAGTGGATCCTACCTTGTATAAATAGTTGATTGGATCTCTCATGTATATTTTCGATGTAAGTCCAAACACTTGTTTTGCAATGAACACACTCAATCAGTTTTATGGTGGAGCCTAAGTGAGTGCACTTGGTAGCTACAAAGCATTTTTTGAGACATCTTTAAGGCACAATTAAGTATGGGTTGAGGTGCATTCAACAGGATGGAGTGAGGCTAGAGGGGTACAATGATGCAAATTGGGTAGGCAATACTAGTAACAAGAACAAGACTTTTGGGTGCAATTTCAGAGTGGGATCAGGAGCAGTCTCTTGGTACAACAAGAAATAGAGGTCAATCGCGCTTATTTTTGTAGAGGTTGAGTACATGGCTGCATGTATGGCGGCATGTGAGGCTATTTATCGTTGGAAACTCCTTGTTATGGTTTTTGTTCCGAATCTAGATCCAATTGTCATTCACTATGATAATCAAATTCATATTAAACTCTCTATGAATCCAGTATTCCATGAAAAGTTGAAGTATATTGATATTAAGTACCACTTCATCAGAGATTGTGTGCAGAAGGGGACAATAAACTTGTAATATATTCCCACAAATGAGCAGGTAGTAGACATCTTAATGAAAGCATTGATGAAGGGAAAAATTATATTCTTCATGGATAAGTTAGGTGTTGTGCAAAACCTTCCTCGATAAGAGGGAGTGCTAAGATTGTAGCTTGGAAGGTGATTCTACATGTATCAGGTGCCATGACATGCAACAAGTCATCTTAATTATCTCCTACAATAGTTAATTAATGAATTTCACAAGTCAAGTCTCATAATTTAATTCAATTGTTCGGTACCTTTTTATAAAGTGGAAAATAGTTTAATGACATATTAAGTCATAGTCATTGATCTCAATAAGCCGAGATATAATATTAGCCATTGAGATTAGGGTTGTTGCTTGAGATGAGGGTTTGATTTTTTTTATTAGGAGATTCGATACAAAGGAGAGGTACATTCGATTTGACACAAGTTGGATTTTAGTGGAGGGAAATATTTGGCAGTGAAAGTGAGAAAAGATTAGATCGAGCTATCTAGAGTGAGATAAGCAGAGAGGCTAAGTTTTCTCTTTGGCCAAAAGCGAATTTCCTTGTATGTAGAAGTTTTCAATTGGGCCATGTGCATAGCTCGTACAAAAGTTGATTGAGAGAGAGGGATAAAAAACAATTATGGGTACTTGGAGAAAATTCTTGTGTAATTGTTGTAAGAAAATATTTATCCTAAAGTTGAATAAGAAGCCCAATTTTTGTTGGTTTTCCCCAAATTAGGGTTTCCAGTGTATATCGTGTATTATTCTCTGTTGCATGTGATTGCATGTGATTCGTTTCATGTATTTTTTCTTCTGTCGTTTATTTAATTAAAAGCCATGAGTATTTATTGTTACAACTCAGATTAGAAATATTTATTTATTTCAAATCTATGATTTATTTTAGACAGTAAATTTGTAACTAGGTTTAAAGAAATTAACACAAAATGTGTCTACCTATGTGAATTTTGAATTTTCCTAACATTGGTGTGTTATTTTTGCTGCAAAATAAGATGCATATGTTTTTGTTAGTGCATCCTTTGAGAATCTAAATGATGATTGAATCTTGCTACAAAAACTTGTGGAGTTGTAGAGAACAAATTGTTGTTGTGCATAGCTATTTTTCCAAAACTTATAATCTGAATTTCACATTTTTTTTTAAATTATGAAATTCAATATATCCTTGAAATTACAAGGCCTCCCATTATCAAACATTCCTTCTATTTTTTATATTGTAGGTCTTAATGTCCTCTAGTGCACCATATTTTTTCTTTTAAATGGTTAAGGCCCCAAAAAGTTATAGTGGAAATATATGAGGGATGTATTATAATATTTTGATATAAGTTATGAGAAAAATGCATTAGAAACAATAACAACTATTAGTTTTTTAAATTATATATTTATAATCTACATAGTTGACTCTATATGGATATATAGTTTCATGGACAATGGATTTGTCTAGCTTATAGAAAAATAACGTCAAAAATAGAGATATATATGTGTTTCATTTCAAAATTTGGTGTTTTCATGTATTTGTATCCAAAACCACTAGGTTCATGATCTTGAATCGATATCTGAAGCGACCAAAAATCCATGTACATAGGATCCCCACTAGGAAAAATTTAAATTCAAAAAAATACGTGTGTTAATAACATGTGTGTGTTAATAGCATCTGTGTATTCTTAGTGTCAACAATGCTTGTGTGTTCCAAAAATTTCTGTTCATTTCTAGTGTTAGGATCATGCACTCATTCATGTAACTAGTGACTTTAACACATGGGAAATGGTTGAGGTGGGTTTTGGGAGGTGGGGGGGATGAGAGAGGGTGGGACAGAGGAGCCAAGGGAGAAAAAGAGAGAAAGAAGAAGAAAGATAGAGAGATACCAAGGGGTGGGGAAGAATGAGTTGGAGGGAAATGGTTGAGGTGGTTTTGGGGGAGGGGTTTTGAAGGGTGAGAGAGGGAGGGGTAGAGGGGACAAGAGAGATAGAGAGAGAGAGAGAGGAGGAGGGGTGGGGAATGATGATTTTCTAAGTGAGGGGGGAGAATGACAAAGATTTGAAAAGTAAGAGATATAAGGAAAGACGATGGAGAAGGGAGAGGGAGGGAGATATTTTTTGTTGGCAAGGGGAGGAAGGGAGAGATAAAATTGGAGGGGGATATTATGAATGTGTGTGTGTGTTAGAGAGAGAGGGGGGAGGAGGGAGGAAGAGGGTGGAGAGAGAGGGGGAGAGAGTAAGAGTGAGAGATAGAAAGATGACATAAGGGGGGAGAATAATAGAGAGGGAGGGAGTGAAGGAGAGAGGGTGGGGGATGGGGAGATAGAGAAGGATAAAGGGAGGGAGATATAGATAGAACTCGAGGGTAGATAGAGAGAGATGGAGAGGGGTTGTGGTGAAGAATGGATTGAGTGAGGGAGGGAGGGATAGATAAATAAACAAATGGGGAGGAAGGAGGGATATATATATTTTCATACCCTTCACTAAGTGAAGAGTATGAAAAATAAATCGATACTTATTATGTTTTGAGTAACACAGTGAAGTTATTCAATGGATTCCATGCCACATGGAATATCCATAGGGAAAGTGGGAAAGAATGACCCATTGTTGATAGTTATCATTATTAATATGTTATGCTTATGCTTCTAAAATTTGTTGCAAGTGTAAATGGAAATGATAAAGGCTGGAAATTGACAGCATGAGAATAGCATGGAAAAATACATGCTTGAAATAGATACAAATGAAAATTCAGTTATGGAGTTTTCAATGAAGTCTATAAATGGTCGAGTTGTTGAATTTATGACTAACGTGTGAGGTTGATACCCTTTCAAGAAATATTGTGTATTGCAATAGCAATAATGTCATCAACCGACTACACACATCAAAAGGTTTTCACTGAAAGCATTGGTAATGACAACCAAGTCAATAAAGGAGGCAGTAAGCCTAGGTAAAGAGAGTAAAGGAAAGGAATTGGGTAAGAATTCCTTCAGTGAAATTTGAAAATTGTTGTTTCAAATTAATGCATTCTTTGCATGGATATTAGGAAATGGTATGGTGAAGGTAAGGAGCCTTTAGTATGAAATTTTGCAATGGATTTTGTAATAGTAGTTGAGAGAAATGGAGAATTAAAATGCTAATAAATTTAGAAATATGAATTTCTCATTTTTGACTCATTAGTTTGCTAAAATAAATGTTTAGTTTCATTATGAAATTCTTGGAATATGTGACGTCCCCTGGCTAATTCCCCTATTGTAAATATTTTTAAATCATTTTGTTGTAATTAAATTGACTAAGAATTGGGACACATATTTCACAGCTTGGGCAGAGAAATTGCTTGGGAAAATAGAAGAAGCTTTGCTATTTTAATGACAACCATAAAAGGTTGACCAATAGGCATTGATGTGGCTAATTGTGTTTTTAATCATCTAGGGAACAAATGATGATCCTAAATTCCTATTGGGAGAATCCACTAGCAATAGAGGACAAAAATAAAATTGGTGGAATGACCACACTAGAAAGAAAACTCACTTGGGAAAATGCAAGAGGGAACAACAATACTAAAGTGGTTACAACAGTAGTGAGGAGCTACAGTTGGTAACACATGAGTGGGATAGTGGAAGAGGAAGGTCAAACAGACTAAAGAGGAGGACAACGAGCAAGAGAGGTAGATGAATAAGAGGAAAAGCATGTAGGTGGAAGAGAGGAGAGGCATCACTATTTGTAGAAAGGGAGAGAAGAAAAACAAAAACATGGAGATTGAAAGATCGGTGGGGAAAATAGTTATTCATGTCCTAAAAAAAGAAATAAAAGAAAAGAAATTCTCGACAGAGGAAATTGCACAAGACTTTGCACTACCACTGGAACAATCGAAGGGAAGAGAAGAATTTTGGTTGAGCACTAGAGGGACTAATAGGCATCTCTCACGTGAAGGGTGAATGTCTTTGGATTCTGTATTTTTTTTGGAGGGTGGAGATGTTTTATTCTCTGGATTCCCTTGCTTAGATTGTGGGGGAAGGCCTTACTCTTTGGATTCCTGGCCACGGAATATCTAGTGTCTTCCTTTGCTTGTTTTATGGTTCATTTTACTATGAGTTATGGACTCCCAGTTTGGGTGGAACCACTAAGGGTTGTTCTTTAAGGGTGGAAGTGGTATGACCTTTGGATTCCCTTAATCAGTTGGTGGGTGGAGGTGGTATAACCTTTGGATTCCCCATTTCATCTTGATTTTCTTGATTAGCTTGTGGGTGGAAATGGTGTCGTAGATAGATTCCATATTTAAACTGAAGGGCAGAGATGGAGTAATCTCTAGACTCCCTTGATTAGTCGGTGGGTGGAGGTTGATTGACCTTTGTTTTCCCTATTTCAGTTGGTGGCATTGGTTAATTCATTTGAGCACTCTTCCTCAAGCTCTAAAATCTAAATTGCAAGTGATTGGTTGTAAGAAAGATTATAGTGCAATCCAATCAAAGGTTGTACGGAGAGTTAGAGTCTCAATCTTCGTTGCCAAAATTCTCTCATAAGGTAAGTGCTCACTTACATACTTGTGCATTTGAATATTATGTACATGCTTATTGTGCTATTAGAATAATTATGCTAATGTTGAGGAATGTTTATTTCCTATGTATGATTCATGAGGGATATTTGTTGTCTGTGTTAATAATAGGGAATGTCATTTCTATATAAATTCCTTGTAGATTCAAATTGCTAATTGTAATTTACTAAAATAATAGACTTGATTCTACTCTACTCATCAACAGAAACAATTAAACGATCGTGAAATCGTGAATCATATAAGACAAAGAATTCAATCAACACATTACACAATGATTTCCTGGGGAAAGCCACTTCTAAAAACCCTCTGCTATTGTATATTTCATTAGTCAGAAAATATGAGAATATTACAATGATTTACTCAAGCCCAAGGAACCTCTTCACTATCTCTATCTGTCTCATTTCTTCCTAGACAAGCCTAGGCCAATACTTAACCAATTTCTCACTTGTCCAAGTCCCTATTTCCTTGTGTTGTTTCCTTGGGAATTAGCTCGTATTAATTAGGGAAATTCTTCAATTTGAATTGCACAATCCTCATAGGCCTTCCTATGAATGCATGCACCACTTGTACAACTCAGATGATTATAAAATTGATAGTACAATGTCCCTGAACTCCAATCTAAACTAGGTAACTCTGACATGCATGAGTTATTTATGAGTGAATTATCAGTTAAATGGTTAAACACATGAAGCAACACCCCACTGTTTGACCTCCTACTAGTTCCTCTATTAGTTGGAACTAGGTTTACTAACTTTAATTCAATTAAACTAAATCAATTAATTACAACTCAAAATAATCTCAACTAGGGCTCCTATAATGTAGGAGACACTCTACATGACACTAGTTATACCCTCAACTAGAATTAATTGAGCCAAATAAGTCAATTTAACTTAGTTAATTTGAACAAGTTGCCTTGTGATATGGAATTACAATTTTATTCCTAGTTTAATTCAAGGACAAAATTAAATTAAGATTTTCTTGTTGCATTTTCAACACTCCCTCTCAACAAGAAAGGTATTATCTCCTACTCCGATCTTGCCTCTATGGAACTCGAATTTTCCTCTTGACAGTGAATTAGTCAAGATGTCCACGTCATCTTCCTCTATAGGAATGTATTCCAGAAACATGATTCTCCTCTTCACACAATCTCGTGGATGGTGATACCAGATGTCGATATGCTTGGATCAATCATGAAAAACTGGATTCTCAGAGAGTTTGATATAAATATGATTGTCACAATAAATCACTATAGGATCCATCTACTAAACAAATAACCCAAAAAGGATCTTCCTCATCCAAATAGCCTCACAACTTGCTTGACTAGTAGCCATGTACCCTGCTTCTACCGAATTGAGTGCAACTAATATCTTCTTCATGTTCTACCAAGAAACTAATTCTAACCTAATACTAAAGATTCCCCTTGATATGATCTCCCTGTCGAATGGAATCCTTCCCAATCTACCTCGATGAAGCTTTGCAGATTCACTCCCTCTGTCTGTATGTACCAAATACCAAACTAAGTCGTGCCTCTAGGGTATATCAACACATGTTTAGTTGCCTTCCAATAAATTTTGGTTGGCTTAACCATTGCTTGACTAAGTTGGTTAATTGAAAAACATATGTCCAATCGTGTATTCACCAAATACATAAGTGAACCCACAAGTTGCATATAAGTATAGCCTCCACTACTTCTCTTGAAGTAGCATATTCCTTCCTCTAGGTCCCTACTTGAGGAGTCTACATGGATTTGTTGTTATCCATGCGAAACTTTTTTAGTATCTCATTGGCATAATTTCCCTGAGAGACAAACAATTCCTCATCTCATTTCCATACTTCGATACCGAGGAAATAATGCATGAGCCCCGAGTCCTTCATCTCGAATTCTCTTGCAAGATCCTATTTGCAATATTTTACCAGCGTCTCATCACCTATTAGAATTAAATCATTGACATATAATACTATAATCAACTATTTAACTTCAACCACAATATGTAAATACTTTCATCTGCTTCACTTTTGGTGAAGCCCAACCTAGTGAAATAGTTGTCAATCCTAGTGTACTAAGCACGAGGTGCTTGTTTCAATCCATACAATTCTCACTTGAGTTTTCACACATGCAACTCTCTATTGAAGGTCTCAAATCCTTCTGGTTGTTCAATGCACACCTCTTCCTCAACCACTTCATTGTGGAAGGCTCTCTTCACATCCATATAATGTATATTCCATCTCATTTGCATTGAAAAAGTGCTATAATAGATATGATTGAAGAGTACCTTGCTACTGGAGAAAAGGTCTCCTCGTAATCAATTTCCTCCTTCTGAGAGAACCCTCTGGCCACAAATTTGGCCTTGTGTTTCTCCAAACTCCCATCTATTGCTTTCTTTACCTTGTAAAGCCATCTGGAACTCACCATTAACTTGTCTGTTGGTCTTGGGACCAATTCCCAAACATTGTTTCTAATAATGGAATCATACTCCTCTATGATGGAATCAACCCATACAGGTTATTGCACTGCTTCCTTGAATGAGTATGGCTCAATCTCTACACTCTCGCTTATCAAAGCCATGTAGCCAGTGTACCGATATAGTGACCTCCTCTTCCTACATTGTGATGTGGGTGCTCCCACATTCTCTCTAGCATCATGCATCAATCTCAGCCTCTCTGGTGTGCCTCCTTCCATCTCTAGAAGTATATTCATGAGTGGGTGATTCCAATCTCTACTCCTCTACATGTGTCTTCTTCACATCATCCTAAGGTTCTTGCTTTGGAGCTAAAAGCTCGTCATCTACATGCAACTAAACTTCCCTCTCAAGGGACATCTCATCACCTTCTCTCCATTGAACTTCACATCTCTACGAACCATTGTCATCCTATGAGATGGAAGTTACACTTGATAGTTGTGAGGTGTATCAATTTACCCCACAAATATGCCCAACTAAATTGTTGGCTCTATCTTTTTCCTTGCATCTTTGGTAACATGACAGTAAATTGATGAAACAAAGATCCTGAAGTATGCTACATCCAGTTTCTTACCTGAAAAAGACTTTTCTGGTGTACTCATCCCGAGAATCTGATGAGGACTCGTGTTCTATAAATATACAAATGTGTTGCATGCTTCAGCCCACAAGTGCAATGGTAGGCCTTGATCATGTAACATTTCCCGTGAAGCTCCAACAATACTTATGTTATTCCTTTTAGCCACCCCATTCTGTTGTGCATTATGGGGTGCTATTAATTCCCGTTTGATATTTATTTTGCATGACTAAAATTGAGCACATGCGTGAGAAATCATATATAAACATTACATAATACCTGTTCTTGGTCGTGGAGGCTGTCGAGAATGGTCCACACATATCTGAGTGAAATATTTCAAGGATCATTTGCGTTCGATTGTCCTTATCATGAAAGGTGGCTTTGGTGTATTTCCCCAATGTACACCCTTTGCATGTATCTCTCTTCTCTAGTGTACCCTTGGGAAGTCATGTATAAATCTATTGCATGATCTTCAAAGCTCTGAGGTGCAAGTGACCCAATATTCTATGGCACAATTCATCAATGTCTCAACTCTGCACCTTCTCTTCTTTTGTGCTCAAAGCAGCACAATATTCTACATCCAACTTGTAGAGGTTCTTCACCCGAACCCTGATCTACTTCACTTGTCCTGAGGCTATATGACGAAGGAAATACTATATTTTGCTAATATCACATCATAGCCATGACCCTCCAACATATCAACTGAAACCAAATTCTTCTTCAGACCCGGAATATACATGACATATTTTAATGTGAGAGGAGAACTAGACTATTTCTAAAAAAGTAACAATACGATGTCATTCGCTCTATACCTTCCATAATATCCCATTTTGATGTGCATCTGGAGGTCCTTCTCCTCCAAGTCATTGAAGAATTATTTTTTTCTGGTCATATGGAATGAGGCTCCAATATCCAAATACCAAACACTACCCATCACTGATGTCACCATGCAAGCAATGACGGTGAAATCCAACTCGAATTGTGAAGCAAGAGCTTCACCTTCCGCTCCTCCTAGGGGTTCTTGTCAGTGTTCTTATCGGACATTTTATGGCATAGTGTCCCAGATCATGATAGTGAAAACATTTAATCTTCGACAAACCCTTCTTCTTACCTACCTAACTAGAATATGATTTGGAATGGGATGACTTCCCTTGCCCTTTCTTTTCCTTTCCGTCCAAGGCATAGTTCTCCTCATTAGCTTGCTTAGATGAGGATCCATCTCTGGTGTTCCACCGAATCTCTTCTTGCACCAAGTCAAAGAAAAAATTGTCCCACTCTAGTAGCTTCTCCCTCCCATTTATCGAATCTTGGTAGCTGTGCCAGCTCTTGGGAAGGCCTGGAAGTTCTAGGCTAACCTGATCATCTTCAGCAACTGTAACACCTACACTTCCAAGCTCATCCCGACATTGGGTGAACTTGGTCAAGTAATTTGGTATTGTGTCGCCCTTCTCAATCTTGATTTTCCAAAGCTTTTCCTTCAGTGCCATCTTCATGTGGCCACTGCTATTCTAAAACAGGTCTATCAAGGACTTCCACATTGCATATGGAGTCTCCTTCCCGTGGAGGTTTGGGACAATATGATCTCAAACTCCTTCTAGTATGATCCTTCTCGCCTTTGTAACACATTTCCTCCACTCTGCCATATCTTAAGCATCAATTGCTGGAGGCTTAGGAAAATCTTTTTCTATGAATTCCTTTAGCTTGTTGTCTTCCAACACTGCCTCCATCCTATCCTTCCAAGCAATATAGTTCGAACTACCCTCAAGGGCATATTTGAGTCTCAATCCATAGAACAACATCTTGTTGGCTCTGAAGAATGATACTACAAATTCAATTTCATCTGCGAAATATAAACTCACATTCACCTCTTCTATAGTGATTTCTTCTCCGATACCATGTAGAAATTCATTGTAGATTCAAACTGCTAATTGTAATCTACTAAAACAATATACTTGAATCTACTCAACTAATTAGTGGAAACAATTAAACAATCACGAATCACGAAGCATACAAGAGAAATAATTTATTGAACACATTACACAATGATTTCCTAGGAAAAGCCACAACTAAAAACCCGTGCTATCTGTATATATCATTAGTTAGAAAATATGAGAAGATTACAATGCATTTCTCTAGCCCAAGCAACCTCTACACTATCTCTATTTGTCTCACTGCTTCAAATACAAGCCTAGGCCAATACTTAACCAATTTCTCACATGCCAAAGTCCCTATTTCCTTGTGTTGTTTCCCTTGGAATTAGCCCCTATTAATTAAGGAAATTCCTCAATTTATATTGTGCAATACTCATAGGCCTTCCTCCGACTGCATGCACCATTAGTACAATTTAGATGATTATACAATTAACAATACATTGTCCCTGAACTCCAATCTCAACTGGGTAAATCTCGGTTCTGACATGCATGAGTTATTTATGAGTGAATCATCAGTTATCTGGTTGAACACATGAAGCAGCACCCCATTGTTTGACCTCCTACTAGTTCCTCCATCAGTTCGAACTAGTTTAACTGGCTTTAACTCAGTTAATCTGAATTAATTAATTACAACTCAAACTAAACTCAACAAAGGCTCCTATAATGTAGGAGACACTCTACTTGACTATAGTTAGACCCTCAACGTGAATTAACTAAGCCAAATAAGTCAATTTAACTTAGTTAACTCATACAAGTTGTCTTGTGACGTGCAATTACAAATTTATTCCTAATTTAATTCAAGGACAAAATTAAATTAGGATTTTCTTGTTGCATTTTCAACAATTTCAGTGAGGAATTGGGGAGGAAG